>CM029603.1:88183388-88573671 GCA_017311375.1 Mytilus coruscus
CTATGAACAGGATAGCCACAATGCCAGCATCGCACCGCGTGATAAAAAGCACTTCCGAGTTAAACCATCGCACTTCAGCGTGACCATCGCGGTTTCGAGTCCTACATATATACCCGAATTAAGTTAATACATTGGATGAAACAGTAAATAATCATGGTCATTAATGTAATTGAAAAATATTCTGTTTCTAACGTTTTCCTTGAAGCAAACTACATGTCATATACATTAGTTGTTATATATATTACAGTAGATTAGTGGATAATATTTTACCTTTTCTTCAGGCAAGAACGGATACAGAAAGTAATAAGAGATCAGTATGATGGAGAAAACTTTGTTGTGAGTAGAGTACAACTTTGTTTGAATTATTCCATAATAAACTAGACATCATTGAGATGTGAGCCATCTCTGTGGGCCCAACTGAAAATAACTTGTGGTAAAAAAATTTGTATGGATAAGCTGATATGAAGCACTTTTTTAAGTTATTAGTCTCGACTCGTTATGTCCTGAGTGAATTTATTCTACGTTTATTAGTTAAATTGTTATATTTGGCAATTTTTATAAACTGATAAATATCCTGAACTTACTTTCATAGTATAATAGTGATATGACTGCATGGTGTGAATTCATTGTTGACCACTAGGTGACTTCTGGATATATGGGTTGATGTTTTAATAATGTTATGTTTAAGGTGCTGCTCAAAAGCTATTTGTCACATATTTTTAGAATTATGCCTTCAATATATTATGACCCATTAAAAAGAATGCTAATTAAATGTTAAAAAAATGAAAATTTGCTGAGGGGCTGCAACTTTTTGAAAAAGGGTGTATGGATTTTACTTCAAATAAGAAAATTCTAAAACAAAGAGGCAAATTATTTCTTCCAGGAAAATTGTGGAATAAAATTCAAAAAAACAGTTTACAATTGAAGACAGCAAAAACTTGGAAATGACCACTGTAATGTGATCTTGCTGCAATGCAAGCATCTGTTAAGAAACAGTGACACCAGGATTGATCAAGATATAGAGCAGACACAATTTGTTAGGGACGGTTGGACCAACAGACCTAGGAAGTTGTACATACATTATGACACACCCTCTAGTGTTGGTTAATATACATGTAAATTATAAACTTTAAAATCATAACGGTTCTCAAGATATAGAGTGGTGGACACCATCTCTACCATAGGACATGGGTTGTCAACTGAAACCAAAGTTTTGACCTTGACCTTTAACCTAGGAAGTTGTACATACATTATGACGCACCCTCTGGTGTTGGTTAATATACATGTCAAGTGTGAACTTTGAAATCATAACGGTTCTCAAGATAAAGCGTGCACACGATCTTTACCATAGGACATGGGGTTGTCAACTGAAACCAAAGTTTTTGACCTTGAACTTTGACCTAGGAAGTTGTACAAACATTACGACACACCCTCTGGTGTTGGTTAATATACATGTCAAGAATGAAGTATGAAATTATAACGGTTCTCTAGATATAGAGCGGACACAATTTGTTACTGATGGACGGACGGACAGACTGATCACTATAGGGCGACCCGCCACTAGGCGGGGCCCTAATGAAGGACATCTGTGTCCCATTGGCCATGGGACACAGATGCCCCCACTTGAAAAAAACATGGCAATTCTGCAATTTTTCAATTTACAAAGTGATATAACTCAAGAACTGCGAAGATGACATCACCCAAATTCGAACTTGATCTGTATTTGGAAGAACATATAATCTTAAAATACAAAAGTGCATACGCTGAAAAGTCTCTCCTGCTGTACTTATCATGATTGAATTTATGTTGAAAGTTTGTAATATGAAGCTTTTACTACGTTATCAGATTTAACAATGCTTTTTTTTTTTCAATGAGTGCATTTGTGATTTGGTATTGATGGCAGGCCTTTCATCATAACTGTATAAAAAATTTCAATGTATTCAAAACTTGTATATGGAGCTTGACATATTGTATTTGTAAAATGCACAACAAAATTGAAAACATTTAAACAGGAAAACCAACAGCCTGATTTATGCTAAAACAATAAATAACAAGTG
Source organism: Mytilus coruscus (assembly GCA_017311375.1). Taxonomy (NCBI): domain Eukaryota; kingdom Metazoa; phylum Mollusca; class Bivalvia; order Mytilida; family Mytilidae; genus Mytilus; species Mytilus coruscus. The sequence continues at coordinate 88,185,446 of CM029603.1, forward strand.
AATCTGTGAGCTACTGCTCACTTATGATACCCCTGCCCCGCTAAAAGTATAAGGTAAACAGGAATTTGTTGAGTGATGAATCTGAAGACGCATCACACGGTTTAGCTGACGAATATAAACCCTGAAACCAAATTTCAGAAATCTTTGTAATGTAGTTCATGAGAAAGATGCGACGAAAAATATTCATGGGAGGGACGGACGGACTGATCGATGGACTGACGGATGGACAGACAGACAGAGGTAAAACAGTATACCCCACTTTTTTAATCCGGGGGTATAAAAACACAAAAACAGTTAATATAACAACCACTAAATTAAGTCATCTGATTTCAGGTGTCTTTTTTTCTTTTGGATTTGTTGGCATTACTACATCTTATCTTATTCAAATTTTGTATTTTGTAGGGAAATGCAATCATTATCCCAGCCTATGACAAAGACCCAGACAAAGAACACATTCAGAAGTTAAAGACCAATAATATAAGTAATGGTAAACCAATCAAATACCTCATACATGTCCCGACTATGAGAGTACCAAAAGATGTCATAAACTCCACTAATGCTTATCTGTCTTTTAGAGGGGTCATTTTGGCAGGTATTAACATAGACATGTAAATCATTATTCATACTATATCATAAAATGCTTTAATGCTTATATGTCTTTTAGAGGAGTCATTTTGGAAGGTATTTACAGTATAACCATTTACTTTTGAAAAACACCCACTTTTTTTAGCCGGAGTACAAATTGTATTTATAATCTATTGAAATAAACAAGAAATACACAATTAAGGTCTAGCAAATAGACCTAGTGTGAAAAAGAAAACTCCTTAATAATTGACAAATACATCAACTCATTCCATTGCAGTACAGAAACACAACAGAAACCCAGAAAATCAGCCAATCAGAAGGGTTCTCTGTCCTGGTCTTGGGACCGCTGTTGGTAGAATGCCATTTAACAGATGTGCTTTTCAGGTTTGTATTACAAATTAATTTGACTATCAGAAATAATATACCACACAGAGATTAAACAATACAATTTGGAATCATCACAGAGCCTGTAAAAATCTTGATGACATTTTCCTATAGGTTTGTTATTGAAGAAAACATTTTGTCAAAAATGTTAGAAGTTTGAATTTGACTTGTGTTATCTCCCCTTTTCAAGGCCACTTAACTGAAGTGTTGGAAGCATGTACATCAAGGATACAACACATATAGTAAACCAAGTTATTTTCAAATTTATCCCTTTCTAGCCAAGTTTGTACAATATATATCATGATTTTCTAGGGGAGCTACCATTTGATTTTTATGGGGGGGCTAGGATGAAAAATTTTGTCCTGCTTTTTTTTTTAGTTGTAATCTCTGTCCTGCCTTTTTATTTTTTACTTTATTCGGTCCTGCCTTTTTTTTAACTAGTTTATCCTGAATTTTTTTACACAAATTGTCATCCTGCCTTTTTTTTTTTACCAAGTTGCTCATCCTGCCTTTTTTTTTACTCAAAACTTCTGTCCTGCCTATTTTTTTCAAATTTCATCCTAGCCCCCCCCCATAAAAATCAAATGGTAGCTCCCTAGCTTTGTTGAGGTGAGAAAAGATCCAAAAGTAAATGAATCAGTCATAACAGTTTTGTTGTGTACATTACTTGCAGAAACTGTTCTTTTACAGCTTGTTTTGATCAGTTTAAATTGGTAGAAAAAATGATATGCTTGGTGTATAAAATAATGGAATAATTCAGAAAATTTTATACATTTTAAATAAAATTGAATATTTTTCCAGATGCTTCAAGCTTTTGAAATATTTGACTTAAGATTGAATGACAAACTAATGAAACCAGACAAATTATGGGATGTAAGAGCACATGACAAAATGATGCAGGAGGTATGTTGAATTAAATTAACTTTATTAGGCATTGGCTATTCCAAAATGAAATGTATCAGGGATGACTAAGAACTTTTTCAAAATGATTAGGGGATGGAAGACAGTTTTTCCCTAAACCATACCTATGGAATTTTTATAAATTAAAAAATATCAAGAATCATTATGTAAAAATGTGTATTGAATCCATCCTGCTTTCTAGATTTTAATGATATTGGGTGCCTTTCAATCCCCAAGACCACCTTAAAATTAATTCTGGAATAGCCCTGTAGGGTCTAGATGTTTTTCACTGACAAATATACAACCAACATTTTAATTTAGTTTTCAGTTTTGCAAATGGTTTTTTTTTTTTTCAGTAAGATGAATTTCTTTGAATGTAAATTTTGAATGTATATTTAAAAAGATTTCAATTTTTTTTTCTTGACAGTTTCTTGACATGCAAAAAGTGTTGAAATTACAACACAAGTACTTTATGAAATTTACCATGTTCAAAAAAATATATATATATGAATAAAGAGATGTGGTTAAATAAATCAATGAGACGAACAACACAAAAAACAAAGACATTTATAGGTCAACAAAAGAAAAGTGTGCAAGAACCATTATGTTCTTTTATACCCATATATTGCATTATTACTTTACTAAGTAAGGTTTAAGTAAGGTTTATAAAATAACCAGATTATTTCCTATTTCAGTACAATGATTGAATATATATCCCAACTGAATGAAAATGGGTGACTTTGTTCTAGCTGATATGGAAAAATAACCTGAAACAGCAGACATCTTGATACAGACCACTTATTTATTAGATTGATATGCTAATGGAGACCAAATCAATGTTTTTAGATCTAAGCCAGATGAACACTTCAAATATAAATGTTGAAATTAGTTGACTATCTTAACATGCCAAACAATTTAGAAATGCTGAAAGACAAGACAGCTATTACTAGTTCTCTGCCACAGACAGGGACCTTATAATCGAACTATAAAATTTTTGTTTGTTTGTATTTTTGTGGTATTCAATCCAAATATGTAAATGTTTTTTTTTTTTTTAATTTGTATTTACATTTCTATACATATATATATATACACGTGTTATTTTTACCAATAAAGAGGAAGGTGTTTGATGTAAAATTTTATGGACCATATCTTTCAGGCTGTTGCTTGAAGCAATCACAAGAAAATAATTTGACACACAAGGTCAGGTAGAAAACAAATATCGAAGAGATTCAAAATGGAGAACAGGCACAGACAAGTTCAAATTTAAAAGTGGTTGAAGAACAAGAATCTTTGTTTGGGAGACTTACAAATAAGAAGATGTGATATGATTGCTAATGGGACAACTCTCCACCAGAGACCAAATGACATAAAGAGTCCCAAAGTCCATTAACTCTGACAAAAATGATAAAATCCAAATGACAGCATAGTATGGTCAAGAAAATTTGAGCAGGAAATCCTACAAAGTAAGAAAATTTTTGAGCCATCTATGAGTTTAAGTGTGGTTTTGGATAAACAATAAACAGCTGCGCCATGAGCGCATGATACACCCATTGCTTTTTCAAAGAATAACATTCCATAACTCCTAAATGTCATATCAGAAATTTAAAAAAGAGCTAAAGGGAGCTCAGGTCAATAGAAATAAAAGAACAGAGTTCCAATGTCCCCGCATTGCACAAATTTTTAATATTTCCAAGGGGAATAACTCTTTTTAAAAAAGTCGATCATCCACCATTTTAAAACTTGCCCGAGCTTTGCAGATGTTAACCATTAGTATAAGTTTTATAAAAATCTGGCAAGAATTGTACCTGTGAGAGTGCTTACAAGGCCATTTTCCATAAATTTAATATTTCCAAGGGACAATTACTCCTTTAAAATAAACTGTTATCACAGAGATATGTCTCGCTTTTTGTAATTTTGATTATGCAAATGTTGAAATTAAAATAGCAATACATGTTTCATAAGTTATGCAAATATTCAAAGTCAATGAACCATGACTGAGGTACATGGCTAAACAATCTCCATGTAAATGAGATGTGCCAAAGCTAATACAACTGCATACCAAATACCATTGACTTATTATAAGTCGCTCCTTTAAACAAACCTAAACACAAACATTAACATTAACATGTTAACTATGTAAAAGTTTCAAAGTCAATGAACCATGAAGAGGGGTGGGCTATATAATCTCCATGGAAACGATACTTGCAAATGCCAATAAATTTGCATACCAAATATCATTAACTTAACATTAGCAGTTCATCTTATCGATATCACAGAAACACCATTAGAATTATAGATCTTTATGCGCCAACCAAACTAGAAATCCAGAGAGCACTAAAAGTTTAAGGAATAGAAAGGCACCAGGCATTGACCAATTAAATGCTGAACTCTTTAAAGCTGATGCTAAGCAAACATCAGATATCCTTTACCCAGTTTTTAAAGAAATTTGGGAGAACAACATCATACCAGACAACTGGTCCAAGGTGACATCATAAGGATACCAAAGAAAGGTGATCTTACTAATTGCAATAACTGGAGAGGTATCACTCTTCTCTATTCCTAGTAAAGTATTTTGCAAAATCCTAATTTCAAGAATTAAAACAGCTATAGACAGAACACTGCGACAAGAACAGGCAGGTTTTAGACCAGGACTAAGCTGTATAGACCACATATTTGTCCTCAGAAACATCCTCGAACAATGTGCAGAATGGCAAAGAAAATAATCATCAACTTTGTAGATTTTGAAAAGGCTTTTGACAGCTTACACAGACAGGGATTATGGACCATCTTAAAAGCTATGGAATTCCTGAAAAATAATACAACTCATCAAAGCCTTCTACGACAACTTTAAATGCACTGTAGACTCTGACCCAGACACTAGTTTTTGGTAAAATCTGGAGTGAGGCAAGGATGTATGATGTCATCTCTTGTTTATCATTACAGTCGACTGGGTGATGAAATCAACAATGTCAAATACCAACAACGGAATAAGGTGGACACTCACTTCAAACCTAGAGGATATAGACTATGCAGATGATCTAGCATTAGTATCCCATACTGAAAATCAAATGAAAGAAAAAACGGAGAGATTAGAACAGAATGCCAGAATGATTGGTTTGAAAATCAACTCTAAGAAAACACAAATAATGACAGTAAACATGCTTAATACACCAGACATCAAAGTAAATGGAGAACAACTGAATTGGTACAGTCCTTCACTTACCTAGGTAGTGTTGTAACATCAGAAGGTGGAGCTGAACAAGACATCAAAACTAGAATTGGCAAGGCAAGATCAGCCTTTCACAGACTAAGAAACATCTGGAAAACACCATCAATCAGAAAAAGACCAAACTGAAAATCTATAACAACTGTGTAACATCAGTTTTACTTTATGGAGCTGAATGCTGGAGAATGACCGAAAAGACATTAACAGGTTATCCAGCTTTCATAACACCTGCCTACGAGAATCATGAAGATATACTGGCCAAACAAAATATCTAATGAAGATCTTCATAAGAAAACAAAAAGCCAAGATATTGAAACCACTCTGCTACAGAAAAGATGGAGATGGCTTGGTCATGTCCTAAGAAAACCACAAGGAGATATGACCAAAGTTGCATTAAGATGGACACCAGAGGAAAAAGGAAGAGAGGACGACCAAAAACAACATGGCGAGAACAATAGAAACAGAGATGAAAGAGAGAGGTTACACCTGGGGAACTATTGAGAAAAAGCAGAAAACAGAGAGGAGTGGCGGCAACTTGTCCTTGCCCTATGTGCCAAAAGGCATAACAAGGACTAAGTAAGTAAGTAAGCAGTTCATCTTAAACTGATCTAATCACAAACTAATACATGTAAACTAAGCAAAAGTTTCTAAGTCGATAGACCATGACTGAGGGCGGGGCCAAATATTCTCCATGCTAATACTTATACAACTGAATACCAATTAACATTTGCCTACCCTAAATGGTTCCCTTTGAACTGACCTAATAACAAACTAATACAGGTTAACTTAGCAAAATTTTCAGTCAATAGACCATGACTAAGGGGCGGAGCAAAATAATCTCCATGGAAATGAGATATGCCAATGCTTATACAACTGCTCACCAAAGATCATTGACCTATCACTAGTGGTTCCCCATAAACTGAACTAATCACAAACTAATACATGTAAAATAAGCAAAAGTTTCAAAGCCAATAGACCATGACTGAGGAGACAGGGCCAAATAATCTACATGGAAATGAGATGTGCCAATGTTAATACAACTGCATACCAAATATCATTGACCTACCGCTAGTGGTTCACCATAAACTAGACCTAATCACAAACTAATACATTGTTGACAACGCCGACGCCGAAACAGCATACCTATGTCTCTTTTGACTTCGTCAAGGCGAGACAAAAAGTAGATCGTCCACCATTTTAGAACTTGTTCAAGATACTGCTGATATTAACCTAAAGTATAAGTTTTATAAAAATCTGGCAAGAATTTTACCTGTGAGAGCGCTAACGAGGCTATTTTCCATAAATTTATTATTTCTAAGGGACATAACTCTTTAAAAATAAGTTGATCGTCCACCATTTTAAAACTTGTTTGAGATATTGCTGATATTAACCTATAGTATAAGTTTTATAAAAATCTGACAAGAATTGTACCTGTGAGAGCGTTAAAGCGTTTTTGAGCTATTGTACGATATCTGGACGATGGACGGACAACGTTATACCATAATACGTCCCGTAGACAGTATAAAAACTAGGACTGTCCCCAGCAGCAGGAGGCAAAAGCAAGGTTTGAACTCGAGGATAAAATTACATAAAGAAACATTGTTTAACAACCACAAGGTATTTTTATATACAAAACATAGATGATTTTATTTTACTTTTAGTAGAATGAAACTAAATGTAAAACTTATTTGATGTTTTACCATGGAATAACATGTCTTGTCTTCTACAATCAGACTTGTAAAAATGTATTTTTAATGACAAGATTTACATGAATAATTTATCAGCACTGCTATCTAAAGTCAGTATGTTACAAGTAATGTTTAATGGTTCTGGAGTCTCACACATCATGAGGCAGTGGCCTCTAATTCTGTTGCTGGAGTATCTGGTTCTTCATCATTGTAGATATTCTCAGCCTGAAAAATGTTATAAATATTTTATGACGAGTTACAAATGAAAATAAATGCTTCGCTGAGCACAGCCTGATACGACCGCAGAGGTCGAACCCTGAACAGTTGGGGCAAGTTTGGACACAATATTCAAGCTTGATACTGTCTGAATTTGGATTGTGATTAAATTTTTAACATAATATAGGTTTCTGGCACAAAATAAATGTGGTCAAAGATCTTAAAATTTGAAATGGGACATTTAATTTACCTAGAATGGTTCGACATCCAAAATCTAACAACATGGTTAGATTCAGCATATAAAAACGCCAATAATTTTAATTTTAGTTGAAATCAAACAAAGTTTAATTTTGGACCCTTCAAACCTTAATATGAACTTATTTGAAAACAGGGCCCAAAATAAAAATCTAAATGCACAATAAGATTCAGCAAATCATACAGCCATAATAATTCAGTTTTGATGAAATCAAACAAAGTTTAATTTTATTAGAATCAAAATAAGTTTAATTTTGGACCCTATTGAAATAGAAATGACATAATAATCATGGCTAAAATAAACAAAAAGCTTCATCAGCAACATTTTATATTGGCAAATTTCCAATGAAGTTTATTAAACTAAAGTTATTGGCAAATTTCAATGGAATTTATTAATAATAAAGTTTTTGGCAAATTTCCAATATACATAATCTAAAGGCAGTTAAGGTGAGATAAACAAAAAGCTTCATCAGCAACATTTTATATTGGCAAATTTCCAATGAAGTTCATTAAACTAAAGTTATTGGCAAATTTCAATGGAATTTATTAATAATAAAGTTTTGGCAAATTTCCAATATACATAATTTAAAAGCAGTTTAGGCGAGATAAACAAACTAGAGGCTCTCAAGAGCCTGTGTCGCTCACCTGTATTTACTGATGCTTTGGAAATCATGTAAAATAAGGTTAAAATCATAATTAATAGTATTAGATATTAGATATTATAATGATATCTAAGATAATAACAAAACTGCAAAATTTTTGGAAAATTACTAACTCAGGGGCAGCAACCCAACAACGGGTTGTCGGATTCGCCTGAAAATTTCAGGGCAGATAAATCTAAATCTGATGAACATTTTTGCCGCCTGTCAGATTTGCTCTAAATGCTTTAGTTTCAGAGATATAAACCAAAACTGCATTTTACCCTATGTTCTATTTTTAACCAAGTTGGCCACGATGGTTGAAGGTGGGTCATCGGACAAATTTTTAAACTAGATACCCTAATAATGATTATGGCCAAGTATGGTTAAATTTGTCTCGGTAGTTTCAGAGAAGATTTTGTAAAAGATTACAAAATTTACTTAAAAATTGTTAAAATTGACTATTAAGGGCAATAACTCCTAAAGGGTCGACTGACAATTTTAATCATGACAACTTATTTGTAGATCTTACTTTGCTGAACATTATTGCTGTTTACAGTTTATCTCTATCTATAATAATATTCAAGATAATAACCAAAAACTGAAAAATTTCCTTAAAATTACCAATTCAGGGGCAGCAACCCAACAACAGGTTGTCAGATTTGTCTGAAAATTTCAGGGCAGATAGATCATGACCTGATAATCAGTTTTACCATGTCAGATTTACTCTAAATGCTTTGGTTTCAGAGATATAACCCAAAATCTACATTTTACCCCTATGTTCTATTTTTAGCCATGGCGGCCATCTTGGTTGGTTGGCGGGTCATCGGACACATTTTAAAACTAGATACCCTAATGATGATTGTGGCCAAGTTTGGTTAAATTTGGCCCAGTGGTTTCAGAGGAGAAGATTTTGTAAAAGCTAACGACGACGACGGACGACGGACGCCGGACGCCAAGTGATGAGAAAGCTCACTTGGCCCTTCTGGCCAGGTGAGCTAAAAAGCTGCATCAGCAACTTTTATATTGGAAAATTTCCAATGAAGTTCATTAAACTATAGTTATTGGCAAATTTCAATGGAATTTATTAATAATAAAGTTTTTGGCAATTTCAATATACATAATTTAAAAGCAGTTTAGGTGAGATATTCAAATGAGTTTCAATTACCAACCTTACACTGCCTTTTAAATTATGTTTTGTACTTAAGTAATTGTCCATTAACCTGCAAACCCTTTTCCCCTTTTTGCACCTTATTCCTTAACACTTTGAGCCATAACTCCCAAAGACAATTCTTACCATCCCTTTGTGGTATTCCAATATCCAAAATCTAAATACATGGTTAGATTCAGCATATCAAAGAACCCCAAGAATTCAATTTTGATGAAATCAAATAAAGTTCAATTTTGGACCCTTTAAACCTCAATGTGGACCAATTTGATAACCGCCCAAATATCAATAAACAGCTGCGCCATGAGCGCATGATATGCCTGTCGCTTTATGCAATAATCATAAATAGTTTCTGAGATACAGCGTGACATGTGAAAACACACCTTTTTAACAAAACTCAATAACTCTTAAATAAAATTTTGAATCATCACCAAAAGTATACAGATCTTGAGATTAATATAACTAAGAAGTGTGTAAAGTTTTAAGCAATAATCATATATTGTTTTTGAGATACAGTGCGACATGTGAAAACACACCTTTTTAACAAAAACTCAATAACTCTTAAATAAAATTTTGAATCATCACCAAAAGTATACAGATCTTGAGATTAATATCACTAAGAAGTGTGTAAAGTCTTAAGCAATAATCATAAATTGTTTTAGAGATACGGCGCAACATGTGAACACCCCCATTTTTACAAAAACTCAATATCTCTAAACTAAAATTTTGAATCAAAATCAAAAGTATACAGATCTTTAGATTAATATAACTAATAAGTGTGTAAAGTCCTAAGCAATAATCATAAATTGTTTTTGAGATATGGCGCGACATGTAAAAACCCCATCCCCTTTTTACAAAATACTCAATAACTCAAAATAAATTTTGAATCATCACCAAAATTATACAGATCTTAAGGTTAATATAACTAAGAAGTGTGTAAAGTTTTAAGCAATTATCATAAATCGTTTTTATGATACGGCGCGACATGTGAAGAAAAAACACACCCTGTTTTAGTTACAAAGTCCCGTATCTCAAAAGTTTTAATCTTATTTTCACCAAAAGTATACAGATCGTTTGACCGTCATAAGGAACAACTGCATTAAGTTTCATGAAATTTGGATGAGTCGTTCTCAAGTTACGGTGCGACATGTTTACGCAGGACAGACAGACGGACGCCGGACATTTGTATACCATAATACGTCCCGTCAAAATTTTGACGGGCGATAAAATCTAAATACATGGTTAGATTCAGCATATCGAAGAACCCCATATATTCAATTTTTGTTGAAATCAAACAAAGTTTAATTTTGGACCCCGATTTGGACCAACTTGAAAACTGGGCCCATAATCAAAAAACTAAGTACATGTTTAGATTCAGCATATCAAAGAACCCCAAGAATTCAATTTTGTTAAAATCAAACTAAGTTTAATTTTGGACCCTTTGAACCTTAATGTAGACCAATTTGAAAACGGGACCAAAATTAAGAATCTAAATACACGGTTAGATTCGCACATCAAAGAACCCCAATAGTTCAATTTTGATGAAATCAAACAAAGTTTAATTTTGGACCCTTTTGCCCCTAATTCCTAAACTGTTGGGACCAAAACTCCCAAAATCAATCCCAACCTTCCTTTGTGGTCATAAACCTTGTGTTTAAATTTCATAGATTTCTAATTACTTATTCTAAAGTTATTGTGCAAAACCAAGAAAATGCTTATTTGGGCCCTTTTAGCCCCTAATTCCTAAACTGTTGGGACCAAAACTCCCAAAATCAATCCCAACCTTCCTTTGTGGTCATAAACCTTGTGTTAAACTTTCATAGATTTCTATTTATTTATACTAGAGTTATTGTGCGAAAACCAAGAAAAATGCTTATTGGGCCTTTTTGGCCCCTAATTCTTAAACTGTTGGGACCAAAACTCCCAAAATCAATCCCAACCTTCCTTTGTGGTGATAAATTTTGTGTTTAAATTTCATAGATTTCTATTTACTTATACTAAAGTTATAGTGCTTAAAACCAAATGTCTTCGGACGACGACGCTAACGTTATACTCAATATACGACTGCAAAATTTGCGGTCGATAAAAACAAGTGAAACTACGGGTACTGCTCACTGATGACACCCCTGCCCGCCCAGGAAGTTGTTGAGTGATGAATCTGAAAACACATCACTGACTTATATAAACCATGAAACCAAATTTCAGAAATCCTTATGATGTGGTTCCTGAGAAAGATGGGAAAATGTTCATGGGACCGACGGACGGATGGACAGACAGAGGTGAATAGTATACCCCACTTTTTAAAGCGGGGTATAAAACACGATACAAAGATAGCTCTAAACCTAATCTGTAGATATGAAGGCAGAATAACTAGCAAATTCAATCTACATATCACCATCAAAATCTGCAGGCATGAGGAAACAAAAATTAGGACACTTATTTAATTTTAGAATGACTACTGTAAATTCAGAAATTATTGCAAATTTGTCATTTAAGAGTAAAATGCGATTTTAATATTTTCGATATTGAGAAAAATCCTGTTTAATTCATATAAAAAAAATTTAAAATCCGAGTTTAAATTATTGCGATTATAACCCTGTTGCCTTTTTCGCAATTATTCTACATTGGCTAGAGGTATAGGGGGAGGGTTGAGATCTCACAAAACATGTTTAACCCTACCACTTTTTTGCGCCTGTCAAGTCTCTGGCCTTTGTTAGTCTTGTATTTTTTTTAATTTTTGTTCCTTTTGTGTTTTGGAGTTTAGTGTGACGTCCATTTTCACTGAACTAGTACACAATTTTATTTAGGGGCCAGCTGAGAACCACCTCCTGATGCGGGGTTTTCTCCCTGCGTTGAAGACCCATTGGTGGCCTTCGGCTGTTGTCAGCTCTTTGGTCGGGTTGTTGTCTCTTTGACATATTCCCCATTTCCATTCTCAATTGTATCGCAATAATTTCTGAATTTACAGTATGTTGCAACGGCATCAAATTTACAACTCACAGGACAAACAATGAGAGAGTTAATAAATGATATACTTTCACTGCCCAGGTGATTTATCTTTTCATTTCAATGACACGTTTCTGGATTATCCTTAACTGAGTTCACTCAAAACATGAGTATTACATAAAGGGATAATTGTGCACAACCTCTTTTTGGAATAACATTACATGAATATTTCAGGTCAGGAATCTTGTCAGTTGTCCAGTTATATCTTAAAGATCTTTAAAAATTGATGTTGCTGATCTCTGTCAGATAGTCTATTAAATTTGTTCACTCCCTTTCCCCCAATTACAAGAGAATGAAACAGACACTTGATGAAGAATGTTAATCTTTTGCCACTTTTTTTTCCAACTTTGAGTTTTAGTTTTCTATGTTGTGTTTTGTGTACTATTGTTTGTTGGTATTTTTCTTTTCTAGCCATGGTGTTGTCAGTTTATTTTTACTTATGAGTTTGAATGTCACTCTGGTATCTTTCACCTCTTTTTTTTAACCCAAATGGTATCTTCTACCTGTATTCCATCTTTCTGTTCATATCATCATACAGTAATATACCAGACTTACCATTTGCCAGACCTGCATGATGTTATCTTCTGATACAGAACATATTACCCAGGGTTCATTTGGGTTCCAAGAGAAGTCAGAGATCTTTGCTGTATGTCCTCCGTGTATAAACTAAAATAAGCAGGCCATAAAATATAATTATGTCACTATTCTTGCAAACAAAACAAACTAGCTTTCAGTAACAGTACTCTTAGATCTGTACTTTGCATGTCTTAAGTATTATTTCTAAGTTGTTTTCATGACAACTATAACCACATATCCTTATTTTTATGTATTATTTCTAAAAATTCATTTGAAGTACAAATAAAATTCACATATTAAGAATCACTTTGTTTTATCAACAGAAATATTGAATTGAATGCAGTTCAGAACTGTGACTCAATAGGGTGTATAACATTACATTTCTTGTACTGGCAATGTCAACCGACTTGTTGCAATATTCACAAATATATCCTTCTAACATGTTTAAGAGAAGAATTGACAATACCTAAAGTTCTTTAGCAAGAGGCATAAAACAAATTGTGTTTTCAGTGTCTCCAGTAACATTTGTTGACATTGAAATATAATTGTGCACATGGTGAATTGTCTCCCCTGCTTTGCTGATTAAACTGAATTCAATGTTGAAAATCCAGAAAAAGGTCAGTCTTATAAACTTAAAACTTTATCAATAATCTATCATAATGAAGACAATGTCAGAGAGACTTGTCAAACCGACATGTATATCTTCCAATCATTATTGTTTACATAACTTTCAGCACTATTGTCTATAATGTGGTGGCCAGTTTGTATTGGTACTGGAAGCCAGAGAAAACCACCAAAAGTAAGTGGAGGTCGGTCCAATTAATTAGGAAAGTCAACTTACCAATAATTCTGGTGGTCCATCTTCAGCATCCTCTGCTGACTGCTCTTCTCCTATTTTACTGTTAATATAAATTAATATGTCCCAACTGAGGTTTAATTTAAAAACATGCAGAGTCAATTTTTTAAACAATTCTTGTGTTGTTCTGTTTTAAGCAAAATATTAACAAATGTAGAAATGAAAGAAAAGAAACGACACATCTATTCCATAAGTTAGGTGATATTTTTATATATATATAATAAAGACTATTAATGAATAAATTGGGACTGTACCAGACTTACAGGCATGGGGGTATGTGAAGCACTTTAATAAGACCCCCAACCATCAATAATATAAAATTTTCATTTTACTTATAATTCTTCCTAAGGAAAATTCAACAACCCATATTTTACTAATTTGAGTGACTCCCACAGGAAAGAACAGCCATTATAACATTTTTGTTTTATAACAACAATTGAATTTGGTTATCACAATAGTTGATATGCCAATAACCGATTTAAATAATTCTGTTATTTCACACAAGTTGTTTCCCTTTGTCAATTGTAGCATGGATAAAAACTAAACAAAATGGGCTACTACCCATGCAAATAATGACAAGTAGGAAGTAGATAACTCTGTAAAAATCAATTGAATGTTTTAATCAAGTTCCATTGTTTAGGAAATATTAAGCTTCTCAATGATCAAAATTAGTGTTTGTCAAACTGCTATATATCCAATGAAATTTTTCCTTGGTTCAAGATTTTTGAAATCTTTATACTTTTGTCAAAGGGTCAAAGTAAATATTTTTTCAAAATTTTATGAAAATTAAACGAGCCAAATTAATTTTAGTCAAGATGTTTGGTACCACCTCAAGGAATAATAACTATTGATATCAAAAACAAGATTTAATGTATTTTAAGGATAACACACATAATGCATAGATAATTTTGCTTTTTCCAGTAGTTCTTCATTGTCAATGTATATTAATGTCCATCCTATGGAATTGGCAAATAGATTTTTCATTCCATATTGTTAATTTTCCTTTTTTAGACGGCGATGTTCCTTTGGCTCCATCATACGGTGTGTATATATCCCAACTCGTTCGTTATGCCCGTGTGTGTAGTGATGTCATAGATTTTAACGAACGTAATCAATGCATCACTAGTAAATTATTAAGTCAGGGATTTCGTTACCATAAATTACATAACACTTTTGCCAAGTTCTTTCATAGATACAAAGATTTGATTAGTAAATTTGGCTGTACCTGTAGAAAACTGATTAAAACAGTATTTCACATCCTAAATTTTACGGTAATATTGTACTTAAAGTGCGGAAATCACTATATGATCCGTGTAAACTCATCGAACCTTTAAATAAACTTATTAGTTCAGGTTATCTTACCAATGTTGTAATTAGATCTTTGAATATAGTTTACATTGGCACTAATATCGATTTTGTCATCAGCAAATTAAAACATAACTAAATTTGTATTCTTTTCAAACGGGATGTTTAAAGACACACCCACGCTCATTTTGATCTATAAAGAGGTTAAACTCCTAACTATCCTACTGTCTGTCGATACATTTATTTTTGGCATTGCACTAGTCATGTCTTCTTTGACTGTCCATGACGTTAAAATACTAAATCCCTGGGATGTGATTTAGTTGATTTTAGTCTCTGAGGCATGATTTTTATTATTAATTGTTTTGGCTTTTAACTAGCTGTCAGTAATCATGGTACTCTCAAATCGTACTTTCTTGTTTATTTGACCTGTTGATACTAATTGCAATGCTTTTTGTTATTTAATGTTATTCAGGGTTATATCTGGTCTATATACCAGCTTTGATAAGTGTTTGGTACTAATATTAATTTCCACTTGTACTATGAACATCAAAATTATTTATTTTGTTAAAATATTTCCTTTCTCTATTGTAACTGTATACGATACCTATCAACAAAATTATTTTATTTACCTGTGTTTAAAGTTATTGCAAATGGCTGATATTTTTGTTCGAGCATATTGTTTTTCTTAAATTGTTTAACATTTCATACCGATATAACGTGTTACTTTTATTATTCTTCCTTAGTTTATTTATTTTGAATTTGCATTGTATCATAGGTCAAATTTATTTGTTCAGTGTATGTTCAATGGTGTTACTATGTCCTTTGATTGAGTTAAGCTATTTCAGTTGATATTTTATAGTGTGTCTTTCTATGTTGTGATGTTACACTATTGTTTCAGAAAAAGGGTGAAGGTTTGGTACCATTAAAACGCTTAAACCCGCTGCATTTGTTTGCACCTGTCCTAAGTCAGGAATCTGATGTTCAGTAGTTGTCGTTTGTTGATGTGGTTCATAAGTGTTTCTCGTTTCTCGTTTTTATATAGATTAGACCGTTGGTTTTCCCGTTTGAATGGTTTTACACTAGTAATTTTGGGGCCCTTTATAGCTTACTGTTCAGTGTGAGCCTAGGCTCCGTGTTGAAGACCATACTTTGACCTATAATGGTTTACATTTATAAATTTTGATTTGGATGGAGAGTTGTCTCATTGGCACTCATACCACATCTTCTTATATCTAAATAGATTATTCAAGTATACTGGTTCAGAATACAATGCAATTTTAACACTAGAATGCGTGTGTTGTTGTGCTAAGCATACCTCATTCATAATTGAATATATGTGAAAACAGGAAGTAGGTGTCCCAACAGTTCCTAAAGACACACATATGTTACAACTCATTGTTGTAAGGCTGCTTTTAAAATCACTCTGTTCAGTAGTACTGACATGACTAAAACTAAGTTCATTCATCATATTGAAAAATTCAAAATTTCAGCAAACAGGAACATTGTGTCCAACAGATCTGAAAAGCATTCATGTGTTACAATGCATCACCATCCAATGTGTCACTATCAAGCAGCAGACCAAATATAAAGCCAATCTGTATTGCAGTTCCTGAGAAAAGTGTGACTGAAATGTAAGTTGGACAAATAGACAAACAGACAGGGTGAATGCAATATGGTCCCAACTTTAAGGGTCAAGAGCTACAACAAATAAGTAAAATAACACAAACCTAAGATCCCATACATGGAGCCTTCTATCTGTTCCACTGGAGGCTAAAATTGTCTCATTATGTGGGGACCATTGAACCTGTTAATAAATACAATAGTTTTAGTCATGTCAAAGGAATAAACAGGTTTAAGTCAAATGCAGCAAATTTCTTCATTCTATACTTTATTAAATCTTATCTGGATTTTTTTTTTAAACCTTGAGTGCGGTAACTAGGGTACTCCCTTCATGTGCCTTTCTTTGTAATAATGTGAAATATTATTTTGAACATAAAGTCTCACTCGTACATATTTAAGTTTCAAGTTTGATTGATTGGTGATTGCTTTACACCGCTTCAAGTTTGAGGTTTTAACGCAGATACATGTAATAATGTGAAATATTATTTTGAACATAAAGTCTCACTCGTACATATTTAAGTTTCAAGTTTGATTGATTGGTGATTGCTTTACACCGCTTCAAGTTTGAGGTTTTAACGCAGATACATTTGCCTGGACATAGAATTATCTAAAACTTTAATTATTTCATGGAAACAACTCTTTTTTTAAAATATGAAATATTAAATAATGGTGGATGAGTGGTATTTATCATCCTACAGGTAATCTTTCAAGCATTTTTTCAGGACAAGATCATGCTGAAGTGATTTGACAATAGAAGACATTTAACTGTACAAAATTGTTGAAAAAACAAATTCTTAATCATGTCATAATGATAGACTACCCAATTTTCCAGGCAATTGATTTTGAATTCCAAGTTTTCATGGCAGGAATCAAGAGTGAAGTCTCAGTTCATCTTAAAATGTCAAGCAATAATACTTACCTGGAATATTTCATCTTTATGTGACTCAAATGAATGTAACTTCAACTTTAAATTTCGCAAATCCCACAATGCAACAGTCTAAAAAAACATAGATGGTTATCAGTTATTAACTTTTTGAAGCAGAAATAGTTAACCTTATATTTCCTTTCAGAACTGTTATTATTTAATAATTCACTGATATTTCATTCTATAAAGGAATATATGTCTAACAGTCTATAGAAGAAATACAATTTAAGTATTTCTTTCTCATAAAATTGTTGCTTTCAATATAGTTAAACACTTTATTCTCATTAAATTTTAAAAAGTATTTTCTGATTTCAATTTCTATTTTCTCAATTTTAAAAAGGAAAAACATTCAGCCAATTTTTGTGTTTTCTCAGGAAACATATTTTTACCAAATTGTCCTCTGGATATAAAATTCAGATAATGTTGTATGATCAACAAATCTCAAGGAGAAAAAAACAATAGAACAATATAAACTACTGCAGGTCACTGTAAACCTTTGTATGATCAGTAAAAAGCCCATTACACTTACTTTATCTGCAGAACCTGTGGCAAGGATATATTCACTATAAGGATTAAACGACAAACAGTTGACTTCAGCTGTGTGAGCGTCCACTGTGTGACTGGGTTTAGATGTGCTTTTAGATCTAGTATCCCAACTGAAAAGAGTCATATAAATACTTAAAAGTAAAAACATATTACAGCAGGGCATATAAATATGTCAAGCAACAGCAAAACACAACTTCATTGTTAAATTCCAATCCAATCCCCCCCATCATATTAGTTTTACATTGCAAAAACATTTAGCTATGAAGAAAATACAAATAGGGCATTAGTAATTGACTGAAAGGTATATAATATAATAATTTTATAGTCAATTTTATATTGACTACTTTTGAAATACTTTTGAAAATCAGGCACAGGCTACTGTAGATTAAATTTTTTTTGCAATGTTTTTATTATTCCCAAAATTTTAACAGGACATTTTCAATTTTGATAGCATTTTTGTGTATGCAACATTTTCTGAAATCACCATTATCAATCTCACATTTTTGCACCTTTTTTTTTTTATAAAATCTATAAAAAATGCATGTTAAAAATTTCTATATTGACAATCTCCCACTTTATAATGTGGGACAGTTGGAAGGGACTTTCGATATCCTCAAACAACCAAAACATCTAATGGATACACAACCACTGATGATCTACAACCACATGTACACATTTAATGTCTTTCTCTCCTTCCTACATTCACTTTAATGGTTTTATATAGTTCTGATATATATTAAAACTTACATAAGCAATTTTTGATCATCTGCTACTGAACCAAAAAGACTTTCATGTAATAAGTGCCAAGCTACATCCTATAAAGACAAAATATAATCTATTACTTCCTAACATGCTATGAAATGTTTATATTAAGTTACCAATTTCTAAACCACAAACATTAATAAGGGCTATTCCAGAAAAAAATGTATGGGGGTGTTGGACGGCAGTTGATCTTTTTTTGCATGGGTGATGGGGGAGGAGGAATTGAAATTGTGTGGGTAGTTGTTCTCCTACAAAACTTAATTAGATGGGTGGTTGTACCTAAAGAGAAGAAAATCTCTTTTTCAGTTGATAGAACCTTTAAATATCGATGGAAAACGTGTTTTATTCGGCGATTTTGATTACTTTTTGAGCATATTAAATCCGTTGGATAATGCCAGAGCATTTCGAATGGAACAGTATGTGCATATCTGTGCACCTAAAAGGGAGAGAGATACGAAGTGTCAGAGTAGTAACTAGTTTCCAGGATTTCTTTTTTAACTGTTTTCCTAATATGACATGTTCGGTTACCAGATTGTTTACCGCATGGAAACAGTATGGCAGGACAGTGGGATGTTATTGCTGTTTGTTCCTGGCTCCAATCCAATGGATTGGGGAAATTTGCGGACTTTTTTACAGGTAATATTTGAAGGAGATGGTGTTGTGAAAATTTATCCACAACTCGAAGATGGCCCCAGAAAAGAAATGTTTACCATGTTATTATAATATTAACGAAATAAATGCAAAAAACAAAAAGTCAGTATGACCCCAAATCTGCATGGCTTCAGCATTATGCCTACAGTTGTTACAGACCAGATGATTCCTGGATGGGAAATAGTATAAACTGATATGAGATTCACCCAATTGTGGACATAAGCAAGTTACCAGAGCATAAGTATTTGCCTTATCTGGAAGCAAAAAAGCTTGTGCAATATTTTTTAGATAATAAGGTGGAACTTCCAGACTTCCTAAGGGTTCCAGATTTTTATCTTCCATCAAAAAATATTGAATTGAAAGGAAAAAACAACGAGTCAGTATTCTCAAATGAAAGAGATTTCACCAATGTTCAGAATTTGATTGGTGTCAGCTCTGATGAAATACGGGCATACATTAGGAAAAAGGAAGATAAAAAGGAGGATTCAGTGAAAAAGACTGAAATTAAGAAAGCATTCTCACATCGTTTGTTAGGAAAGCTGAGTTATAGAACTAAAAAAAGTACTTGAGAAGTTCAATGTTTCATACACACGACAACAGAACAATCGAGCTGACATTCTTAAATTAGTAGACAAGGAGCTAGAAAACAGAAATCTAAAAGAAGACGACTTATTTGAATAAATTTGTTTAACACAATATGCAACATTATTTAACATCTGACAGCAGAAGATGAGGTTTCATGGGTTTATTTACATGGGTTTACAATACACATGTTAACCAGATAAAAAAGGAAATTGTTTTATTGCTGTTTTTCATCTTGACGGCTTTCACAATTTTACAAAACAACCTGTTAAACATGTTAAAACCAAACTTTACATTGTCAACATATTACTTCCTACAAACAAAGTTTGAATGTATATAGTAATCACCCAGTGCTTTGGTCTGTTTGTGAATGTAAGCTTTCAAGTACCATTCCTTAACCATATATGATCAATGAAACTTTGCATTTGTCTTATACCACCTGAAGATGTGCATCTGGCAAACTAATCCTGGTCCAATGCATCCGAGGGGAGATAACTTATACTGTGCAAACCCAAATCCTCCATATGAGACTTGTAACTGAATTTATACATATGTTGAACAATATGACAGGTGCCGCATGTTGGGCAGGATCTTACCCTTCCAGAGCACCTGAGATAACAATGTTTTTTGGGGTACATGTTGCTCTGTTTCAGTTTTCTAGTTGTGTTATATGTGGATTTCTGTTCATATCTTTTCAAATTTTGTTTTCTTTATTTGCAATGGCTTGGCACAGCTGTTTGTTTTCCACATTTGAGTTTGATTGACCCTTTTGGTATCTATTGCCTCTCTTTATGATGGATTATATTCTGTTATAGTGTTCCACCTGTACATGTAGTTAAAAATATTTCTGCACTCACAGATGCTTCAAAGGATTATTTTAATATTTAAAAACACAAGTAGAATAATTAATAAAAGTTGAATTGAATATTTCTCAAGGATTTGAGCTGAAGGTCCACACCACTTAAATCATTTGAAATTAATGAAAATATACCGCAGCTTTTAAAGAAATCACATCAGACAACAGCAATACAAAAAGACATCCAGAGGTAATTCAAACACTGTTTTAAATAATAAATGCAATATGATAGTTTTACGTTTATGTATATATATATATATATATATATACAGTTGCTTATTTTCATGACACTGACAGTGACTATTTTATGCACACTTCTGCAATAAAAGTTATTTTTAATGCCAAGAGTATCAGGACCAAATATAAGGTGTTAAGCTTTAAAACCTAGTCACCAATAATTTATATCAAATATCTGATATTGTCAAAAGTGCAAAAAAAACTTAAGAATTCTAAAACTTATTTACATACTGTCATCAATATAGCCACTTTCTGATATCAAAATGCATATAATTGTTGTTGCTTATTTGTGAACTTGAAAAAGTTAGCTTATACTTTTTAAAATTATATGGGTTGTGGGGTCAAACTGAAAATGAATTGTATGGGTAGTTGTCCCATGATGAAATGTAATTTAGTGGGTGATGGGTATAAAAATAAAGTACCTTCCAACCCCCCATACATTTTTTCTGGAATAGCCCTAAGGATCAATGTTAATGCAGTTTTCATAATGATAATCTGAGCTATTCAAATAAAATGCTCCGAGGGCGCAGCTTGATACGACCGCAGAGGTCGAACCCTGAACAGTTGGGGCAAGTATGGACACAACATTCAAGCTTGATACAGCTCTGAATTAGGATTGTGATTGACTATTTGACACAGCATGGGTTTCTGACACAGAATGAATGAGGTCTAAGAACTTAAAATTTTAAATTGGACATTCACCTATTATGGTCCAATATCCAAAATCTAAATACATGGTTAGATTCAGCATATCAAAGAACCCTAAGAGTTCAATTTTGATGAAATCAAACAAAGTTTAATTTTGGACCCTTTTGACCTCAATGTGGACAAAGTTGATAACGGGGCCCAAAAATCAAAAATCTAAATACATGGTTAGATTCAGCATATCAAAGAACCCCATATATTCAATTTTGTTGAAATCAAACAAAGTTTAATTTTGGACCCTTTTGACCTCAATGTGGACAAAGTTGATAACGGGCCCAAAAATCAAAAATCTAAATACATGGTTAGATTCAGCATATCAAAGAACCCCATATATTCAATTTTGTTGAAATCAAACAAAGTTTAATTTTGGACCCTTTTGACCTCAATGTGGACAAAGTTGATAACGGGCCCAAAAATCAAAAATCTAAATACATGGTTAGATTCAGCATATCAAAGAACCCCATATATTCAATTTTTGTTGAAATCAAACAAAGTTTAATTTTGGACCCTTTTGACCTCAATGTGGACAAAGTTGATAATGGGGCCCAAAATCAAAAATCTAAATACATGGTTAGATTCAGCATATCAAAGAACCCCATATATTCAGTTTTGTTGAAATCAAACAAAGTTTAATTTTGGACCCGATTTGGACCAACTTGAAAACTGGGCCCATAATCAAAAATTTAAAGACATGTTTAGATTCAGCATCTCAAAAACCCTAAGAATTCAATTTTGTTAAAATCAAATTAAGTTTAATTTTGGACCCTTTGGACCTTAATGTAGACCAATTTGAAAACGGGACCAAAAATTAAGAATCTAAATACACGGTTAGATTCGCATATCAAAGAACCCCAATAATTCAATTTTGATGAAATCAAACAAAGTTTAATTTTGGACCCTTTGGACCTCAATGTGGACCAATTTAAAACGGGCCCAAAATCCAAAAACTTAATACACGGTTAGATTCAGCATATTAAAGAACCCCAAGAATTCAAGAATAAAACCCCATTGAAATTGGTCAAGAAATAAGCAATTTATACAAAGTATCTTCTTTTGCACAATACTGTGCAATTAAATATTTCTTGCAATTGCGCAATACTGTGCAATTGAATATTTCTTGCTATTGTGCAATACTGTACAACTGACAATTTCTTCCTATTGTGCAATATTGTGCTATTGGATATTTCTTGCTATTGCGCAATACTGTGCAATTGAAGATTTCTTGCTATTGCGCAATACTGTGCAATTGAAAATTTCTTGCTATTGCACAATACTTATTATATAATAATTTACACATCCTGTTTGGTGTGTATCTCCTGCCATATCATTATTATTTGCTTTTAAATATAAATCAGAAATAACCAACTTAAAATGGAAAATTTTAAAGAAAAAAAAAAAGGAAGAAAAGGAAGAAAAAGGGGGGGAAAAAAATCCCCCAATTTTGAACCCCTTATGATTCATCACCCCAAACTCAATCCCAGCCTTCAATGAGATATGGTACCTTGCAGTACAATTTCAGAGAGATCCATACACTTAAACACAAGTTATTGTCTGGAAACTAGAAAATGCTTATTTTGGCCCCTAATTCCTAAACGTTTAGGCAATTACCCCAAACTCAATTCCAGCTTTCCTTTGTGATATGGAACCTTGTAGTACAATTTCAGAAAGATCCATACACTTACACACAAGTTATTGTCCTGAAACTAGAAAATGCTTATTTTTGCCCTTTTTGGCCCCTAATTCCAAAATTTGGAGGCAATTACCCCAAAATCAATCCCAGCATTCCCTTTGTGATATGGAACCTTGTGGTACAATGTCAGAGATCCATACACTTACACACAAGTTATTGTCTGGAAGTTACAAAATGCTTATTTTGGCCCCTTTTGGCCCCTAATTCCTTAACTGTTGGTACCAAAACCCCAAAATCAATCCCAACCTTCCTTTTGTGGTATTGAACCTTATGGTAAAATTTCCTAGAGATCCATTTACTTAAAACTAAAGTTAGAGTGCGAAACCAATGTGTCTTTGGACGACGACACGACGACGCCAACGTCATACCAATATACGACCACAAAAATTTTTTGCGGTCGTATAAAAATTACAGGAGCCAGCAGTTCAGTGGTTGTTGTTGGTTCATGTCTGTCATATTTGTATTTTGTAAATTGTTTTGTTATAAATTA
This sequence comes from Mytilus coruscus, assembly GCA_017311375.1. Taxonomy (NCBI): domain Eukaryota; kingdom Metazoa; phylum Mollusca; class Bivalvia; order Mytilida; family Mytilidae; genus Mytilus; species Mytilus coruscus. The sequence goes on from CM029603.1 coordinate 88,209,313, forward strand.
GGGTGTTAGTTTTCTCAATTCAGTCGTTTTATATTTTTTATGTCAGGATGGGGCCTTTTATAGCCAACTATACTGTATTGGTTTTTCTCATTGTTGAAGGCCATAGGGGTGCTATAATTACTTACATCCACTTTATTTGAACTTTGGTGGATACTTGCCTCATTGTTGCATCTCCTTATTTTTAGACTAAGACCTCTGATGTCAAAGTAAGATATATGTTTGCAAAGGAGAGATTTCAGTTAATTGTCCTACAGTCTCTGTAAATAGAATAGTCCTTACCATATGATTTAACTGATTTAAAGAGGCAAGAAATAACTTAATTGTTGCAGCATATACAATTGCAAAGAGACCTCAATTACTAAATTTAGATAATTTGGAAGTTGCTTGTTAAGAAGCCTGACAAATATTATGCAAGACAATGTATTTGTCACTGATTAGTATAAATAAAAGGTTTCTATGTCTATATACTAATTTACTAAAAGATGATAGTTAGATCAAAAAGTCTTGGGAACGGTATTCTCCTTTAAGCCACTAATCCTAATCGCCCTGCATCCAGTAGTAAAAGAAAATATCAGTCGGAGTAATGTGTTAAGGTTACATATCTTCCTGCAGACTGTTACCTTGTGAAATTGTCAGGCTCATAATAATTACCATGCTCAGGTTGTCAGTCTTATACAAAGTTAAATAATATCACACCAACATCTTCTGGTCCTGAATACGCATGACATAGTTATCATTCAACGTTAATTTATATATTTTAGATATATTTTTATATTTTTCATAAACACTTTGTATTTACATTTGTATTCTAGCATTTATTAGTTACTTACTTCAACCACTGAAGTGTGTCCTGTAAAAATTGTCTGTGCATCAACTAATTTTGTATCTCTAGGTGTGGCATTAATGTCCCATAAACAAATTGTCTGAAATGTATGAACAGGTAGAAGATATAACACTGATCATAACAAGAATATTTACCAAGCCTTTAGACAGACCTTTGTTGTTGGCAATCATAATTTGTTAAGTCAGTTTGGTTGGTCAGCCAATTACAATATAAAACAAAGAGATGTGGTATAATTGTCAATGAGACAACTACCCATCAAAGACCAAATGAAAAGTCCTTTTTTCATGTTTTTACCTGACAAAACTCTCTATTCACTTATACATTCTCGCTTTTCTAATTTATCTTCTTCAAACCTAAACATTTGACAGCCAGGGATGTAAAAATACATAGATATAGGAAGATGTGGTGTGAGTGCCAATGAGACAACTCTCCATCCAAATAACAATTTATAAAAGTAAACCATTATAGGACAATGTACGGCATTCAACACGGAGCCTTGGCTCACACCGAACAACAAGCTATAAATAGCCACATTAGGAGGTATATTACCGAGGCAAACCTACAAAGAATAGCAAAAATGTATTTGTCAACTTTGCCCGAGGGAGTTAGAACATTATCATTATTAATGTAGGAAACTGGAGTGGTTAGGTACTCTCATATTTTTTTTAGATATCTTATCATTATTAATGTAGGAAACTGGAGTGGTTAGGTACTCTCATATTTTTTTTAGATATCTTATCATTATTAATGTAGGAAACTGGAGTGGTTAGGTACTCTCATATTTTTTTTAGATATCTTATCATTATTAATGTAGGAAACTGGAGTGGTTAGGTACTCTCATATTTTTAAAACTTGTGACACTTTTATTTTAGAGATAATTTCTATGCTTCATGTTGGAAGTTTCACTGTGACTTTGAGAAGAATGACAAATTTAAATGCTGGCCCTTTAAACTTGGTTTTGTCAAGTGTGTGTAATAATTTTGGGTTATGAATTTATACACCACATTCTTCCATTTCCATTGCCATGAAATTGACAAACTGCAATACACCTTAAATATCTCCATTTGTCTGCAATTACTGGAAATCACAAATGTTTCTGTAAAATTTTGATATCACAAAAGAAAATGTCTGAGACCATAATGCAAGAGTGAATGTTGTATGATGTCAATAGTTCAAGTGTCACAAAATCTTGGGTAGAGTGTAGCAGATTCCCAAATAGCAAAAAGGTATATATAGATCTAAATTCCCATTGTCCATAATGCCATTTGATCTGCATGATTGTTCTCATTAAAACACAATAATAAATACTTAAAAGAGTACACTTTTATATACCAATTATAGTATATGTGGAAATCTTGCTTTTATAGAATTCATGTAACTAGATGATATCTATATAAAGCGGACATTTTTATATTGTTTTTTTTTTTTCTTAAAATTATATAAACTTACATGGTCATCTGATGCACTGAGTAAATGTCCATTTAAATTGGGGTTCCATGACAAACCATACCTGTAATCATATAAATTACACAATTAATGAAGATCAAATAAAAATTTCAGATTTAAAATATTCAATGGACTGAAATAACTGATGACTAAGGTCCAAGATGAAATAACAGGAAACAAAGATATATTTCTGGGGCCTAAGGGCTGTTCCCTTAAAACATACATGGGAGTAGTGAAAATGTCATTGAAATTCTAAAATTAGGGAGGGGAGGTTTGAACTTGCAGAACTGGTTGAATATCTATAACTTAGAACATTGTTAACTTATCACAAGTTTTTGGTGTGTACTTTTAAATATTACCCATAATACATTAGATTCTGAAAGAGAGGGGAAAGGTATCAAAGGGATATTCAAACTCAAACGTTAAAACTAACTGACAATGCCATGGCAAAAAACGAAAAAACGACAAATAGACAAATAAAACGTCTTTTTTTCTCATTAAGTTGGAAAACTGATTATACAAAAAAACTTATAGTCCATTTCGCTGAACTAGTATACATCATTGATTAGGGACCAGCTGAAGCCCACCTCCGTGGTGCAGGATTTTTTTTTACAGACCAATTGGTAGCCTTGGGCTGTTTTCTTCTCTGGTTGGGTTGTCGTCTCTTTGACACATTTCTCGTTTCATTCTCAGTTCTATGATGAACACTTTCAGCAAAATGAAAGTGAACATTAGAGTCGTCTTACCCTTCTTTCTGGTGACCTTTTAATCTCAATTCAGGATTGCACTCTCCACTGGGATCTACAAAACAAAGATAAAACATAGCTTATTAAACTATATTATCAATAAACTGCTTGACATGGCCATCAATATGATTTGAATAATGTCCACCTCATGGCAATATCTTGTGTGTATTCAGAGAAGAGGTAGAAATATAGCTAACAATCCAGTGACACTGGGTTTTCTATTGCATTTGCACAGTCTTTACCCCAAAAAAATCAAGGTCTTTTTTTCAATATATGTATAAAACTATCTGTGTCAATGTTATTCCTATCACAAAATATTCAACTCCAAAAAATGTCCCCCTTTCCAAGAGACCATTGATTATATGTTTTCCCCTTCTCTCTTAACGAAAGTTTCTGAATTAATGAATACCAAGACATCATTGAACTGTATCTTCTTTGCAATTATAACCCAATTTTCAATGGGCTTGAAAGGTAAAAACCTATTTTTCTCTAATCAACAAAATTAATACAGATGAATTTACTGAATGAATTGGGCAGCATTGTCAAATATCTAGAAACTGCTGGAATGTGTTTCTATGGCTACAAGTACATTACAAACCTGGTTTTGATGGATGCTTTGTGTAGTCAAAAACCAAGACATCGCTGGACGGCGTCTTTGTGGCTATAATACAAGGATTCTGTGGCATATATCTGGCTCTGTTCACCTCACCTTCATGGTTTATTTTTATTTCTATTTCTATTTTACCACTTACAGAACCAAATCCACCAAATTCTGAAAAAATATAATAAACATTTTAATGTCCGACATTAGATAATTCTGTATACACTATTGCAATGCAATTGATGTGTTTGGCTTTTGAATTTGAAGCACAGTAACATGTCTCAATTAAAACCTCAAACAAGAAAGCAGACATTGCCATGCTAATAACCCCCCCACTCGTAATTCAAGGTATCAATAAACAGGAAGTAGTTGTGTGACAGGTAAGAAAGGCTGCCATCAACTCATCAATATCAAGTTGAAACCAAATTTGAAGTCATTTTGTCCAAAAGTACTTGAGAAAATTGTGGTGGAAATATTTGTTGGACGAATGGATAACGTGAATGCAATATATAATAACATCATTTGAGTAGGGATATAGTAATAAAAAGATGACAAGAGGCTGTCACAGTGACAGCAAACTGGATTTTCCTGCAGAGGTCGAACACTGAACAGTTGAGCAAGTATGGACACTGCATTTAAACTTAAAACTGCTCTGAATTTGGATTGTGATTGAATATTTGACACAGCATAGGTTTGTGATACAAAATGAATGTGGTCAAAGAACTGAAATATTTGAAATTGGACATTTACCTATTATGGTCAAATATCCAAAATATAAGTACATTGTCAGAATCAGCATATCAAAGAACTCCAAGAATTCAATTTTTGATGAAATCAAACAATAGTTTAATTTAGGACCCTTTGGACCACAATGTGGACCAATTTGATAAAGGAGCCCACAATCCAAAATCTCTCAATACATGGTTAGAATCAGCATTTCAAGGAACCACATAAATTTAATTTTTGTGAATCAAACAAAGTTTAATTTTGGACCCTGATTTGGACCAACTTGAAAACTGAGCCCCAAATTTTAACATTTAAATACAGGTTTAGATTCAGCATTTGAAAGAACCCTATATATATTTAATTTAAGTTGAAATGAAACACAATTTAATTTTATCCATATATTTTCTGTGCAAAGGGAAATAACTCAAACTGGATAAATATATATGATTATAATCAATAAACCGGTGATGACTAAGTTCTATAAAATTAGATATGATGTAATTTTCAAATTATAATCAATGATATAATAAAAACAACCAGTGATGACTTAGTTCTCTAAAATTAGATATGATTTAACACTCAAACATTGTTAGAATCAGCATATCAAAGAACCAAAGAATTCAATTGTTGATTAAACAAAAGTTTAATTTAGGACCCTTTGTACCTCGATGTGGTATTATCTAACTAATAATGAAAACAAATACAGGTTTAGATTCAGCATTTCAAAGAACCCTATATATATTCAATTTATGTTGAAATCACAGTTTAATTTTGGACCCCGATTTGGACCAACTTGAAAACTGGGCCCAAAATGAGGGGCCTGATGGGTTATTTTCTTTCTTCGTGATCGGCGCATTTTCCCCATCGTGATCCATTTTTCTACAGATTTATAATCTTTTTATATTTACGTGATCCATGATCATGGAAATTTATTTTCTGTGAATCGTGATTGACAAAAAAATCAACTCGTGAATTATGATGAGATCCCCCCATCAGGCCCCTCCAAAATCAGAAATCTAAATATATGTTTATTAATAGATAATATAAGCTTAGTTTTGAAAGGAGTTCACCTAATAAAAAAATATATTTAGCATTCAGAAAATTAGTTTTACAGAATAACAAACAAACTTGCCACAAAATTCTACAAACAATTTACCAAAGAAAAGAAATCAAAATCAAAAATTTTATTTATCATTAATACAATGTCTTTAAAAATCTATAAAACTTATCTGTAATTATCTTCAAAATGTCTAATAATGAACAATAAATTTCTAACTATAATTACTCCTATATAGCTTTTAATCAACACTTAGAAAACAGATAATTTTCAAATAAATCTGTCACTCCAATTATAATATAGTGAGACAAGACATTAACCACATGTTTAGTAAACTGATAACAGGACATATAAACAGGTGAAAATTATCTATAAAGGCTTAGTGTAATCAAACTTTATGTATATAATTAACAATTTCTGTTCAAAGGAAAATAATCACAAAAAAATACCACTTATGGATATTAAAAAGGGCAATAACTCACAAACGAGAAAAGCTAAAATCGTGAAAATTGAACTTGACCTTCATATAGTCGCAGGGAACAACATATCTAAATTTGAAAAAATTTCGTCAAAGGGTTTTCATGTTATTGACCAGACACTGTTTGGCAGCCGCCTGCCTGTCCACCCCCAAATCAATAACAGATTTTTACTTCTAAAATCCGGTTCAAAATCTGTCAATATTTTAAAACACCCATCACTCTGAAATATCAAGAGTATATTCTCTACTAATTCAGGGGTATACAAATTTCACTGTTGTTACCCTTTGTTCACCAGAGATCATCCTGTTTCTCAGTGATTCACCCACAACAGCCTGATTATTTTCTTGTAAGTTAATCACATTGTGTGTACTTTACTTATCTTTCACAATACCCAAGCGGCTCTGTAGTATTCACCAACCATTCATTTGCCACTCCATGTCAAGCAACCAAACATCAATCAATCACCTTTTATACAAGTATAACATGTTTTTGTAATAACTAAATCAACAGTGACTTATAGTTGCTTATATCCACATCCATATTATTTGCACTCGTGAATAGCTGTACATGTACTCATCAGAGATCATACCACATCTCCTTATTTTATAAAGCTTTATCATGCATATTGTGCGTGTATAAATTTTCAATTGCTCCCAGACCAAGCAGTGCTCATACAAAATGCAAGGCCCAAATCCAATACTGCAATAACAGTCTACTGTTCTCTTAAAATAGTTACCTCCTTTTTCACTGTCATAATGTGATGCATCAAACTGTGCGTTGTCGTTGGGTAGCTGTACACTGGCTATCAGTAAGTGATTCTGTTCGTCTGAGCTGTAAATGTAAAGGCCAAGGTACCGCCACATTTTTTTTACTTAAAAGGTCTTGTTAAATTTGAAGAAAATGCCAAAAATTAATTCAAAATACTTGAAAAACATGAAACTGATTAAATTCATTAATCTTAAAAGATTAGGCAGGGTTAAGAGATTAAACTAAACTGAACAGGAATGAACAGAAATGCTGAACAAATAAATTAGGGAAAAAATTAAAACTATGATACCCTCTCCATAATGGATTTCTATATCTTTTTTATCCATTTTATTTTCATTCTTTTTTTAATGTGGATATTTTTTACCTTGTCCTTTTAAGTGAAAGAAAAAGAGAAAAAGAAATCATTAATATTTGTTTCCATTATAATCAATAAATTTCTAAGTGGTTTATAATCAAGTCCTAAAGACGAGCCAATAAACCACTCTATATAAGACAGCATGCATTCATTAATTAGTATAGTGTTAATTAAATGTACCAACACAACTTTCATATGACTCCACCAGGGAGGGGTTTACCATAAACAGAAAATAAAATCTACACTAATAAATATCTGAAAAGAGAAAACAGGTATTAATGATAAGCTGTACCCCTTCTTTATTACAGAATTTCCAATTTTATACTTCACTGCAATGCATCCTACAAACAATAAATAATTTGATGGGCACCAAATAATATAGCCAAATAATTTAGCACCAATATAAGTTATATGGTTTGCTACTGACCCTCTACTGATCCTTAGCGTGTTAGTAAAATCCATAGGGAGGGTGGTGGAAATAGCGAACCATATAGAGAATTTATCGCATACAGTATTTTTTTTTGCAAAGTTTTGTATAAAAAATAACAATGAAATAAAATAACAATAATAGTAGACGTGACATCAGGACACCACAATGAAATCTACTGACCCCTACATATCCATAAGGGGTTACCACATGATGTCTTTAAACCAATCAAATCTTCACTAATTTATCTGAAGTGCGATAAATAATAATATAAGCATGTTTCCTGCCTCCTGCCACAAAAAAGGGAGTTGCTAGGTCTGATTTTTTTAATTCTTTTAGTGAGTATTTCTTCTGAACAAAAAATCAAGAAAAATAAATGGAGAATGTGTCCATGGGCTACAGATAATGACCCCCCTTGAATATTTATGTTATAAAGGTGCATAACTCAAGAATGGTATAAGTAGCGCCACCCAAATTCGAACTTTATCTGTGTTTTGTGGTAACAAGCATTGTGTATAAGTTTCATAACATTTGGTCGAGGCAAACTAAAGTTAGAGAACGGAAACCAATTTTGGACGTACGTACGGACAAGGGTGACACTTAATTCCCTCTCTGGGGGCATAATTACAGAACACTATTCATCCAAAAAATGTGAACATGCAAGACTGAACTTTTACAATTTTCATTTTCACAGAAATTCCATCAAGTTTTACAAAGTTGACTTCTTATTCAGCAGAAAAAAGAATGTCTAATGAAATTATCAAAAAGGCTATTTCTTTTAACATTTTTTTTACAATAAATGTTTAAGAGTCAGCAGTCAAACAAATGGTAAGTCCATTGTCAGGAAACAGGCATGTTTTTTTGGGGCTTTCACGCAACACTCAATAATATAGTAAACAGCTGCACAGAAACACAAGCTACATCTGTCTTTCATGTTTAAATTGTTGCATCAATAAACTTCAATATTGAAGAAGGCATTAAAGAGAAGTCAGTAAAATTACCCTGCTTTAGTTGACCTTAAATGTGAAATAAACATGGAAACATTTCAAAACAATTTCAGTTTTTACAGAATAACTCCTCTTGTGAAAATTCTTTTCTCGCCTGAACACAAGTTTGTGTATAAAAATATGTTCTATACTTAAATGCAACATCAATGCTCTACCAAATAAGTCCTCACAATTTGACACAAATTACATCATAATCGACACTCCATGCAAGTAAAATATTTTGAAAACCAATTATCAAAGTTGTTAAAAAAATTGGTTAATATTATCACGACTCTAAATACATGTATCTTTAAGTATGGGTTTAACTCATTGTTGAAGGCCGTAAAGTGACCTATAGTTGTTAATTTCCGTGTCATTTGGTCTTTTGGGGAGAGTTGTCTCATTAGCAATCATACCAAATCTTCTTATTTTTATATCTTTAAACATGCTTTTCTTTTTTTTTTTACAAAAACGTCAAAATTATTATCCAATACTATGTTGTGTGACATAATCATCAATGTTAAAGATTCTAAGACGGCTCCTTGGACACTGCTCAAGACCATGATGACACCATTAAATATTTACACCATTATACTTACGTGTGGGTTCCTAAAATTAATCTGTGAAGAGAATAATCTTTTCCTTCTGGTCTGAAAAAAAGAGGAAAAATTAACTTTTTATTTCCAAGGCTATAAAAATGTACTTATGCATGTATACAGGGTAAATCTATATGTAGATACAAATCAACAGGATAAACAAACGAAAATATGTACTGGCACACTTAAAACATTTCTTATTCAAATTCTTCCACAAGTATCATGCATAGTTGAGGTGACAATTGAGCTGTGTCGGATAGAAATCGACATTATGCTAATGAATATCAATAGATCTGTTAACCTATTTCGGGTTGAAAATTCTTTATGGAAAGTCTGTAACTGTTGAAAATTGAGTTGTTATAAGAACCCTACAAAACAGACCAAAATTTAACTTTTATTTCATATTTGTATGTTCCAAAATCGATCAAAATCTAATACACTTGTACATGGACATGTGCACTTGCATAAGATCGATTTCTATTCGACGCAGTTCAATTGTTAACTGATGTTCAAATCTGGTAAATCAATTCAAAAGAGACAAATCTAGGTAACAAACAAAAACTGAGGGAATTCACTTGCATGAACTCCAAAAGGAGGGAGAAAGTGTGCATCGACATATTTATAGTTCTAAGTTTGTGTGTTGGTGTTTAGGGCCACTTTCGGCTCCATTGGCTTTTATCAGTTTTTATAGACGGAGGATACTGGAGATCACCAACAGAACCACATGCATCAGCAGAAAAGCAAGCATTCATCATAAATTAAGATCAGAGTCTAAAGAGCCTTGCAGAGAGCAGGGTTTTAACACATAGCCTCAGAATTGACAGGTTAATGATCACTGTATTATACCAAGATCAGAGTCATACGTCACTCACAACAAGCAGGGTTCAAACTCGCTACCCCATAATTGACAGACTGATGATCACTGTATATAGACTACTTAAGACTACTCGAACACCAAGGTCCCTTGAATATTAAGAAAATCCTACCTTGTGACATCAGGTAACCACTGTGCTGTAAGACTGGGCCATTCTAAAGCATGTGTCATTACCAAATCGTACAAAAAAGGGGTGTTTTTCTTCCATATTTTATATTCTTCGTTGATAACTCTTTCTTCTACAGCATCATCAAAGCCTTCTAAAATATAAATAGTTTTGTTTGTAGACACTCAAAAGAGGATCAAAACTGATAATTGTTTAAGTGATTGCCTATTACATCTAATGTCACAAATTGTATTTGTATTTGCATGTGATTATTAACTCTTAATTGTTTTACTTAGTTTTTATCAGAAATTTATGCTATCTCATTGATATATATACCCTACTCCTCAGCCCTTTCATATTTTGGCAGGTTGAGTCCTGGATGCAAAATGTTCATTTTTTTTTTCCCTATAAATTTCAGTTATCTATTCATTTGTATTTGGCTTTGATGAGAGCCGAAGCACAGAATATGTCAAATAAATCATAATATGATTTAAAAAAAATCTTTACTCAAATAAAACGTTTTAAATTAAAATGAAAATAACAAAAATATCAATTTTCATGCATTCAAAGTTCTATCAAGAATAAACAGTTGCACATATATATTCAAAAGACTTGGAACTAGTTGAAAATGATGGAGTTTGAATCAGTGGAGATGCATGTTCCCACACATTTCCTGTGTCACAATGCTTATATGTTATGTTATGCATATGCAGTAAGAACCAATTCTCTGACATCATTTACGCCAAGGTCAATTGGTGTAGATTCTTTCATAAAATAAAAGAAGAATGTGTCTGAGGAAATGAATGTTCCCCCTCAAGCTTGCTTATAATAACTTGTTAGACTGCGGAAACAAAAATATATGCAATTTTCCAAATTATAAAGGGGCATAACTCTAGAACAGTGACTCACTGCCCAAATTCAAACTCTGTATGAGTTTTGGTTCTTAGCATTGTGTACGAGTTTCATGATATTTGCATGAGGAAACTTTAAGACAGAAACAAAAAAATTATTTCAAGTTATCAGACTACACGAAATTCGTCGGACCATCGGACAAATCCAGTGAATAATGGATCTGTCTGGCAAAATTTTGTTGAATTCCAGTCCGAATGTCCGCTGTTGTTTATCATCTGGTTTTGTTTTTTTAATTATCGTATTTCGGGTAGAATACTACCTCCATCGTATTTTCAGAGGACAAGAAAAGATAACTCTAATATCCTCGATCTCCTGTGTTGGCAAACACCTAAAGAAAAGGAAAAACGTGTGTTGGTATATTAACTTATTTCTAAGCGGGATTCAAGTGTTTTTAAGGCTTTGAAACACTAATAAATACGAAATATTTAAACTGCTGGGAAGAATTATAATTTCCGTCTGTAATAATCATAAATAAAACGTTCTTTCATTCAAAAAGTCATGAAAATAGAATAAAAGACAACGTAAACAAACCAACACGTGTTTTCCTATTAGAGTTATCTTTTCTTGTTTTTCGTGACGTCATGAAAAGATTCAATATGGCCGAACAAAATAGGCGGAGAATATATACAAAAGGAAATAATTAGATAATAGTGTGAAGGAAATGAATATTCAAACATAGATCGGTGCATCATATCCTAGAATAAAATGCTCCGCAGGGCGCAGCTTGATACGACCGCAGAGGTCGAACCCTGAATAGTTGGGGCAAGTATGGACACAACATTCAAGCTTGATACAGCTCTGAATTTGGATTGTGATTAAATATTTGACACAGCATAGGTTTCTGACACAGAATGAATATGGTCTAAGAACTTAAAAATTTTAAATTGGACATTCACCTATTATGGTCCAATATCCAAAATCTAAATACATGGTTAGATTCAGCATATCAAAGAACCCCAAGAGTTCAATTTTGATGAAATCAAACAAAGTTTAATTTTGGACCCTTTTGACCTCAATGTGGACAAAGTTGATAACGGGCCCAAAAATCAAAAATCTAAATACATGGTTAGATTCAGCATATCAAAGAACCCCATATATTCAATTTTGTTGAAATCAAACAAAGTTTAATTTTGGACCCGATTTGGACCAACTTGAAAACTGGGCCCATAATCAAAAATCTAAATACATGTTTAGATTCAGCATATCAAAGAACCCTATGAATTCAATTTTGTTAAAATCAAACTAAGTTTAATTTTGGACCCTTTGGACCTTAATGTAGACCAATTTGAAAATGGGACCAAAGATTAAGAATCTAAATACACGGTTAGATTCAGCATATCAAAGAACCCCAATAATTCAATTTTGATGAAATCAAACAAAGTTTAATTTTGGACCCTTTTGACCTCAATGTGGAAAAAATTGATAACGGGCCCAAAATCAAAAATCTAAATACATGGTTAGATTCAGCATATCAAAGAACCCCATATATTCAATTTTTGTTGAAATCAAACAAAGTTTAATTTTGGACCCCGATTTGGACCAATTGCAACTTGAAAACTGGGCCCATAATCAAAAATCTAAATACATGTTTAGATTCAGCATATCAAAGAACCCAAAGAATTCAATTTTTGTTAAAATCAAACTATGTTTTATTTTGGACCCTTTGGACCTTAATGTAGACCAATTTGAAAACGGGACCAAAAATTAAGAATCTAAATACACGGTTAGATTCGCATATCAAAGAACCCCAATAATTCAATTTTGATGAAATCAAAGAAAGTTTAATTTTGGACCCTTTGGACCTCAATGTGGACCAATTTAAAACGGGGCCCAAAATCCAAAAACTTAATACATGATTAGATTCAGCATATTAAAGAACCCCAAGAGTTCAAGAATAAAACCCCATTGAAATTGGTCAAGAAATAAGCAATTTATACAAAGTATCTTCTTTTGCACAATACTGTGCAATTGAATATTCTTGCAATTGCGCAATACTGTGCAATTGAATATTTCTTGCTATTAGCAATACTGTACAATTGACAATTTCTTGCTATTGCAATATTGTGCTATTGGATATTTCTTGCTATTGCGCAATACTGTGCAATTGAAGATTTCTTGCTATTGCGCAATACTGTGCAATTGAAAATTTCTTGCTATTGCACAATACTTATTATATAATAATTTACACATCCTGTTTGGTGTGTATCTCCTGCCATATCATTAATATTTGCTTTTAAATATAAATCAGAAATAAAAACTTAAAATGGAAAATTTTAAAGAAAAAAAAAGGAAAAAGGAAAAAAAAATCCCCCAAATTTTTGAACCCCTTATGATTCATCACCCCAAACTCAATCCCAGCCTTCCTTTGAGGCATGGTACCTTGCAGTACAATTTCAGAGATCCATACACTTGAACACAAGTTATGGTCTGGAAACTAGAAAAATGCTTATTTTGGCCCTTTTGGCCCCTAATTCCTAAACGTTTCAGGCAATTACCCCAAACTCAATTCCAGTTTTCCCTTTGTCATATGGAACCTTGTAGTACAATTTCAGAAAGATCCATACACTTACACACAAGTTATTGTCATGAAACTAGAAAAATGCTTGTTTTTTGCCCCTTTTTTGGCCCCTAATTCCTAAACGTTTCAGGCAATTACCCCCAAACTCAATTCCAGCTTTCCCTTTGTCGTATGGAACCTTGTAGTACAATTTCAGAAAGATCCATACACTTACACACAAGTTATTGTCATGAAACTAGAAAATGCTTGTTTTTGCCCTTTTTGGCCCCTAATTCCTAAAATTTGGAGGCAATTACCCCAAAATCAATCCCAGCATTCCCTTTGTGATATGGAACCTTGTGGTACAATGTCAGAGATCCATACACTTACACACAAGTTATGTCTGGAAGTTACAAAATGCTTATTTTGGCCCCTTTTGGCCCCTAATTCCTTAACTGTTGGTACCATAACCCCCAAAATCAATCCTAACCTTCCTTTTGTGATATTGAACCTTATGGTAAAATTTCATAGAGATCCATTCACTTAAACTAAAGTTAGAGTGCGAAAACCAATGCGTCTTCGGACGACGACGACGCCAACATCATACCAATATACACCACAAAAATTTTTTTGCGGTCGTATAAAAATATCTAACGAAACGAATTATATACATTGACAAGCTATGCACAGACGATAAACAATAAATTTTTGGGAAATAAGTGTGACCTGAACCTGGGTTGCAATTCCGAACATTTGAAAAAGGAAAAAATCCGTAGCTCTATGGTCCGCAAATAGTCAAAAAATATCATAAGGACCTAAGAGTAATAGCTACGGTTCCGTAGCTATGCTGAATGTATGCCATTGTGTAAGGTATCGGGTCCGTTCGCCCTGGGTCCGTTCGCCCCGAGTCTGTTCGCCCATAGAGTCCGTTCGCCCTAATTTTTATAAAAAAAAATAATATTAATGGTTTAATTTAAAGTTTTGTAATCTTATTCAGGTTAAGTTTTGCTAAATACAGCTAAGGTAATATATTTCTGAGGTGGGAAAGCCTTAGTATTGCGAAAGTTAAAAGTTTTGTTATTTTGAATGCTGATTAGATATGATTACGATGTCTTTGATCTCACTGATTGTTTTAGTTATTGTTTTTGATGGATTAATAATGAAATTGTTTTTTTTAAATAAACAAGTCAGCTTGGAATGAGTTAAAACAATGATGTAAGAATTGTAAGACATTGAAGGGAAATTGTTTTCGCTGCTTGGCTTCTTTGATCTCAAGGTGTTGAGTGAGTTGGATCTTGTTATACCTGTTTGGATTGTTTTGAAATTGTTACAAGGTTTCAAAAAAGATAAATTTATACAGATAACTTGGTCTCCAGTTCCTGAACACTTATTTTTCTTCTTCAAAATACTGTCCACATTCAACATGATGAATATTCTGGCAAGAATATTCAATGCAAATCAAAAGAAAAATAATTATCTGGTAGCAGCAATACAACATAAATATTTCATGAATTTTCAAAAAACTTTAACATAATTAATTTAAATAATTTATATTATACAAGACAACAAAATAAAATAGAAATCAGGGCGAACGGACTCAGTGCGAACAGGAATTAGGGAGAACGGACCCAGGGCGAACATGTATTAGGGCGAACAGGTACTAGGGCGAACGCGAATCAGGGCGAATGGACCCGGATTCATTGTGTAATACTAGTCACTGGACATTCATCATCCATCAGAAAATGTAAGGTAGGACCCGATAGCTATGGTTCCGCAGCTTAAACAAATTACTGTCGAGAGAACTTGATTTCGACACGGACAGGGACTTTGAGGTCACCTCCCATTTTTGGTAAAATTTTGGAGACCGGTAATTTCCCCCTTTTTTGTTTCCTTGTGTCCAGGGTAGTTGCAGTCTCAATTAATGACAGAAAAAAATAAACGACTAATGGAAAGCATAATAAAAATGGTTCCATTAAGGCTTCTGACAGACAATTTTACCACCGTCTTTTTCTGTCATTTTCTTTCTCTCTGTTGATCTTTCGGCACAAAGACTCATGCGCATCAATGGCGCCAAATTTTTAATAATTTACTGCGAATCATTTTATTGTAAAAAAAAATATATAGAAAGAATTTTGCAGGTTTTACTAATAACTACTTCATTATGATGAGTATTTTTTTCTATTTCATTTCAATTATGATCATATAGATAGGTTATGTCGAAATCCAAGTAAATAACGATAATATCGGAATATATCAAATTGATGCGCAACAGATGATTATTTGATTTATTTTGATATTAATTCCCAAATTGATCGTTTTGCCCTGTAAATATTATATGCTTAACTTTGTATCATTTAAAAACATTTTATTTATACCATACCATTTCTAATTATGTGAAGTGTGTATCACACTTGTAATAAATTTCCAACATGGTGGATAATCGTTGAAAACTTCCTGACTAAGTCTGTTTCACAAAATCTACTTAATTGTAGACAACTGACACTGTTAACATTTTGACATAGTACATATATGTGTTTATTCTGGCATGGAAGGGCTCAAACTAAGCCAGCAAGAACAAAGAACTTATGGGGAGTTATTTCAATTATGTGATGTTGATGGGACTGGCAGGATAACTGGGATAAAAGCATCTGAATTATTTCTGTCATCTGGTTTAGGACAGGATGCACTGTTGCAAGTAAATATACATTAGTATAGAATGTTTGCTGATACATTTAGATAAAGATGTTTCTAGGAACTTAAAACTTGCTATAGCCTGATTGTGTGACAAACATGATCTCATATGGTCAAGATTCACATAGTCATAGGATACCCAGTCTGGTAATTCTAATGCATCAAATCTTCCAGGCCCCAACTTATTCCAGCTCTATTAAAATAAGAATAAGGAAGTTCGGTGTGATTGCCTAGTGAGCAGCCACAACTATCTTAGTGTCTAATTATATTTGCCTACAAAAGATAATTATAAGAATTAAACATGTCAAATGGTAATTTCCATTACTACATTAACACTGTCTACAGGTCACCATACAGACTCCATAAATTAGCGAACTTGATAAGCTAAAAAGGCCCAGTGTGAATCAGTGTTAAAAGAAGTTGAAGTTCAATAAGATCAAGTCAACAAAATAAATTGAAGCAATGTCAGATTTTACATGTTTTAGCTGTGTAGCTCTTGGACTTGAAATCAATAAATGGTATGCAGGTGCCATGTGTGTGGTCTGTCTCTGAGGCTTCTGTCCAGCATATATATATCTGTTGTCCTTAACTTTATTTTTATTGTTCAATGATATGACCACCTTAAAAAAAAGGTTTTTTTTTAGGCAGTGGCTATTTTGCCGGCACTGGCAAAATAGCAAATTTGTTATTTGCCGGCTCCGATTAAAATAAATTAATTCAAGCCTGCAAAATAGCATGTTTCTATAGAAATGGCTATTTTACCGGCACCAGCAATGTAGTGAATTTGTTGCAGGTGCTGGAAAAATAGAAAATATGTTATTTTGCTGGCATTAGTTAAGCGGAAGTCAAGTTATAAACTATTTTGTTTACACATAGATATAGGAAGATGTGGTGTGAGTGCCAATGAGACAACTCTCCATCCAAATAACAATTTATAAAAGTAAACCACTATAGGTCAATGTACGGCCTTCAACACGGAGCCTTGGCTCACACCGAACAACAAGCTATAAAGGGCCCCAAAAGTACTAGTGTAAAACCATTCAAACGGTAAAACCAACGGTCTAGTCTATATAAAAAACGTACATGTATATGCAATTCAAATAACTGATTATTATTTCAAAAGCAAGTTTAATTTAAACATTTTCATGATTTTTGGTTTATGAAGCTATGGGATTGACTTTGTTATCATGGTTATATTGTATAATGTTCTATCAAATTTATGATGCAATGAGATTTTTAACTTTTATTTAAAAAAAAAAAAAGAGATTTTATTCTTATACATACATTGTACATGTAGCATTAGACTGACTGATTTTAGAAACTATTTCATCTACATGTTTAGATATGATTTCATTGCAACAAATATGACAAATGGATGCTCAATATTTTTATTTTGTTTTTTTTTTCTTGTTATAAATTCTTACTAGTTATTAACACTTTGACTGATAAATGTTCTTAAACGATTTTATGTGTCTCAAATATTGTTAGCTGTTTTCTTTCTTAACTACTGGTTTATCAGTAATTATTTGATTCTTTTATGTTGACCGTGCACATTTTCATAGTAGTTTTCAAAAGTAAATATTGAATTTCACTCTTTACAAAGAACCAGCAAAATAACAAATTCACTACCCCATGTATATTGCTGGTGCCAGTAAAATAGCCATTTCTATAGAAATATGCTATTTTGACGGCTTGAATTAAGCTATTTTAATCAGAGCCAGCAAAATTGCCGGTGCCGGCAAAATAGCCACTGCCTTTTTTTTATCATATATGTATTTCAGTTTTTGTGGTCAGGTCCGTTTCTCAGATACATTTTGTACTTTTAAGTAATAGAATATATACATGTAGGCCACCTATTTTGTGGTTTATCGAATGATTGAGAAGTGCACTTTTTGGTCTAATATGGTTCAACTGACATGACCTAATTTTTCTGGTTCATTGGTCAATTTTAAGTAATTATAGAATTAACTCACTACTGGCACAGTGGCAGTAAGTGTACCAAAGCTACATGTATTTTTAAGTTTCTGATTTTTTTTCCCAATTTGTACAGAACCATGTTTTAATTTATTTGACACTGGTGAAACAGCAAAATCTATTACTATACATTACTTAGCCAGTCAGAGATATAACTCTATAGGGTTATTACAGAAAATAACTTGTGCGTGTTATTACAGATACTTTCATGAGTTGTCTACTCTTTATTCCTTAAATTTTCTAAATCTGTAATAACATATGTTTGTTATTTGTAAAATTATTTCATTTATAGTGGCCTCTAGGGATCTCTTGAGACTTTATGCAGAAACTAAATGCATAGCCTTGATAACTAATTTTTAATTAAATTAATACATTTTTATTAACCTTGGTAAATCAATGAGACAAGGCTATTAAGGGATAAACTTAGCTGTGATAACAAGGCTTAGTTATTAAAGGAATTTAACTTATTATATAAGACACTTGGGAATTACTGAGAAACTTGCGCAGAACCTCATTACATGCTCTGGTTATACGACCGCAAAAAATTTTTGTGGTCGTATATTAATATAACGTTAGCGTCGTCGTCGTCGTCCGAAGACGCATTGGTTTTCGCACTCTAACTTTAGTTTAAGTGAATGGATCTCTATGAAATTTTACCATAAGGTTCAATATCACTAAAGGAAGGTTGGGATTGATTTTGGGGTTATGGTACCAACAGTTAAGGAATTAGGGGCCAAAAGGGCCAAAAATAAGCATTTTGTAACTTCCAGACATAACTTGTGTGTTAGTGTATGGATCTCTCTGACATTGTACCACAAGGTTCCATATCACAAAGGAATGCTGGGATTGATTTTGGGGTAATTGCCTCCAAATTTTAGGAATTAGGGGCCAAAAAGGGCAAAAACAAGCATTTTTCTAGTTTCATGACAATAACTTGTGTGTAAGTGTATGGATCTTTCTGAAATTGTATTACAAGGTTCCATATCACAAAGGAAAGCTGGAATTGAGTTTGGGGTAATTGCCTGAAACGTTTAGGAATTAGGGGCCAAAAAGGGGCAAAAACAAGCATTTTCTAGTTTCATGACAATAACTTGTGTGTAAGTGTATGGATCTTTCTGAAATTGTACTACAAGGTTCCATATCACAAAGGAAAGCTGGAATTGAGTTTGGGGTAATTGCCTGAAACGTTTAGGAATTAGGGGCCAAAAGGGCCAAAATAAGCATTTTCTAGTTTCAGACAATAACTTGTGTTCAAGTGTATGGATCTCTCTGAAATTGTACTGCAAGGTACCATACCTCAAAGGGAAGGCTGGGATTGAGTTTGGGGTGATGAATCATAAGGGGTTCAAAAATTTCGGGGGTTCTTTTTTCCTTTTTTTCTTTAAAATTTTCCATTTTAAGTTGGTTATTTCTGATTTATATTTAAAAGCAAATAATAATGATATGGCAGGAGATACACACCTAACAGGATGTGTAAATTATTATATAATAAGTATTGTGCAATAGCAAGAAATTTTCAATTGCACAGTATTGCAAATAGCAAGAAATCTTCAATTGCACAGTATTGCGCAATAGCAAGAAATATCCAATAGCACAATATTGCGCAATAGCAAGAAATATCCAATAGCACAATATTGCGCAATACCAAGAAATTGTCAATTGTACAGTATTGCGCAATTGCAAGAAATATTCAATTGCACAGTATTGTGCAAAAGAAGATACTTCGTATAAATTGCTTATTTCTTGACCAATTTCAATGGGGTTTTTATTCTTGAATCCTTGGGGTTCTTTAATATGCTGAATCTAACCGTGTATTAAGTTTTTGGATTTTGGGCCCCGTTTTTAAATTGGTCCACATTGAGGTCCAAAGGGTCCAAAATTAAACTTTTTTTTGTTTGATTTCATCAAAAATTGAATTATTGGGGTTCTTTAATATGCCGATTCTAACCGTGTATTTAGATTCTTAATTTTTGGTTCCGTTTTCAAATGGGTCTACATTAAGGTCCAAAGGGTCCAAAATTAAACTTAGTTTGATTTTAACAAAATTGAATTCTTTGGGTTCTTTGATATGCTGAATCTAAACATGTATTTAGATTTTGATTATGGGCCCAGTTTTCAAGTTGGTCCAAATCGGGTCCAAAATTAAATTTTGTTTGATTTCAACAAAATTGAATATATGGGGTTCTTTGATATGCTGAATCTAACCATGTATTTAGATTTTTGATTTTGGGCCCGTTATCAACTTTGTCCACATTGAGGTCAAAAGGGTCCAAAATTAAACTTTGTTTGATTTCATCAAAATTGAATTCTTGGGGTTCTTTGATATGCTGAATCTAACCATGTATTTAGATTTTGGATATTGGACCATAATAGGTGAATGTCCAATTTAAAATTTTTAAGTTTTTAGACCACATTCATTCTGTGTCAGAAATCTATGCGGTGTCAAATATTTAATCACAATCCAAATTCAGTGCTGTATCAAGCTTGAATGTTGTGTCCATACTTGCCCCAACTGTTCAGGGTTCGACCTCTGCGGTCGTATCAAGCTGCGCCCAGCAGAGCATTTTATTTTAATTTTTTTTGGAGGGGGTAGATTTACAATTGTTGCCAAGAGAGATAGTAACTGCAGTTAGTATTCAGTGTTCCTCCCGCTTGACAATTTCCAGAGGATGAAGCACCAGCCTTTTATATTTGACACCCTAATTTTGTTCTCTTTCTTTGTTATCTTGTCACCCTGCTTCGTTTTTAAGAATCAGCCACTTTTGCTTATTTTACAATCAAAAACTTTCAATTATCGAAATATTGGAAAGTCAAAATCAATTTGAACAATTTAATGGCTTCACTTGACAGCTTTGGGATCAACATAATGTTAATCAACTTTTGTTATCTCAATAAACAATAGAAGTGATGTACATGTATTTTTAAACAATCGAAACATAACCTGCAAGTACATGTAGGACATAATGTAAATTATTAAGAGTGGCTTCCTTGGCTTTCATTTTATTTATTATTTTGTCCTCAAGTAGTTTCTATGATCATAATTAGTACATGTAAGTCTAATGCAAAGATAAATATCAAAACTTGTCCTTGAATTAAATGCAAATTCTGGTATTATTTTTGCTTTTAAATGGTACAATTTGCAGATTTGATGAAAATGAATATGAATTCACCAAACAACATTGATGATACTAAGAAAAAAAGAATAAAGATAAATTTAATCTACGCTAAAGATATAGAAGTGTGAAATACCATAGATATGATAGCTAACTACACACTCACTCAGATAAACTTAAACTTATCACTTAGATTTACAAAATGCACATTTGTACCTGTGACAATTTAAAAAGATAGGGATACAGGTAAAGTATAAGTTAGTTACATATATGCATATGAATAATCATGATAATGAGATCCTGGCACTGAATCAAAGATGTTTTTAATTGTTCTTGATTTCACTTAGCTGTTTATTAGCAATAAATAATTAATTTATTTAAGTTATGAACAATGATGAAAAGTTTAAAGGATTAAAAAAACAAATTTGGAGTTATTGCCCTTAGACAACAAACAAAATATGTTCATTGCCAGACGCCAAGGGAACTTTGAAATGCATCAGGGGACCTTTGGACCTTTATTAATATCAACTTTGAAAATATACCAACAATTGCCCTGTAAAAGGCTGTTTGCTTGTAAATACTACATAAAGCACATACAGTATCATACAGTTTTGGGGCCCTTAATAGCTTGCTGTTCCGTGGGAGCAAAGGCTCGGTGTTAAAGGCCCTACTTAGACCTATAATTGTTTACTTTTTATACATTGTGACTTGGATTGATAGTTGTCTCATTGGCACTCATACCACATCTTCTTATTTATATTGATACCACATGTACAGTGGGTTTTTTTTTAACCAAAATTTGCATACAAGAAATTTTTACCTGATTGATTCTAATATGTAAAACAAAATATACGTTTTGGCTATATTTAGAGATGATAAACAATAAATTGGGTTGGAATTCGAGATAGTTAATCGAAATTTATTTGTTGTGTTTCCTTCTTGATTTTGGTTATTCAACATATCGAACAATAATGAATTTTGACCACTAACTGTGCTTTATATTATTCCCAAGCCTAAAGCTAGCTTAACATGTTAAATCTGAAAGCAGGCCATTAAAGAACAAAGGAGTATCAAATTAAGTTTACACAGTTATAATATAAGCATGCTACATACACATGATACAGATATGTTTGTTTGACCATTTCAGATATCAGAACTCTGTGGAGCCAAAAGACTTGGACATTTTGGAAGGAGTCAGTTTTATATTGCTTTAAAGTTAATAGCAGCAGCACAACAGGGAATGCCTTTGAAATTAGATAGCTTAAACTCTGGTAAGTTTTATTTAGTTAATCATGTTAATGCAGCAATTATAAAGGTCACAGAATTTAATACCCCATTCAATGGTGGTGTTGTGGGTAGCGTGCTCACCCTGACCCAGAATGGAAAGAGTGTTTGAGGTCAATGGATTGATTTTCAATCAGGTCAAACTATTAGCATTAGGATGAGTATTTACTGCTTCACCACCAAGCACACGGATTTGGGAGCAAAGATGGATAGGCTTTGTTTCTCACTAATATATTTAGAAAGAGTGACATATCTTCTTAAAGTTTCTGCCGCTTTTACCTTGATAGTTAGTACTTAATTTTTTTCGATAGAAAGCAGTGTAAATTCATATCTGATTTAGAAGTTATCAGTTGGTACATGGTATATTATGTAATACTTATCACTGGCCATTGCCGCCCTTCAGTATCCATTAATCAGGAAATACTGGAAATAAGGTTTAGTTACTATTTAGTCTATGCTCAACAACATTAACAATGGTTTATACCAGGTAATAGATATTTCATGATATATATAGTCACTTGGTACAATATTTTGTGGCATTTTTTTTTTTCACTATGAAAATTAGTATCCTCATTCTCAGCGGACATATTTGTAGTGTGTATTTATGCTTCCTCATATTAAAAATGAGCCCCCCTCATCAGCATGGGTCTAACTGCCAGACAGGAGAAGTTCTGGTTACCATATACAATGTACTCCTGTCATGGTTAAGGTGGCTTGATCCATTCAGTAACAAATATGATAAGAAGTAAAAATAAAATTATAAAATTAATGAGAATTTCTTTTAAAAAAACTGTAACCTCTCCATTTATAAATAAATGAAAATTAACTGTGGAGTTTGGTGCTACATGTACATATGATAGCTTAAGGGGTACCCAACACTTTGACTAAAATAGATTTGGCTCGTTTAATTTTCATAAAATTTTGATAAAATGATAAATCTGACCTGTTGACAAAAATATGAAAATTTCCAGAAATTTGAACCACACAATATACAGGAATAATTTCATTGGATTTATTGCAGTTTAACAAATTCTAAATTTGATCATTGAGAAGCTTATTTCTCTTTATGATTAGTATGTGATTAAATTGTTCAGCAAATTTTTAAAAAGTTAACTCCCTTAGGTGTTTTGAACCTCCTTAATCAATCCCTGCCTTAAGGACTGGCTTGTATTATTACGAGTGAAATGAGGAGCAAATGTCAAAGTGCAGAATACAACCATGTTCCCTATTCATCTTTGACTTTAGTTATGAGTTTGTTTGTCCCTTTGGAACCTTATTATTTTTACTAAATTTTAAAATGATTTGGAGACCCTCCACACAGATTATTTTAGTTACAGTTGGCATACTGTTTTGGGTCATATGCAGGGCACAATGCTGCCACAAAAGTTCCCGTTGAGTGCTATAATATATGCCCTATGAAAATTCTATAGACATATGGACCATATATCCAAAAAGATATTCTTAATTCTGATTGATTTTAAATGTATTTTAATGCAACAAAAAAATTACGATTTTAGCCCCTGAATGATACTGGCCCTAAACAATTGTTTTGTAAATAAGTCCAAAAATAATATTTAGATTGTTTGATGTTTCCTACCTACCCACCTAAAAAGCAGCCTACCCAAAAAAATTTATGACACAAATTGCTTCAAATCTTTTTTTTAAAGATTTTTTTTCCTGCTCGTTCTCTTGTCTACATGGTCTAAAACATGAAACATATGTTGTTGGCCAAAAAAAAAAATAAAATCCCTACCTACCAAATCCTACAAGGCATGGGTGGGCAACATCAAACATAGAATTTTTTAAGGGTGGCCTAAGATTAACCCTTCATAACTTTGACATCTTTCCCTGTACATTATATGTTTCTTGTCAACATGTTTAAAAGAATAATGAGATGGCCTTCAAGGTAGAAATTGATCAAGCAATCTTACATCGTAAATTATTTAATCTGAACTGAGATGAGAAAATATCAGCTGTATAATTAATTATGAAGGAAGTATGGAAAACAAATCGGGTAATTATATGCATAGCCCTAATAAGCAGTGATGAGTAGATCGATTGATAAATAAACACCTGTTCATAACAAACAAAACTTTTAAGGACAGTTGATGTTTTAATTGGTCCTAAGTGGTTTTATCTGGAAAACAATCTAGTTTCACAATTACTGTAAGCATGGTAGATAGGCTGTATAGACAGGGGAGATCCAGGATTTTTGAAAAGGAAGGGGGTAATTTTTTGAAAACTGAAAAAAATCTTTGACAATTTTATGCTGAAAAATTATGTGTATTCCAATCAAAGGGTGCATACGCCTTCTATATCCACAGCTGATAGATACTAGATTCTTAAAAAATTATTCACTTGAAGGGAATTGTTAACTAAAATTATAACTGCTGAAAAGAATCAAACATTTTATAAAAGCAATCCATTTACCAGTAAATGTAGAAACAAAAGAAATACTATAGTTCTGTCTTGTTTAATTGCCTTGTTTATTTAAGATTGTCTCTATCTCAATAACGGATATCATCCCATCATGGTGATCAACACTTTAGTATCAGCAGCTAAAAATCAATGCATTGACCAAATCTTTCTGTGGTCAAATGGTTTTCATAATCAATTTGTGTGTAAGAAGTTTGACATTTTATCATATAAAGAGATATTTACATATTTTTGCATATGATTGGTGTAAATCAATGGAAAGATCATTGAATTATTTTGTACTGTGTAGATAATGGAAAATAGCAACCACTTATCGATGGAAGAACCTGGAATTTAAGAACTCTTATGAATGTTTGGTTGTAAAAAGGGGGAATGAGGCCACCCTAAAAAAATGCTGTTTGAAAAACAAGCCTTTTAGGGTTGGGTAGGTAGGTATGGATTTTTTTTTTTTTTGCCAACAACATAAGCTACATATGTACATGTTTTAGACAAGCAAATAACGTTAACATGGTTAAAGCAGGAAAAAAATTTAAATTAACAAAAATTGAAACAATTTATGTCATAATTTTTTTTCGGGTAGGTAGGCAACAATCAAGCAATTTGAATTTTATTTTGGCCTCACTAGTATTTAAACCAAAATATTTTTTGCATATGGCTTGTATAGATCAATAAATTAGGGAAAATTGCAGTCCAGCCATTATGATCTGAACCAAATTTGTTCTAAATTCACCATGTTCACTTTTCCATAAGCATGATAACACCAAAGCCATATAGATGAAATACTTATGTTAAAAGATAAACAATTAACAGTGGATGCTGAGTGTACAACATGTACATTGTCAATGTTATACAATCTGATAAAAAAAGGAAATTTATTTGTTATTTGATACCAAATAAACACACTTTGATTTAAAGTTCCATTTCAATTTGTAAATTTCTTTAGATACCTGGATAAACCCAATTTTCATGGAGATCCAATGTTAATTTTAGTTGTTTAAAAGCCTGATGGAATAGTATCAAATTATTTTAGATAAGTATAACACACCCTATTGCTGGCTATCATTATGTCAGATACTATAGGATCTGTCCCCTCTTGCCATTCAAAACAATTGTTTTTGCTATAGATCTTATGCCATTCTGATTGCGGAAATGCCATTGCAGTACAATAGATTTGTGCAATAGTATCAGCTGATTTTGATCTGTTTAAACTGTTGCACCTCCACCCCAATTCCCTCCCCTACTCCCACATCCCTCCCCCTCCACCCCTAATTCCCTCCCATACTCACACTTCCAGTCTCCTTATTCTCCGGCGGAAATTTATCAACAAATTTTTCTGGGAATGTCCATATTTTGACTCCCCTTTGACTCCCATTTCCCTCCCCCTTTATCCTGCTCCCGCCTTCTCATTCCCATGTTTACTTAACCCATGTCCACCCCCTCATAAGAGGTCTAGTAGTCTATATTATATCAAATTTGATATTTTCCTTTTATCATCTTAATTTCAAGAATCCAATTTTTAGGCTAAAATGTATAAGGGGCCTAATGGATTACTATATATGCTATATATAACCTTTTTCATTATTTTTTTAACTAATTTGTTTGACTTCATGATAAAGTCAAAAATTTACAGATCTTAGATCTCATGCCAACACATTTTTAACCCGGTTTAATTGAAATGGTTGAGAGTTTACTGAACTACACTGTGTACCTTTATTAATAATACATTTTTATACATTTAAACACCAACCCATCCTTTGGCTATTGTATGTCACATTATAGACTAAATATTTCTCTTGATGAAAGTCAATAGCTGGTGGCTTAATAATATTTTAGTCTGTTAAAATTATCTACATTGTTCAGTTGTATGGTTGAGGAATAACTTTACACACTTAAAACATGAAGATTAATTATTGTTTCTTCTGGTATTCGATTTTTGACTCTTTATGGTCTAAAGATTTTATCTAGCATATATCTGTTATCCTTGACCTCATATTCATGGTTCATTGGTGATCCCCAAGTTTTTATTATGCCCCCGTGGCGGCAGAAGGGCATTAAGTGTTAGCCTTGTACGCAAGTCCCTAAATTAGTTTCCGTTCTCCAACTTTAGTTTGCCTCCACCAAATGAAATGAAACTATACATGTACAATGCTTATTACCACAAAACACAGATTAACTTTGAATTTGGGTAGCATCACTTGTACAGTTCTCTAGTTATGTCCCTTTATAACGTTATATACAAGCAGGTGCATCATCTGTGTCCAATGGACACATTCTCCATTTATGTAAATTAGGTTTGTTCCTTGGATTCCATGAGCATGATAAACAATAGGTAAAATATAATTTGTGTAAAGAATGATTGTTAGATGTACATGTCTGTCTGGCATGACCATGTTGATTTTCCACGTAATTTGTGATAATTATTGTTTAGAAACCATCACTTAAATACTTATTATTTTTCTCTATATCATTTCAGGAAAAGAAATGCCATTACCAAAGTTTACAAGGTTACCAGAGCAAGGTACAGTTTTATAATTTTCCCCTTTGAAAAAATGATTGAGGTTTTGACAGTGCCAAATGCATTTTTTTTTCCGGTTAGCTTTAAATACTTAGCTTACAAATACACAAGTAAAAAAGATTAATACATGAACAATGTATTTTTATCATTGGATGCTATTGTTAGTTCTTACATAATCGATCATTTTTAAAATCATCACAATGGTTATTGAAATTAAGTGTCTTTCTAGTCTTTCAGTGTATTAATGGTTTGTGAGTTATTTGTTTTATTTTATCAATGCAAAGTTTTACACTTACATCTGTGTTTAAGCAGCTTCAAGTGAGAATATATTTTGAATGGTATTAAAGGTCTTGCAAAAATTAGATCACATTGGCCTACAATGAATACATGAGTGACTACAGTTAGCTATTGATATAGGTAGGTTCAGTTTGTAATTTGACTTTTGTTGATTCCTGTAGCTGTTTCTTAGTAAAAATAAACTGGCAACATTGGGGTCATAGAGTGCGAAGCTCATCTGTTTTAAAAACAATTGAAGAATTGTTGTCATCTGCTTTTGGGGAGGCAAGGGACATAATTTTTATTGTTAACAGAGGAACAACTGACTTGTCATTTTTTTTATCTTTAGCACATGTTTGGTACATTTTTAGTACTTTCACTTGCTTACTCATTTCAGTTACATAAATATATAATAGATGTTTGGACACTTTTACTTTATAAGAATTCAGAAGTCTTCTCTAATTGATGTTCTTAAACAGACAATTCTGGGAGAACTAATTGATGTTCTTAAACAGACAATTCTGGGAGAACTAATTGATGTTCTTAAACAGACAATTCTGGGAGAACTTATTGGTTCGTTTAGCCTTTTCCTAAAAGGAATTTGACCTATCACTCTTAGCTTCTTTTCTAATAAAAAAAATGGCTACTTTACTTGCAAGAAAATTGTAATAATGATGTCTATGCTGTAATGAAACTGATTAGAAAGAGAATATAATGTTACGTACATTCAATATGTAGTCAGCCTTGAAATGAACAAAATGCTATTAACTTCTGATTGTCAATTGCGTTACATTTAGTGAAAAATATGATTATAATTAAATGTAGATTCCAGGGAAATATAGATTTCTGTTTGCTAATAGGCCTGGCTAGTAGATTATATAACAGAGGTCAATTTAGCATTAAATTGAATTTGAAAGAAGGCTGTTTCAACATTTAAGTCAATTTTTATGATTAATGGAATAGATAGTTTTGTTTGCTTTTTCTCCAATGATTTTCTTAAAAGAAATTTAATTACATGAATCAAAAATTGATAAATCCTCGTGCATGTCTGATGAAGATAATTACAATTTGTAATACATAGAAGAAATAGTTCATAAGATGAAAATTACTATGTAAATAGTGGAACAGGAAATGCCTACCCTTTCCAAACACCTGGCTTAACAAGAATGATTGATTGTTAATTGTGGCTCAGTGAATGCAATTATTTCATGCATATTCAGAACAAGAAATAAATGTACAATAAAAAGCTTATGGGTAGGTTTTGAACGATACCTAAGTCATCTGGTATGTGGGCAGAAATTTTACAATGAACCACCTGTAAATTTGGGTATGTATGTTATTAGAGGCAAAAATGTTGCCTTACAACAGCCCATCTATGGACCTTGTACAGAATTGTTCCAAGGATTTGAAGGGGCAGAGATCTTTTGCACTCCCCTACACAGTGCTTGGGAGTTAACATCAACATTCTGACTGGATGTTATTGTGTATTTGTATGTCCCATACAACCAAAAGGTTGGACAGGTGTAATTCAGGGTTCACTATATTTCTATATTCCAGTAAACCCTTAGGTCTCTGATTTTACATGTTGCTTAATATTTCGATTTCTATGTATGATTCTGTGGAGTAGTACAACATTTAAGATTGTTGGTGGACATTTATATTATTTTCTGGTCTGTGCATTCTGTCTGTCTTTTCATCAGTCTGCCTATGGTATCAAGTTTAGATTTTTGGTTAGAGTAGTTTACTTTGAAGTTGTAGTCACATCAACTTGAAACTTAATACAAATGTTTATTACGATGAGAACTTCAAAATGATGAGATCGTTATGAAATATTTATCTTATGTTAAATATAATTATTTTCAAACTAATGTTAAAACTTATTTTTTTGTAGAAAATATGGGTTAGCCTCCTATAATTCCCAAATAGATGGAGTTCCTATAGAAAGGTATGTAAGTCTATTGAGTGATCTGATTGATAATTAGAAATAACTCAGTATTTTACTGAAAAGTAAACTGATTAGTGTTCAATAGTAAAATGATTTTTAAATGACATTTAATGAAACAATTTCCCTATTACAATGGTTTAATCTACTCAATTAAAACACAAAAGCTACTCATTTCAAAATTTAACGATTTATATCTTAAAAGTATTTTTAAAATGATTTCAGTACATATTGACATCATTTTGTTTCTTTACTATGTTTATTGGATTTCTACACTATCAAAATATGATGGTAAGTGGTTATGGGTTTTGGTCATTGGTTAGAGTGCGTAATAGTTATACACCGAGGGATAGGTGTGTCTGGATAAGAAACCCTGTCGGCCGGAGGCTGGACAGGTTTCTTATCCAGACACGCTGTATCCAGAGGTGTATAACTAACTTACACCCCATTCTAAACCCTATATTTGTTAACATTAATTTTTAAATGAAAAAAAAACGATAACATATTTATTGACAATTTCAAACCATGATTTATAAGAATATTTTTTTCTTACATGAAACCCCACTAGTAACCTCTCTTTGGTTATCTTCGTTGAAACTTTGACAAGTGAGTATATTTTACAAATGTCAAAGTTGTTTTGCATATTCCCGTCAAATCCATGTTCTAATATGGATCAGCAGGTCAAGGTTGACTGTTTCGTGTATTCTTATTACAAATAAAAAATACATCATGCTCCTGGTATACAGTTGTCAATATGGACGGGTATAAGACGGACGACATTTTGTGGCAAGCGTTGGATTTGGTAGAAGAGACTAAAGATAAAGGCAATATTATAACCCAAAATACTTACCTGTATCAGTTTAATAAAGGTAATCATAACTGTATTTTATATCTTACGATTTTATCAAAAACAAAAGCCCCCCCCCTTCTTCTCGAGAATAAACAAAAATTCATATTCGAACATACTAAGGGATAGGTGTGTCTGCATTAGAAACCCGACTACCAGACACGCTCAACATACAAAATTTAGTGTAGAGGAACTCCTTTTGGGGGCATAGAGACATATGACTGGGATAAAAAAAAAAATCCCTTCAAGCAAAGGAGTATTTAAAGGATTATTTTTGTAATCCATATAGATTTGAATTTCC
Organism: Mytilus coruscus; assembly: GCA_017311375.1. NCBI lineage: Eukaryota > Metazoa > Mollusca > Bivalvia > Mytilida > Mytilidae > Mytilus > Mytilus coruscus. The sequence goes on from CM029603.1 coordinate 88,240,112, forward strand.
TAAAATTTGTTTTTTTAATATCATGAAACAATTTGTAGTGAACACAAAAATAATTAGTTTCTATTGTTACGATTAACAATGGACTTTGTTTGCGGGATGTAGAAGCAGGGGTTTCCAGAAACTCCGCTCTTCACACCCTGTTGTCAAAATCCATTGTTATTTGTAACAATAGATCTATTCAATTTACACTTGTTTCAGAAATAGAAACTATGAAGTATAACAATAGAACTGGGGTGTAACCATGGATAAATCACTGTTCTTCAACTAATTACTGACAAACTTTTTCACATACCATTAGATTAAGATCACTTTGTCTTTTTGTTCAAGTAACTAATCCCAAGCGAAGAGGCAACAGACTAAAGTGACCTCCACAAATAGATTTTGTCCCATTGGTCCAACTACCAATATAAATCACTTTGCCACCAAGGGTCTGATTATGACTATATTGTAATTAAGAGCTAACTTGTTCTCATATATAAATATCAATAAAATTGAGAATGGAAATATATAATAACCTGTGAAAAATATATGAATTCTCTGCAGTCTTCAAATTCATACCTTATATTCAGATGTAGAAGGCCCTGACATGGCAAGTGAGAAACAATTCAAATGACAGACCAACAGCCTGATTTATGACAAAACAATTTAAACAAAACAAAATATGATATACAGCAACAAAAGACAGGCTCCTGACTTGGAACAGGCACAGGTGTCAGGGTTAAACGTGTGTGATCGCGCAACCCTTTCCTTAGGAAATTAAAGGTTTATTTTTTGTCACAAAAAAAGATTTATTGTCAATCTCAAAACAAAAGTGATCATTTTCTTATGAAATCAGTTAAATTGCTACAAATTCAAGTCAGTTGAAATGAAGGCTTGGAAAGTGAAATATGTTTGTAGAAAAAATGAAAAAAAAAAGCTTTTCTGAACTCTATATTTGCTATATGAATTTTATAATAAATGCCTTAAGTCTTTTTTTAAAAGTATATGTATGTCCAAATGAACTTACACCCAAAACGCTGCTTAAACTAAAAACCTGTGGAAAGTGAACCCTGTTATTAAGAATGAATATAATATTAAAACTAAAACTATGTAAACCAAAAACTAGTATAATCTTGACAATTTATTTTTGCTAATATTGCGAAATTAAAACCTAAAAGCTTTCCCCTTGCATAAATTTTAGAAGATAAGAACTGGGGCCAAAAAACACAAAAATAAAACAAACAGATTTTGCCTTAGAAATCACCAAAATTTAAACCTTAATAAAATAAATCAGTTGACAGTATTATGAATTTTTTTTTTATCACCTAAAACTTTGATAAAAGATGGCATGATCTGTCATTGTTATTTTTTCTTGTATTTAGATCTGGTCAGGCGATTCCCTTACAGCAACACCCTCCTGCTGGTCAACTCCCACCCCCTCCGGTTACACGGAAAACACATACTCGAAGAGATTCTGGTCAACAAAGGGCATTAGTTGATAGGGACCCTGGACCACCTGTACCACCTGGACCATTACCTGCCCAGCAACAGACTCAACAATCGGTAACTCAGGTAAAATATCAGTAAACAGAAAACAGATGAAGTTTGTTTTTGTATTCCTTGGGTAAAATCAAGTACTAAGTAGCAACTGAATTTCCTCTGGTTTTGGCATTCGTGAGAACTGAAAACTGTTGTTTGGAAAAATGTTTTTTTAATGTTAAATTTCAAAAATTTAAGTTGAATTGTACTGTACATTCAGAAATTTTGATGTGCATTTATTAATGCAAATGTATGAATTATTATTGTGATATATTGCTTACAAAAATTGATATTAAGATTTAAAATGCAAAACCAATTTAAACAAAAGACAACGAGAGCAACATATGATCTTCAACAATAGACAGGTGTCTGTAAAATATGTCAAACTCTAAATTACTCTGAATCTATACAAGTAGTGTGTAACTGTGTGTGTAATTTTCATGTAAGATGTACACTTATACATGATATTTAATCAAAAATTACTTAAAGGTTTTTGTAACTATTGATTTTAACAACTGTTTATTGATTTTCTTTTTTCAGACACATACTAGAGAAGAATCTCCGTTAAATCCTAGATCACCAACTCAAAAAACATCTCCTCCCCCTCCATCATCCCCACCCACTCATCAGCCAAGCATTCCAACCGTTTCCATCACAAATCAGGTCAATCCACAGAAGCCAACACAAGGAACAGCTCCCCATCACGGAAGTTTTAATTCAATAAATTCAACACATGATGTCGGCTGGGCATCATTTGAAGATGAGGAAAGTCATGGTAAGTATGTGTTAATACGACCTGAAAAAGGTCCGTGTTGAAGTCCGTACCTTGACCTATAATTGTTTACTTTTTACACATTGTGACTTGGATGGATAGTTGTCTCATTGGCACTCATACCACATCTTCTTATTTATATATACAATAATCCTTCTTTAAGATTGAGTTGTAAAGGGTCAAGCTAAGGTCAAGGATTAAGGTCAGGACCAAGTCAACACAATACAGGGTAACCCACTTTGGTGAAATTCATCCAATTTGATGTATTTCTTTCGTTTTAAAAAAGGATGACCCCAATTAATTTTCAGGGTTAAAGATCAAGGGTTTAGGTAAAATCAAAATGTTACAGACTTACCTGAACCATTTTGTTAATCTTCATCAAATTTATAATTTCATGCCAATGGCGAGAACTAAAGTCGGTCAGGTTATGAGGTCAAGGGTAAGTATCAGAACCTTGCCATCACAAAACAGAGATTACCACTGAGTTATTTTGTGGAAAGATGATAACCAAATTCATTTTCAAAATAAAAGTTCAAAGGTCAAAATAAAAACATTGTCAGCATGAAACAGGCTAACTTTTGTTAATTTTCATTCAAATTTTAACTGAATACCAATGAAGGGAAGAAAAGTTTTTTGAAGTTTTCAGGTTTTTAGGTCAAGGTCAAGATCAAAACCTTCAAATATGATACAGGCTTAACCATAGGTTAATATTTTGTATTCTTAATGTTGATAGTGATGTTTTCTGATTGCACAGATGAAACCAGTTCCTGAGGTTTTATCTTTGATTTTTCTTTTCTCGGCTTCTTATTTTCCTTTAAGGTCAAATTTGTGCAAAGGAATATTTCCCCAAATTATCCTATTTGTATAATTTAGGAAAATAAATCCTTTCAACAGTTTTTCACTTTACAGCATATAAAAGAATACATGAGTTTCATGACGCTTTAGCACTTTTCATATTCCTGTATTCGCAGTGAAATAATAACAGATGGTCAGAGCAGAAGATTTTGGAGTGAAAAATAAGACTTCAGAAATAATCATTATTTTGTTGGGTTTTTTGTAGGTTTATTAGGAACTGGTCCAAAGAAATATAATTTAGAGCCTCCTGGGTTTGACTCATCATCCATTAGTTCAGACCCAGAGAGTGTGGATGATGTTTGGGCCATCAGTGACGAACAAAAAGAATATTACATCAAACAATTCCAGAGCATGCAACCAGACTTAAATGGGGTTATAATAGGTAAGACCACTAGACCTCTAAGGAGGGGGGAAGTGTTTGGTAAGCAAAGCAGACATAAAAATTGATTGATTGGGATTTGTTTGGTTAATATCCAGTGGCAAATATTTGATACATATATAGGACTAGATCATATATAAAAACAATAACCCAAATAAGAAGTTTTTGCAAATGGGTTCAATTGGGTTAACAGTAGTTATATTCTCCAAGGGAGACAACTCAGATATATTAGATTTTTTTACAGAATAGAGAACTTGAAATTGTAACTGATTATAAATACCTTGGTTTATTTTTTGCCATAATCGATTCAATTCTAAGACAAGAAAATAAATTTGTGAACAAGCTGCAAAATGAATATATGGTACATTAAAAAGTGTAGACAAATCAGTTTAACTATAGTATGTCCGTTAGATATGTTTGATAAGATAGTTTTACTATTCTTTAATGGTTTGGAAAATTTGGGATTTGAAAATAATAGAACTTGTTCACGTTTTGTTAGCTTGTTTTTTGTTTTTTTTAAATTCCATTGTCTCTGAATTATTTTTTATCGTTAAACATACATGACATATATACTCAGTTCAGTGACAAAATATTCCAGATAAATCTTTACAGGATAGAAACAGTAATTCCAAAATTATTGTGTGCATTTTTATTGTTTTGGTAAATACATGTGGTTTAATTGACTTGAAAAACTGATATTCACTTCGGCCATCTGCCTCAGTGAATATCAGTTTTCAAAAGTCATTAAAACCACCTATTTTCCTCATCAAAAGACAGTAACTGTATATTATTTAATATGTAGTTCAGAAGTCCAATTGATGGTCAAATTTCTTCTACATAATTATAGTAACATGTAATATTTCAGGTGGAGTAGCAAAAGAATTTTTTGAGAAGTCCAAATTACCGGTCCGAGAATTATCACAGATCTGGTAAGTTCAAAGTTACTGGTCAGAGAATTTTCATGGACCTGGTAAGATGTACTGAATTTTTACAAAGAATTACATCCAAATATCATGATAATAAATATATATATATATATATATATATAGAAATTAACAGGAATGTCCAAAAATATTTGACAGCTAACAACCACAAACACCCAACTCTTCTTAAAAAATAAACATAAAAATAAAGACAATCAACAATGTACAACACTTGGTCTATTTAAAGTAACTGACTTGCTGAAGGCACCAAATATGATGTGGGTTGAACCAGTTTCACCTGTAAACAACCTTTCTTTTGTCTATATAGGTCATATAAGTTTTAACCATATCTGTTAAAGAAGTTGTAAAACTGGAAAACTGGAAAAAATCTTTAAAAATTATGGAGTTATATGACTGTGCAGTGGAGAAATATGCATAACCAACTGGTACTAGAGTAGAAGTATAAGCAAATTCCATACTTTTGATATGCCAGGAACCAGTATTGTCATCTCTGTCATTTGTGCACTTTACATCAACAATATTCACAAATCAGTTTTGTTGAGATCTCACAAAACATGTTTAACCCTGCCATATTTTTGCGCCTGTCCAAAGTCAGGAGCTTCTGGCCTTTGTTAAGCTTGTATGTTTTTTAAATTTTGGATCATTTATATGTTTCGAGTTTAGTGTGGCGTCCATTTTCGCTGAACTAGTACACATTTTTATTTACGGGCCAGCCGAAGCCCGCCCCCGGGTGCAGGATTTTCTCACTGTGTTGAAGACCCATTTGTGGCCTTGGGCTGTTTTCTGCTCTTTGGTCGGGTTGTTAAATCTCTCATAAATCAACAAGATAACGTTTGAAAACTTTATAAAATCATGAAATATACATTGAATTTCAGTCAGAAATTGATTGAGAGAAATTGTTATTTATAACAAGCTTTCCAATTGAAGTGTATTTTGAATCAGTTATTTTTAAATACAGGAATTTAGCTGACATCAATAAAGATGGTGCTCTGTCATTAGAAGAGTTCTGTATCGCTATGCATCTGGTCGTGTTACGAAGACACGAAATAGAACTCCCAGAACGACTACCTCTCGTTGATGCCATATACAGCATTCACAGATGGTAAGATAAACAGACTAACCACAAATCTGAGAGATCCTTTTTACTTGCATAGACATACAGTTTTGTTATAAAAATCTTAAGGTTTGGTATATCTGAAAATTCTGTTTTGTTTACTTTGTCCCAAAACATGTGTGAGCTCTTGCCAGGTTGTTCTCCAAAGCAGTATAACATATTGCAGAATCTTGCAACTGATTAAGATACAGGTACTCTGTCCAAGCTTTCCTTACAAGACTTTGTTATTGATGTATAATTAAAGTTATGTTTACTAAAGTTCGTATTTACATGTGTTGGCTGTTCAGTTAAGTTTTTCAAGAATGTCTATGTCGCTTGTGATGTAAATATACATTCTTGCTTTATTAATCAGATTGTTTCAGCTGCAATGTGAAACACAATCTAACTTTATATTTCTGCAATAAATGTTTTATAATATAAAACCAAAAATTTATAAAAATACTATATTGACTTATTTCATCACTGCATTACATAAAAAAATAAAACTTTCATCTTGAAAAAAGTAAATAATGATTAATTTTATTTGATGTATTATAGAAGAACCATTCAGTACAGATCTTCCCAAAGGAAGTACATTGAAGAGGGCCAATTCTCCTCAGTCAACATCACCACAACCACAACAGCAGTGGGCACAGTCAATAATCCAAGAGTCCCCGAGGGTGCCCAGCGATATGTCATCACCTAATCAACCTGTACAGTTTGATTTCTCTAAACCAGTTCCTTCAGATTCAGTAAGTCAATCTTGTGGACTGGTTCCTTCAGATCCAGTAAGTCATTGTTCTGGACTGGTTCCTTCAGATCCAGTAAGTCATTGATTTGGACTGGTTCCTTCAGATCCAGTAAGTCATTGTTCTGGACTGGTTCCTTCAGATCCAGTAAGTCAATCTTCTGGACTGGTTCTTCAGATCCAGTAAGTCATTGTTCTGGACTAGTTCCTTCAGATCCAGTAAGTCAATCTTATTGACTGGTTCCTTCAAATCCAGTAAGTCATTGTTCTGGACTGGTTCCTTCAGATCCAGTAAGTCAATCTTCTGGACCAGTTCCTTCAGATCCAGTAAGTCAATCTCCTGGACTGGTTTCTTCAGATCCAGTAAGTTAATCTTCTGGACTGGTTCCTTCAGATCCAGTAAGCCATTTTATGCCCCACCTAGGGGCATTATGTTTTTCAGTCTGTGCGTCCGTTCGTCCGTCCATCCATCCGTCTGTCCCGCTTCAGGTTAAAGTTTTTGGTCAAGGTAGTTTTTGATGAAGTTGAAGTCGAATCAACTTGAAACTTAGTACACATGTTCCCTATGATATGATCTTTCTAATTGTAATGCCAAATTAGAGTTTTGACCCCAATTTCACGGTCCACTGAACATAGAAAATGATAGTGCAAGTGGAGCATCCATGTACTATGGACACATTCTTGTTCTGGACTGGTTCCTTCAGATCCAGTAAGTCATTTTTTTGGACTTATAGTTCGACATAAACTGCTGTTTGATAGCCTTGGACAAGTGAAATTCATCATCGGGCAAAAAAAGCTGCAGGGAACTTGTCTGATGGGCAAGTGAAAATTAAATGTTAAAAATGGCAAAGAAAAACAAATCTAATCTAAATGAATTCTCTTTAAGTTTTATCACCTAATCATCATATCTATCATTCCTGACATTTAAGTATTGTTATAATACTCCTATTCTGTCTATAGACATTTCTAAAAATATTGACCCATCAGGGTAAGGTTATGTTGTTGACGAACCAATCAGACCTAGCTACTGTAAGGAAACTATCTGAGACACAATAATATAAATTTGATTTCACCTTAATTTCGTCATTTTTAAGTACGTTGCTCAAAAGTATAACTAATGCAAAAATATAAATAAATACATTTTAACTCTGATATATTTATTAGTCCCCTACCAACGAAGTCGAAGGGGACTTTAGGTTTGCACTCCGTCTGTCTGTCTGTCTGTCTGTCTGTCCGGGAAATCAGTTTTCCACACTTTTTTCCTTCATGCTTGAAGATATTGATTTGATATATGGTGTGTTGTTTTATCATGACAAGTTACAGATCAAGTTCAAAGATTGTTCCGGTCTGATGATTTTGTGCAGAGTTATGGTCCTTGGACTTAGAAAATTCACTCAAATAATCAGTTTTCCGCACTTTTTTTCGTCATGCTTGAAGATATTGATTTGATAATTAGTATTTAGTTTTATCATGACAAGTTGCAGATCCAGTTTTAATTTTGTTCTGGTCTGATGATTTTGTGCAGAGTTATGTTCCTTGGACTTAGAAAATTCACTCAAATAATCAGTTTTCCTCAATTTTTTTTTGTCATGCTTGAAGATATTGATTTGATAATTTGGCATATAGTTTTATCATGACAAGTTACAGATCAAGTTTGAATTTTGTTCTGGTCTGATGATTTTGTGCAGAGTTATGGTCCTTGGACTTAAAAAATTCACTTAAATAATCAGTTTTCCACACTTTTTTCGTCATGCTTGAAGATATTGACTTGATATTTGTTATATAGTTTACACCATGACAAGTTATAGATCAAGTTAGCATTTTGTTCCAGTACAATGAATTTTTAACCAGTAGGGGACTATGTATTACCATACAATACTCTCAGAATGCATGTTTTTTATGAGCTTTCTCAACATATAGGACTACTAACTTTATTTAAAGAAAGGGTTTCTTTGGATAAAATTATACGAGAGCTTCATCAATATCAATCCCAGATTAACGGAAGGGCTTGGGGAAATTATTTGTTTCCGAAGTATTTTCTTTCGATAGAGAGCACATTACAATTTAAAATAACAGTCCCTTAGCCCTGTGAAAAGATGGCATGACATCTGACACTGGGGTAGTTTATCGGCGGAAAACTGGAAAACAGAAAGTTGAAAATTATGAAACCTCCCCCAAAATTTTTAAAAATGATAAATAACATAGTAAGTTGATTTATTGATATTACTATATAAAAAATTTAAAGACACCATTAGGTAAGCCATATATGAAAAAAGACAGACAAGTAAGTCATGGCAAACTAGGCAACAAAGTAAGTCATGGCAAACTAGGCAACAAAGTAAGTCATGGCAAACTAGGCAACAAAGTAAGTCATGGCAAACTAGGCAACAAAGTAAGTCATGGCAAACTAGGCAACAAACAATCAACACAGAAAACTACAAAAATATTATGTTGTGACTTAAAGCATAGACTCATCTTTTAGTTTACTTTAAGGTCCCTTCTGAACTGGTGTTGTTCAGGTTTACTTGGTACAACACATTTGACATTTTGCTAAGTTTCATTCCATTTTTAATTGCATTGACATTATTTTATGTATATAATTGTCAATTTAGAAATTGCTTAAGCAAGTACAACATTTAGACAAGTGGTTTTCTATTTCAGACAAGTATGTTCAGTAGTTGTCGTTTGTTGATGTGGTTCATAAGTGTTTCTCGTTTCTCGTTTTATATAGATTAGACCGTTGGTTTTCCCGTTTGAATGGTTTTACACTAGTAATTTTGGGGCCCTTTATATCTTACTGTTCGGTGTGAGCCTAGGCTCCGTGTTGAAGACCGTGCTGACCTATAATGGTTTACATTTAAAATTTTGACTTGGATGGAGAGTTGTCTCATTGGCACTCATACCACATCTTCTTATATCTACTAAGTAGTACATCATGGTCACTTGCCCAAAGGGCAAGTTGTTAAAAAATTAATGTAGAACCCCAGGACTGATTCCTTCAGATCCAGTTAGTCATTTTTCTGGACTGGTTCCTTCAGATCCAGTCAGTTATTTTTCTGGACTGGTTCCTTCAGATCCAGTTAGTCATTTTTCTGAACTGGTTCCTTCAGATCCAGTCAGTTATTTTTCTGGACTGGCTCCTCAAGATTTAATAAGTCATTTTTCTGGACTGGTTCCTCCAAATTCAGTAAGTCATTTCACCAAACTCGTTTCTTCTGATACTGGTTCCTTCAGATGCAGTAGTAATGTATTTGGCAGTTTTTGGTAACAATGCCACCTATTGCCAGTTTGAATAAAAGAATGAGGGAATATATATATAAAACAGGACAGCAGCCTAAAAATGCATTACAGGCAATAGACAAATGGTGTCTACATAGGGTCTTCAACAACTTACTTGCAGGTAGCTGTACAGTACTTCAGTCTCTAAGTCAATCTGAGTCTATGATAGTTGTGAATAAATTTATTTTGGTTTTTCCTAAGCCTGTCCTTTCAAGTCATTTGAGGCTTTAATCCAGGAGTGCCCTTGGGTGTGACCGTGTGGTTTCGGTAATTTCATTAATTAGGAAAAGAAAAATATTGCATTATTTATATGTATGCAGTTTTTCTGCATACATATAAATAATGCAATATTTTTCTTTTTTGACAATGCTAGAAAATGCTGTGTAGTTTTGTTCCTTAATTAATGAAATTACCGAAACCACACGGTCACACCCAAGGGCACTCCTGGATTAAAGCTTCAAATGACTTGAAAGGACAGGCTTAGGAAAAACTGTCACAGTAGGAGCATCACATTTGACTTTTTGTTAATACTGTAATTTGAGAATGTAAGCTATCATTTATTATGATCCTCTATCCCCCTTTCCTCTGCTCCCTCACCTGTAAACAAAGTTTTGATGGAATAACGGGGGAGAGGTATATAACAATCACCCTGTCTGTCTGTCAGTCCATCTGTCTGTGTGTCTTGTAAGCGCATCTAAATGACCAGATGGACATTGATGAAACTTTACACAGATGTAGAGCACTACCTGCAGATGTGCATGACGGAATATAATACAAACCTACATGTAAAGTAAAGAGAAGATAATGGACTATTTTCATATTACCGAATTTCGACTTCAGATTATATAATTTTTCGACAGGTAACCTAATCTGTGGTAGGACATCCTAGACTAGTAGTACTCGGTCAAGTAAGAGTGACCAAAAGAAGTAAAATCAAATATATAATCAGTGCATTTGGGGAAAGTATATTGATTTCCGATGATTTGGTCGTTTATAGAAAACATAAAACAGTAAATTTTCCCCTAAATTGTACCAATTGTAAGCTTGATTTTACTTCTTTAAGCTGCTCTTACTTGACCGAGTACCAGGATGTCCAACCACAGAGAAGGTAACCTGTTAAAAAAATATAAACTCTGGAATCAAAAGTCGGTAATATGAAAATAGTCTATTGAACCTATAGCAATATTGCAAAACGTGGTAGTTTCACGTTTGTGCACCTCAGACTAAACTGTTAAACTGATATTAATGACACTTTCATACAGTTGTAAAATACTACCTGGGAATGTGCATGAAGCAGGATAATCCTGGTCATATGTTTTAAAGGGAGGGGATATAGAATTTTTTCTCACAGAGAGTATCTTTTTCTGAATTTATTGATAGTTCTAGGAACTGTTAGGCTTTTGTATACACCATTAATGTAAGATTGATTATTTAAATGCAGTCTTAGCAGTTAAATATTTTAAGCAAAACCAATACTTTAAATATTTAATTGGAAAGACGGCATTTACTAAACTCAAGTTATTACAATATCTTTGAAGATAAGGCTGTCATGACCTGTATGAGAGAACACAGTCCGTCTTTACAGGGGGTCTGTATAGACATTAGTTGACCATAACAGGGGGTCTGTATAGACATTTGTTGACCATAACAGGGGGTCTGTATAGACATTTGTTGACCATAACAGGGGGTCTGTATAGACATTTGTTGACCATAACAGGGGGTCTGTATAGACATTAATTGACCATAACAGGGGGTCTGTATAGACATTTGTTGACCATAACAGGGGGTCTGTATAGACATTAGTTGACCATAACAGGGGGTCTGTATAGACATTTGTTGACCATAACAGGGGGTCTGTATAGACATTTGTTGACCATAACAGGGGGTCTGTATAGACATTAGTTGACCATAACAGAGGGTCTGTATAGACATTAGTTGACCATAACAGGGGGTCTGTATAGACATTTGTTGACCATACAGGGGGTCTGTATAAACATTAGTTGACTATAACAGGGGGTCTGTATAGACATTTGTTGACCATAACAGGGGGTCTGTATAGACATTTGTTGACCATAACAGGGGGTCTGTATAGACATTTGTTGACCATAACAGGGGGTCTGTATAGACATTTGTTGACCATAACAGGGGGTCTGTATAGACATTTGTTGACCATAACAGGGGGTCTGTATAGACATTTGTTGACCATAACAGGGGGTCTGTATAGACATTTGTTGACCATATGCTGACAGTTTTATATTTTTGTGTTGTTTGGTTGCTGTTATCTCATTTTTTCTTATTATACCCCCGCTTTAAAAAGTGGGGGTAAACTGTTTTACCTCTGTCTGTCGTTCCATCAGTCCATCCATCCATCCATCGTCAGTCCGTCCGTCCCATGAATATTTTCGTTGCATTTTTCTCAGGAACTACTTCATCCTGTTTACCCATGAACACTTGTATTATTTTTTACACATGATAGCCAAGTTGAAAATTTTCGTCACATTTTTCTCAGGAACTACTTGACAAGGATTTCTGAAATTTGGTTTCAGGGTTTATATAAGTCAGCTATACCGTGTGATGCGTTTTCAGATTCATCAATCAAAAACTTCCTGTTTACCGAAATATATTGGCGGGGGTATCATCAGTGAGCAGTAGCTCACAGTTTTACTTATTTGTCATTCATTTGAATTTTCAATTTTTTGTTATGGCATGAAAAAATGTAACAATTGTTCAAGAAGTCACAAAAATTAACATGTATACACCAATCAGATTTTCATATTAGATGTGCTTTTGATGAATTAATTCTATACATTCATTTTAAGGTCAAAAATGTATTTGAATTTTTCTACAGTAGTAAGAACTTCATCCTCTTTTACAGCTTCGGTGGATTGATACAAATGTTATTAAACTTTTCTGTCCAAGATTTGCTATATCTTGAATTGTAAAATAATTCTTATCAAAAGCAAGCCCAGCATATAATTATTATTTCCCATACGTACGTACAAGAACTACATGAACTATGAGGATATAAAATGAACACTTTATCATAGCATATCAATACCTGTAATCGGACTTTCATCGATCAAAAATATTTTTATGAGAATTAAAGATCAAAAGTTGTACAGTTTAGGTTATTAAAGATCAAATGGGTATAATCCTGCATGCAGTTGTAGTTCATAGTGCATTTGCCCTGTGACTACTATTATAGTAGTCTCAGATTTGACGATATTCAATATATGCTCTAGATCATATCAGTAGTCAAACCTACAAGGGATCTTTCCATGTCTTGATTTGGTCAACGGTTGTTTTATTTCGTTGGACACTTAAATTGTGGATAAAGTCATCCACGAAAACCACAAAATTGGTACCCACTAATAAAAGTACTTTCACAGTAATAATAAATACAAATGTTTAATTAATTGCATAGGTAACTTTCTCAGGTTATTACCTTCAAACATTTTTTTGTAGGATGCTGCCATTGTTCATCCTGTCCCTATGAGAGCATCACCAGAAACATTAAAGAAAGATGGTAGGGAAAGGGTTAGGGCATACTCAGGTAGAGCTAATAGCATGCTTACTAACTTGTCTTGTTCATCATGGAATATCAAGTAAAATGCCTTCATCGACAGTCACATGACTGTCATGTGTTTAGTGAATTTGAGCCATGTGATTATGTTTTGTATCAATATTAAACAATCTAAATATTAAATTTGTCTGTTGAAAGTTTCAATTTTTCTTTTAAAGTTAAACTAATCTTAATAAAAGAGAAGTTTTATACTGTAACATTCAGTATCTGAAACAAATTTCAATGATGTTGAAGTGTTCATTTAATTTTAACAGCTAATGGTAACCATGGTAACCTTACAAGTGCTTTAAAATCACATTCATTTTTGTAGAGAAACGAATTAACTATGTAATATATCCCATGATGCCAAGATCTTTTCTATTAAGTTTTGGGTGACATTGCAATTGGGAGTTTCCAGTTTATTCTTCACTTTTATAATACCAGCAATTAAAAAAAAAACCAAATGCTTGAAATAGATTTTGTGAATCAAATTTCCTGGACTCTCTGTTAGATTTCTAAAGAACTGGAAACTCTCAAATTAAGCTATGGTATTAATTAAGTAAATTCAGTTTATGTAGAGTAAAATATTAACAGTCTATTTTTAACATTTCTACAATTATTACCTGGTAAAAAGAAAATGATCAGTGAATTTCAACACATATAACAAAGATCCAGGTTGTATTCTTCTTTTTTAATTGTTTTTTGTATTTTTTGGTAAATTCTTTTTTTGTGAATTATTGAGAAATGCAAAATATTTTTTTTCTTCAATTTCAGTATTTTTTTAACATTTTCTTGTTTAAGACACATTCAGATACAAAGTTTCATGTTTGTAACAAAAATAAAGCTAAGGGTATTCTTATCTTAACTGCATGTTTGAATGGCATGAATGGTTTATGATCATGTGTTATAGTAGCATGTCAGAATACAAAACGTTTCTACCATTTATCTATCCTCTTCAGCTTCTGCATCTTAAATATATCATATGCATGAATAGAAAAAAACTCTTAACATTCCAGTATATGCATATACAAAATGTGAACTCATACAAAATTGAACAAGTAACCTATACGGTAGAAATAGTGACATGTATACCAGTTAATTGAACACAACACAAGAGACACCTTCATTAACTCCCTTGATGTAATTTGCTCAAAGGGAGATAATTGGAATTGTCTTCATTGATATCTTTTCCATAAAGGAGGATAATTATGTTTCTTATTCTAATACACAATTCACAATCTGTAAATAATGTTATTTAACTATTGAACTTACATTAGGAGATAATTTGAATTGTTTCCCTTGAGCTCTTTACTGTTTATCATCAGTTGGTAGTACCTTCCAAGAGTATGTCTGAAAATACGGCGGTAAAGAAAATATCAAAATTTTGGCTCATATCTCCAAATTAATCCATCCTTTTGTTAATAAATTTAGTAACATACATATAAACATTTTTTTTTGTATTTTAAACATGAAAGCCCTTTGATAACAAAAATTAGTTTAATCTTGAAAATAATTTAAATTTTAAATTATGTTTCATCACAACAAAACTGAGATTTTAAGACTGGATATGAATTTTTTTTTTATGTTTTAAACATTCTTTAATTATCTAGCATGTAATTATGTTTACTTGAATTGTTTGCATTTAGCATGACCATTATTGATTGAGTTTTTATTTTCAAAATAATAGGAGATACAGTTAATCTGGGATAAGTTTTTCATGTTTTTAGGATATATACAACAGATTCTCTTAAACAAAAAAGATTAACCCTGAGATTTAATTCAAGAGATTTTTTCGTCTCCAATTGTGACAATAATAAGCAGGATTTTCAAACCATGCCATTTTTTCTTGTGGTAAGCTACTGTGTAGAATAATTTGAATGTGAATCATAAGATGAATCTGTTGTATGTAGATATATTAGTGACATATAAATACAGATATACAATTATCTGTCTCTGTATAAGTCTTTGTCATAGTATTAAGAACTAGAATATCTTGCATTGTACTTGCATTAAAAAATTCTCTATTCTGAATTTATACAATCATTGATAGATTGTTGTAAACCTTACTTGTAATGTAAACTGGTAAATCACAACTGTCTGCAATCCAATTACTGTGGATACAGTGCAAGTTATTTATAGTACAGGCTATTCTGATAGTATGGGGTTTGAAGGCACTCTGGGAAAATATTTATGTGTGGTGAATCTTAAGTTTAATGCACATTTAACCCATATCCTTTCTCTCTTTGTATAAACTGTGGATTCAGTTTTATTATTGGGGTACCAGTTATCCTGGATTTAAATGTTCAACGAATTATAACTTTTTAATAGGCTTTAATGCAGACTTTCGTAAAACCACAAAATAAAATATCCATGAAAATACATTTTTTTCTCAATTGGAATATAGGAAAATCGGTACCCACAAAAATTAAATGAATCCACAGTATATAGAATAATTAGGTCAAAAATAACAAGCATAACTCACTACTACACTTTGCAGAGTGGAGTGCCTTTCAATCTGCCATACAACTTTTCCTAGAATAGCCAAATAGTAATGGCTGTTTGCATCAATGTTGCTTATGTTTACAGAGCCTGCACCTTTAGTAGACACCTCAATACCTGTACAGTCCTCGCCTAGTCCTCCAGCATCTGTTGAAACCAGAAATCTAGGTCCTTCTCCCATACCAAATAGACCAGCACCAGGTATACAGCAGTGTGTGTGGTTATCTCCCATGATTGATATTTACTAATTATCTCCCCTTATAAATTGTCTCAAGTGATGTCAATTGAAGGAAATGGTTACTGCCAGTCTCCCATTTTTAAACAACTTTGGAAAGTTGAAAATAAAAATTATGCCCTTATTTTGTTTTTTGTAATCCCAATGATCAAATTGTCTTGTTCTCTCTTTCAATTGTTTGTTTATTTGTTTTCTTCATTTGTCTGTCTATTCCTGTTAGTTTTGTAAATTTTTATTTTGAAGTATCAGATCTAAGGAACTACTAGTGATAGATGAATGAATGATGTTGTATCAGTAGACACATCTTTGATAATAAGGTCTTTACAAAATATTGGTTATTTGATTTTTTTTTTAAAGAATCTTTTATATCGGTTAATATATGTTCGAGTCCAAATCTAGACAGATGAAATAGACAAAAGGGAACAGACATGCTTAAAAGTTTTGTAATGACCTCATTTCTTACTCTTTATGTCACATTCACTGATATTCTCTTTAATACAGATTTTCATTTTAATTAATGTTTTTTAACATTACTGAGTATGGCATAAATGAATTTAGAATGATGGTAGTAAAACTAATTATCAAAAACATTCATATTTTTTTTTAGTCAATTTTGTTTAGCTTAAAGATTTTTGGAGACTGGCTGTTCCTTATGACTTCATATTATCTTTAATAAAATTTATTATTAACAATCACCAGAATTTAGTAACACGTTATATATATTTATGACCTTGCATTATAAGAAGCATTGCAGATGAAGTTTCATTTCTGCTCATTTTTTATATCACATAATTTACGACCCTGTTATACGATATCTATTAAATCTACACCGTAATATTTCAAAATAATCTACCTACAATTACCAGCATTCACGTTAAGTGATGTTTGCCTGAATTATCCCGTGTTCTTATATAACTTCAGCATTTATGGAGCCTGTCATAAAATTTACATAAAATTAATATGAAAAAGCACTCATCATAAAAGAACTTTGAAATATAAAAGTAGAGGAAACTTCATTTAGTCGGAAATGAAATCAGCAGTCATATATTGTCATTGCTGCATTGGTAATTTCAGAATCTAAATAAAGCATGGGAATATTATCAAAAGTGTATACCAAATTGTTTTGATTTGTTAACAGATTTCAACCAAATTGATACTCAAATAATGGTATACCCTTATTTTTGTGTATACACAGTTTAATTACCCTTAGGTCTTTAGATTCTGAAATGGTGAGTTAGATATGTGCATGTTTATGGAGCATGCTCTGGTGAAATGTTGTATATGTAACTGTAAGATATTATAGGAAATGGTAAATCCCTGGTGTATATATATATACACGGTCAAATTTAGTTTTGTATCATTGGATGCCAGTTTTATGGATTAATTGTAAAGTAAAAAAATATCAGTTAACTTCTAAAATATCAATCAGTTAGTAAAGTATATTACATTATTTATTAGTTTAAAACTAAAAGAGCATAATGAAATTGATGAATTTTGGTGGAATCATAAAATCTGGCTTCAAGAGAAAAACTCCTGTTATATGTATAAATATAAGCATGCTTGTATATTTGTTGATATAAAGTTCTCATCTCAGTCTTTTTTACACACAATTTACAAACATTAAGCTGAAAATGTGAAACCACTGTTATGTGAAGGTAAACTAAAGAAACCATTTTTTTCTTAATATCCTTTAACTAGTCTTAAACTAGTAAAATATGTGACAAGCTGTAAAATCCACTATACAGTATGCTTATCATGTGGCAATGTTGTTTTAAGTTCCAGGAACCGTAACTGGATTATTAATTCCAGTTCAAGCCTCTAGTCAAGCTGATGGTATGGGACAGGAAGAACCCCCTGCCCCACCACCAAGACCCCCACAGCAACATGGTCGTAGTCTTTCTGTTGATCTCCAAGGTAAGTTCAAGCCATAGATATAAGAAGATGAGGTATGAGTGCCAATGAGACAACTCTCCATCCAAGTCACAGTTTATAAAATTAAACCATTATAGGTCAAAGTACGGCCTTCAACACGGAGCCTTGGCTCACACCGAACAGCAAGCTATAAAGGGCCCCAAAAATTTACTAGTGTAAAACCATTCAAACGGGAAAACCAACGGTCCAATCTATATAAAAAACGAGAAACGAGAAACACTTATGAACCACATCAACAAACGACAACTGCTGAACATCAGATAGTTTATTTTTAAGACTCTACCACAAAATTCTAACAACACCTAGATCCACATCCGAAAAAAAAAACATCAAAAAAGAACAACCATCCACAAAACAGTAAATAAAAATCTGAGCACCACAATCAATGATGTGTTTTCCAATGAATTGCCTCCAATTCTCATGATAGCATGCTCGCCTTGAGTTCTTTAGGGTATGGTTGTGATTTTTGGTTGACAAACACCATGACTCACACATCGTCTTCTTCGCACATCCCATGAGGCATAATATTTCTCTGATCAAAATAACCAAGCATGCAGCATTTAAGTGTAAGAGCAAAGATTGGTGAGCTTATAGTTAATCTTTCTCCATGTAGGGTGACATGTCTTCCTAGATGCTGTGAGCTAGCTCGTCAAAGATATTCCTCAGCATTCCAGGGAAGAACAATGATGGGTTCATGTTCATACACAAATTATCATGTTCTCATCCTGAATATGCTTTAAATTAATGAACATTGAGTACCTGTCCGTAGGTAGTTCAATTATCAATTTTTATACGACCGCAAAAATTATTTTTGCGGTCGTATATTGGTATGACGTTGGCGTCGTCGTCGTCCGAAGACACATTGGTTTTTCGCACAATAACTTTAGTTTAAGTGAATGGATCTCTATGAAATTTTACCATAAGGTTCAATACCACAAAAGGAAGGTTGGGATTGATTTTGGGGGTTATGGTACCAACAGTTAAGGAATTAGGGGCCAAAAAGTTGCCAAAAATAAGCATTTTTGTAACTTCCAGACAATAACTTGTGTGTTAGTGTATGGATCTCTCTGACATTGTACCACAAGGTTCCATATCACAAAGGGAATGCTGGGATTGATTTTGGGGGTAATTGCGTCAAAGTTTTAGGAATTTGGGGCCAAAAAAGGGGCAAAAAACAAGCATTTTTCTAGTTTCATGACAATAACTTGTGTGTTAGTGTATGGATCTTTATGAAATTGTACTACAAGGTTCCATATCACAAAGAGAAAGCTGGGTTTGAGTTTGGGGGTAATTTCCTAAACGTTTAGGAATAAGGGGCCAAAAAGGGGCCAAAAATAAGCATTTTTCTAGTTTCGAGACAATAACTTGTGTTCAAGTGTATGGATCTCTCTGAAATTGTACTGCAAGGTACTATACCACAAAGGGAAGGCTGGGATTGATTTAGGGGGTAATTGCCTTAAAATTTTAGGAATTAGGGGCCAAAAAGGGGCAAAAAACAAGCATTTTTCTAGTTTCAGGACAATAACGTGTGTAAGTGTATGGATCTTTCTGAAATTGTACTACAAGGTTCCATATTACAAAGGGAAAGCTGGTATTGAGTTTGGGGGTAATTGCCCAAAACATTTAGGAATAAGGGGCCAAAAAGGGGCCAAAAATAAGCATTTTTCTAGTTTCCAGACAATAACTTGTGTTCAAGTGTATGGATCTCTCTGAAATTGTACTGCAAGGTACCTTACCACAAAGGGAAGGCTGGGATTGAGTTTTGGGGTGATGAATCATAAGGGTGTTCAAAAATTGGGGGATTTTTTTTCCCTTTTTTCTTTCCTTTTTTTTCCTTTTTCTTTTTTTCTTTAAAATTTTCCATTTTAAGTTTGTTATTTTTGATTTATATACAAAAGCAAATAATAATGATATGGTTTGATTTCATCAAAAATTGAAATATTGGGGTACTTTGATATGCTGAATCTAACTGTGTCTTTTGGTCCCGTTTTCAAATTGGTCTACATTAAGGTCCAAAGGGTCCAAAATTAAACTTAGTTTGATTTTAACAAAAATTGAATTCTTGGGGTTCTTTGATATGCTGAATCTAACCGTGTATGTATTCAGTGTTCTCCCCAGGATTTTTGGATAGCACCATGGTAACGCGTGTGGACAGCTTGGTGAAATATTTCATACAATCAGTTGTGTCGCGTCGGGTCGCGACGCTTACCTCTATTTCTAGTTACTGTAGTTTTTATGTCTCTTGTTTTGTTTTAATACTGTGGTACTGGGTTATGTAGACATTGAGTCAGAAAATTATTGGTAAAAAGAAGTAAATCAAAAACAGTTTGTATACTTTGATATTTTTTAGATAAATAAATTATGATTCATAATAAAATATTCATCTGAATTTAAAGTAATTAAATCAATTATAAAATCCAAAATCAATAAAAATAAAATATCATTCAAAAGAGAACAAAATGTTCAATTTAAAAACTTTCTAGTTTCTAGAAAGAAAGTTGTTGTATGTGAAAGGATTCCTGTCATAAGAAGATATAAAATTAACAAGAACAATTGCAAATATTGTTTAATTATTTGAACCAGTTTCTATCTTAGATTTTAATAAAAGAAATTTTCATAAATTTTAGAACATTTTGCCATAGATTTCATGTAAATATTAACCTTTCTTGTCTTTGGTGATAATCAAACATAGATACAGACTTAATACATGTACTGCACTGAAATCTAAATCTTTATTTGTCATGAACCATTTAAAAAAAATTCCTAAATCTATAAATTTATCTTTGGTCTATAGATCTATAAGTAACCATATTCAATGTCAACAACTAAGTCTCCTATTTTCCGCCTAAATGACAGGAAGTAGATATAAATAGATTTAACATGTGCTTATGGATAAAATTTGCAAGATTACTTCTGTTATTCATTAATTATGGATATAGATATCCAGTTTGAAGGTACAGTCATGCATTTTATTTATAAAATAGAATAGATTGCAATTAATTGTAAATAAACTCATACCACATCTTCTTATATCTGTTGAATATTCTACGTGAACTAACTGGGTCATGTGATATGTACAGACAGATACTACAGTTTGAAACCCGACTATCATGCAATAACTATGTCATAATTAAAGATAATATTGGCCATGGTTTAATCAGAGACATATAATACTATTATATAAGAATTGAAAAATGTATAATTGTCAATTATACGTAATGAGCCACATTTATGATGTACAAAAAATGTACCTATCGGGTCAAGACACTGTTTGCTTGGCATCCGTCGTCAGTCTCTGTCGTCTGTTAACGTTTACAAAATCTTCTCTCTGAAACTCCTGGGTCAAATTTAACCAAACTTGGCCACAATCATCATTGGGGTATCTAGTTCAATAAATGTGTCCTATGACCACCGCCTGCCAACCAAGATGGCCAACATGGCTAAAAATAGAACATAGGGGTAAAATGCAAGTTTTGTCTATTATTTTGAAAACTGTTATAAATAGAGAAAATCTGACAGGAGCAAAAATGTTCAGAATGTTGAGCTCTACCAATTGTCCATATACATCAAAACTGTCAGACGACTTTTTATAGGAGTTATTGCCCTTAAATGACAAATTTTACAATTTTTTTTTCATTTTTGCCTATTATCTTAAAAATTATAATAGGTAGAGAAAACTTTAAATTGCAAAATGATCAGCAAGACAAGATCTACAATTTAGGAGGAAATCGTCCAATGACTCCTTATTGAAGTTACGCCTTTAATGACTATTTTTACCATTTTTTTTGTGTTTTGCCTTACATGATAAAATTATAATAGATAAATAAACACTTTAAATCAAAAATGATCAGCAAGGCAAGATCTATTTAGAAGTCAAATTTGCCGATATAGTAGCCTGCACTTTATCGGAGTGATTGCCCTCAAATGAGGATTTTTTACCTTCTTTTGTGTTTGAGCAAAACTAAAGAGGATATAGAGAAACTAAACAGACTAAATGATCAGCTATACAAGATCAACAAAACAGATTTTGTCATGAATTCTAGTCAAGACACTGTTGGAGAGTGTGCCTTGTTGAATATGCACATAGACCAAGAGCGACACAGGCTCTTTAGAGCCTCTAATTTTCAAAATCACAATAATAAATTCACGCACTAATTTCTTAATTTACAGTAGACAATAGTGCTGAATGTGACGTTAAACACCAATCAATAAATCAAAACCGGTTAAATCAAGTATATATTGTAATTCCTTGAAGAAAAGGCACATAGATTAACTCTACAAAGTATTTGCCGACTTGTCACAGGTCAGTGTTTGGGTGGTGAGTGAAGCCATAAAATAGTTATCTGTGATCATAAATTTATGAACTCTTAATTAAAACACAAAAGAATCATGTTACAAATGTTAATTACATCGATTAATTCCAATCAACAAGGTTAACCTCATAAGGTAAATCGATCACGTGATGTAAACAATCTGTGTTGAACTGGTTTGAACTGGTCAAATTTCACCTGGAATTTTATACCGCAGGGAAAAGATTTAACAAGTCGTTTAAAACTTTACCGATTTACGATTTTTTAACTGAAAATTTTAGCACCACGGAGAAAAATTATACATCGCGGTAAGA
Organism: Mytilus coruscus; assembly: GCA_017311375.1. Lineage (NCBI taxonomy): Eukaryota > Metazoa > Mollusca > Bivalvia > Mytilida > Mytilidae > Mytilus > Mytilus coruscus. The sequence goes on from CM029603.1 coordinate 88,262,552, forward strand.
ACGATACCACCACGGTAAAAAATTATACATCGCGGGCCCGCGGTCCTTTAAGGGCCTGGGGAGAACACTGATGTATTTAGATTTTGGATATTGGACCATAATAGGTAAATGAAAAATTTTTAAGTTCTTAGACCACATTCATTCTGTGTCAGAGACCTATGCTGTGTCAAATGTTTAATCACAATCCAAATTCAGAGCTGTATCAAGCTTGAATGTTGTGTCCATACTTGCCCCAACTGTTCAGGGTTCGACCTCTATGGTCGTATCAAGCTGCGCGCAGAGGAACATTTTATTAACATTACAGTTCCCTAAAGGTTTTAAAGACATGTATTTAAAAATTTATAAATAATCAAGTTTTGAGAAATTTTTTATTTTACATGATGTAGTGGTAAAAAAAAAATTTATTTTAAAATACAGCTGTAGCTCGTCGTGTTGAATTCGGTTGTGCGGAAAAGTCTGATAAATTGAGGTATTTTGTCAGTCCTGGTAAAATTCCTGGCTTCATCTACAGATAAAAACTGACTGCCACGAAATACTATAAATTCAGAAATAATTGTAAGGTTTTTAAAAATGTGAATATGCAAATGGGTTAGTATCACAATAATAAGAACTTGCATTCTGATATCTGATGCATAGACCTGTTTGCAGATTTTCCTGAAATCGAAAAAATTAATCTTGCATTTTTGTCCTTTTTAGCTCACCTGGCTCAAAGGGCCAAGTGAGCTTTTCTCGTCACTTGGCATCCGTCGTCAGTCTCTGTCGTCTGTTAACGTTTACAAAAATCTTCTCCTCTGAAACTCCTGGGTCAAATTTAACCAAACTTGGCCACAATCATCATTGGGGTATCTAGTTCAATAAATGTGTCCTATGACCACCGCCTGCCAATCAAAATGGCCAACATGGCTAAAAATAGAACATAGTGGTAAAATGCAAGTTTTGTCTATTATTTTGAAAACTGTTATAAATAGAGAAAATCTGATAGGAGCAAAAATGTTCAGAATGTTGAGCTCTACCAATTGTCCATATACATCAAAACTGTCAGATGACTTATTATAGGAGTTATTGCCCTTAAATGACAAATTTTACAATATTTTTTTCATTTTTGCCTATTATCTTAAAAATTATAATAGGTAGAGAAAAACTTTAAATTGCAAAAATGATCAGCAAGACAAGATCTACAATTTAGGAGGAAATCGTCCAATGACTCCTTATTGAAGTTATTGCCCTTTAATGACTATTTTTTACCATTTTTTTTGTGTTTTGCCTTACATGATAAAAATTATAATAGATAAATAAACACTTTAAATCACAAAAATGATCAGCAAGGCAAGATCTATTTAGAAGTCAAATTTTGCCGATATAGGTAGTAGCCTGCACTCTTTATCGGAGTGATTGCCCTCAAATGAGGATTTTTTTTACCTTCTTTTGTGTTTTGAGCAAAAACTAAAGAGGATATAGAGAAACTAAACAGACTAAATGATCAGCTATACAAGATCAACAAAACAGATTTTTGTCATGAATTCTAGTCACGTCTACAATGTTGGAGAGTGTGCCTTGTTGAATATGCACATAGACCAAGGTGAGCGACACAGGCTCTTTAGAGCCTCTAATTTTCAAAAATCACAATAATAAATTCACGCACTAATTTCTTAATTTACAGTAGACAATAGTGCTGAATGTGACGTTAAACACCAATCAATAAATCAAAACCTCGGTTAAATCAAGTATATATTGTAATTCCCTTGAAGAAAAGGCACATAGATTAACTCTGATGTATTAATTTTAAAGAACAAGAAAAATCAGAAGAAAAATAAACATTTTAAAGTTTGAAAAACTGATTCATAAACTGAAATATACTTGCTTAAATGATTATTATATATTTTAGAAATGCCATTATTTATTTGTAGGTCTTTCACAGCCACCAGCTGTTCCTCCCCGTGCTTCTCCTAAAGACGTAAGTCAAAACTAATTTTCACAACAGAAAACTTTTTAAAAAGCTTACTGTAGATGTTCATGTTCTGGAACCTTGTCAATAATTGTATTTTGTTATATCTTGAAAAATTCTTCATGAATATTGTCCTTGAAAGAATTTGGTGCTGACATATTTCATTTCTAAATGTTCCAGTTTTTTGCTCCTTGATTACTGTGGATTCATTGTTTGTGGGATACCACATTTTTTTGTGGATTTCGTGGGTAGCGGTGAAATTATATTTTTCAACAAATTACAAATTTTCTATAGGCTGTTAGGCAGACTTTTGTAAAACCATGAAATCAAATATCCATGAAAATGCAGGTTTTTTTCAAATCGCAAAAATTGGAAACCTACAAAAATAAATGAATTCACAGTATATCATTGCTCCAACTCTTTTTTCCCTCTACTAATTACTAAGGCATTATATTTTTTATCCATTCAAGAAGTGTCACCACTTTTTTCAGTAATTGTGAATCCTATCTAAATGATATTTGCATTAAGTAATTACTGAATTCATACTTTTATATAAAATTGAGAATGGAAATGGGAATGTGTCAAAGAGACAACAACCCGACCACAGAACAGACAACAACAGAAGGTCACCAATTCTTCAATACAGCGATTCCGCAAGGCGTCCTTAAGCTGGCCCTAAACAAATTATATACTAGTTCAGTGATAATGGACGTCATACTAAACTCCAAATTATATATAATACCTAACAAAGGCCAGAGGCTCTGACTACAGGCGCAAAATAAACATGTTTATGAGATCTGCCTGTCTTAGTAGGGACTTTAACTGTCAGATTTAAGGCAAAATTTTATATGTCACGAGCCAACTCTAGTTATCTACAAACTTTACACTGTTGTTTGGATTGGTGTTCTACAGACCTATTTAACTAGCTTCTGATAAGAAGACTTCTTAGTTCTAAATGTTCCATTTTATTTAGGTATCAAAGCAAAATGCACAAGATGGCTGTACCATGTGCTCTTGGCACAGCTGCTAATTTTAATTAAGGTGTCATTCATAATTGTCAACCATATTTAGACATTGGGAGAGGTACACTACAGAATATTTTTGTTTTGCTAAGTACAGTTTTATTCTATTGAAAGTGGATGATGCATACTTTTGGGGGGAAGGGGTGGGTGGTGGAAAAGTGTGGTTTTAGCACAGTTGGGAAAATGTTTGACAGTTATTTATGATCCTTAGAAAAATGTTTTCTTTGAAATGATTCCCATTTCATTTTAGAGTCCAGCTGTCAAAAGAGGAAATATGACTTTTAGTGCAATAGGTTCAGAAAAAATAAATAAATTCAATAAGTTTGAGCCGATTCCTTCACAAGAAGCTCTCAACACCATGGTTCCTGCTGAGGTAGATAATCGTTTATCTCAAAGTGATGGACTAGATAAACACAGAAGGGCTTACTCATTAGATTATAATAATTTGGTAAGTTTATCTTAACACAGCAGAGCTTAATCATTACATGAAATAGTATGACTAGATAAGCACAGAAGTACAGTAAAATAGTGAGTTTAGATAAACACAGGAGGAATCATAAAATGGTGTGAATAGATAAAGAAGGGCTAACTCATTTGATAGTAATGATATGGTTATTTATGAAACACAGGAAGGTTTATTCTGTTACTCATTACCGATAGATAATAAAATCATGGTGAGTTAAGGTAAACATAGGAGTTATTAAATAGTTGAATTTGGATTAACTTGTGCACACGTTTTCTTTTCTTCATACTATTCTCAATTATACAATAGACAGTCAAAGATTTAAAAATGCACCCACAATTCATTGTGATGAGTTTAACTTTGTTTTTCCACAGAGCCTCAGAGGTGAGAGCAGGCCTAGTAACAGTCTATCTTTCTGAAACACATAGGAGATATATAGTTTGTGTCATCTACAACTCCAACAGTTTCCCCACTACAATATTCAAACTATGCATAGTGAACAATCAAATATTGAAGATATGCTATTGAATTGTTTTATCTTAGATTATCCATGTGCAGAACATGAGAATATGAGATTTTATTTGATGGAAGAAATTTAGTGGCAATAAAATCTTTACTCAGGAAATTTCTAATGCTAGTATTTCTTAATTTTAAACCAATATATCTTTGATGCATGATTTTTTTTATTTATTAATAAGAAATTTCTTAAATATATATGTTGGTTTTAAACCAGCAGATATTTCATACTAATTGTTTTTTTTTTAAATTCAGGGACCAAGCAAAAGCGTAGGTGCTGAAGCCGGAGGTAAGTCTTCAATAGTTTAGCTCAACTGGACGTAAGAGGTTTTGTTCAGCTCATCTGTGCATGAGTAAAAATCTTTTACTTTTTCATGTGATAGCATGCTTGCCTCATGTTAGGGAGCTCTTGGTTCTATCTACAGTCGTGTCAAAATTTTAGACTTAAATCAATATTTTTTGCATATATGGTCACCTTAAAGAACAAAGATTAGTTGGGGTTGAGTGGACAATAATGTGTTCATGTAGACTGTTTTCTTACCAGCTAACAAATTTAAAAGAAAAGTCAGTGTGTTTCTTTAAAGTGGAAAATGTTACATTTTTGTCAGGAAATTTTTTTCAAAGGAAGATTTCCGTTTTTTTTTTTTTTTTTTGGGAGACCACTATTATGTGAAAAGTTATGGGTTATTTTTATGATTTTCACAATCAGTTGTAATATGCTGTTGTTTGTTTAAAAGCCTCTGTTCATGATAAACAGATTACTGATTATTTTACTTACAGATGCTAGTCTAGTGATACCTGGGTCCTCAGATACACAGGTAAGTCTGTATGTTGTCAAGAATACTGTAAGTGGAATATTCGCTAATTTTGTGATAAGAAAATACGCCAAAAATATGCCATCACATATATTTAATCTTTCAGTTAAATGAGATTTGGGACCCAGAAAAAATGTGAAAATAAAACCTTGTGTGGAGTATAAGTCAGTTATACATCAGTGTGACACAAAATATCATGTGACATTTAGAACCAGTATTTACAACATATAAGTCCAAATACCATATGTTAATACTTGATATGCCCAACTTGATTTGTTTTATTTTATATATTTACAGACAATATCACCGACAGTGACTTGGGATGTACCTGAAGATCAGGAAGAAGGTGCTGGGGAAAAACAAAAATTACCTTACAGGTAAACACTTTTATGACACTTATACATATACTGCATTCAGTTATTTTCGTGTTTACCAAAACAAGGATTTGGGGTATCCATCCAAGACACAAAATCAGTACATGTACAGAATAAAAACACACAAAAGGCAAAGGAACAGCTGTTTTATTGCTGTTCTTCATCTCAAAGTCACAGTGAGAAAAAAAATTCCCACCTCACTGCAAGTTTAAGACAGCCACCAAAAAGAAAATACTGGAAAGTTAAAAGCTGTTTGTTGACCAAAATTTGTTTACATTATTCTCTTTTGGTTGATGATGATGGATTGGTGTTTTATGTCCAGTGGCAAATATTACATATATATCAGGACGAGAACATGTTAATTAGAGATAAATATGAATCCTGAGTGACAAGCCCACAGGAAGATATGTCACCGTACCCACACATAATATTCTGAGCTAGAGCAGACTTGTCTTTGCTGGTTCATATCCTTCTTCTTTGGTTTTAATGGAAAGTCTGTTTATTGACAATCATACTTTATCTCCTTAAATTTAAAAGGACATTCCATTTAAAACATGTTTTATGAAATAACCCCCTCTTTGGTCTAAAGGTACCATGCTTACCTTGAAGTGGAGAAGCTGGGTCAAACCAAAGTATTCTTAACAATGCAATTGGCATTTAAGCTTAGTAGCAGACCAGTAAGATTTCAAAAAATGTGTCCAGCTAAAATGACAACTCTTCTGATACAGGATATTCATGGAGCTACTATAACAAAAATCTGACTGAGCATTTGTATCAATGAGACAGCAACCAAACATCTAGAGTTCTAGTTCTATTCACATTCATATCACATTAACATGTTTATATCAGAAACACATGTGAAATTTCTAGGAAATATAATTTTATCATTTGCTGTTCTATTTTCAGACAAGTTAGTAGAGATAAAAAAGATCTACAGATGGCAATACGAACTCATAAAGAAAGAAATTCCATGTTAGAACGATTAAGTAGTGAATTAAATCAAGAATTACAAGAAGTTATGGAGCAAAGGATAGCATTAGAGATTCAGTTGGAACATTTAAGACCAGTTTACAGCTAGTAAACTGATACCTGGCACTGATTTTTAAACATATGGAACCAGTCAACAGCCATCATAGTATCAACTGGTACCCAAAAACTAGAAATGTTGGGGACCAGTCTATAGCTATTATAGTGTGAACTGGGCCCCAGTTATGATGTGATATTTTAAACAGCGATCCCCATGTAGTCATTTATCAGTTAATTTATGAATTTGAAGCTTAGTTATAAAACCATGATGCAGTTGTATAGATATCTGAGTGTCTGACTTGCCTATCAGCTGAAATTGAGAAAAGTTGTATGTGAAATACCTGAAAAATTGTTTCATACTTGTATCCCTAATTCATGCAATGTAAAGATTTAACATTTTTGTGAGGGGTTTTTGTTTGCTGATTTCTCGATTGAAATTTAAATTGCAAAATATCTCTTTGTTTGAGGATAATCATAAAGGATGATCAGAATCTAGGAGCAGAAAATGCAAGAATGAGCTTCATAGATAAGTTTTAGTCCCAAGACTCTAAATTTTGAAATGCGCACAAATACTAAAAATTACATTAGAGATGGTACATTATGGGGTTTATCTAGTCTTGTATATACACAAAAATCAAACCATTTAGATGACAACTTATTGTATTCAATTTTAGACAATATCAAAAGTCTATAGAATGTGTCAAGCTTTTAATCCCAAAGGCCTAGAATGAATGTGTGTCAGAAAGGGCAATTTAAAATAAAGTCAGGAAATACAGACAAAATAATGGCCAAAAGAAAAACACTACAAGGAAAACTAAATATTGAGCAACATGAATCGCGTCAAGAGTGGGGAATGAACTCGGGTGCTGAAGGAGGGTCAGCAATTCATGCTCCAATAATGACACCTGTTGTTTTACCTCTATTAGAATGATTCGGTTAAAATTTTTCAGTGCTAAGCATCACATATTATATTAGATTTGTGAATTGTGATAATTCAATAGTTTTGCATAATTTGTTGTAGGCGACCGGAGCATTAAGTGTTACCCTTGACTGTCCATCCTTCCGTCATTCCGTCAGTCCATCCCATTTTCGTTTGTTTGAAGCATGAGCGGGGGCATTCGTGTCCTGTGTCCTCAGACACATTCTTCTTTTACGATACATTTATTTCATGTAATTTGGAGTTGAAATTGATTATAGTATGAAATTTATAAAATTTATGTCTAAATTTATTCAGAGTGTATGTTTTAGACATAGGACTGTTCCATTAAAACATACATGGTACCCAGGGGAGGCACGTTGAAAATGGGATAACCACTTATAAGGGCAATTTATGAGCTTCTGTTATTCTTTCTCTTTTGCCTAATGTGGCATTAAGTCAACATGAATCAATCATCTTACATTTTCTCTGTACAAAAACAGCCACCCATGGACGAGATTTCAAAGTGCCTTCCCTTGGATGCATGTATGTTTTAATGGAACAGCCCTAATTGTCAATCTACCTGTTTTCAGGTCTAAGCTAAGCTCTGTATGTGCATTGCAAGTAGTCATTCAATAATATCTGTAACCTACAAGAGGACAGATGTTCAAGCACTTTGAATTTTTATTATGAGATTCCAAGTTCAAATTATTTGGTTATGTTTTGAAACATCTTCAAATGTTCTTATTTTTAGCTGTTTATCAAGGCATTCACTGAATTGGTAGTAGATACATGTCAAGTATCTATTATATTTCTCATACTTGTTTGGTGCTTTTAGCTGTAAAATCCTGTTTATAAACAACTCAAGTATAATTTCCCTATCCTGTCTCGTCTTAAAAGTATGATTAAGAATTACTCTTGACCTCCAAAGGAAAGTTCATTGGAGATTAAAACCATGTGACACATAGGTATGGGTTAAACCTCCTGCAAACATTTGTCATTTACCCTAAATTTTAGGCTTCATTGATTTATATTGAGTTTAATCTTCCTTTTCTCAGAAACTTATTGCCCAATTTTGGTGCTCCTTTTGTAGAAGTTAAATTCCACTTAATAACTGTCTTTTGAGGATGAGGCAAACTTTCTAATTGTTGATTTTCTCTGTTAAAGTAAGAATCATAAATCTTTTAATTTGTTTCTAGCTATATATTAGAAAATAGAAATAAGCCTTTTAATACCAATTCAGGTGAAAAAGGTTAAATAATAAATACCTTGGTAATGAAATTTTTACTCTGTCTGTGCTGTTACCTATCTTTCTTTACTCCTACCGTCCCGCTTTAATTGCTTTAAAGATTTGGCTTTGCTGTTACTCTGCCAATTTTTCTGCTCCCAGGATATATTTTTGGCTGTGAGGGTTTGTTTTTATGAGTTAATTCAAACATGTATGAAGCATTATATCAATTTGAAAGTAGGCAATTTATTGATGGCATTAATGGTGCATTGTACACTAAATCTATAAATACCATTGAAAGTTCCTATCTGATGACAGAATGTACTATAATCTTTTGAGTTTCTGTGTAATTGATGTTGAGCCATGTGAAATCAATAAACGGTACACACAAGGTCATTCATTTTAACATGTGAATTCAATAAACAGTTCACACAAGGTAAAACATGTGAAATCAACAAGCAGTACACACAAGGTGAATCTATTGAACAAGTGAAATCAATGAACAGTTCACACAAGGTAAAACATGTGAAATCAATAAACAGTACACACAAGGTGAATCTGTAAACAAGTGAAATGATTAAACAGTACATACAAGGTCATTTAGTAAAACAAGTGAAATCAATAAACAGTACACACGAGGTACTGCAGTAAAACAAATGAAATAAAAAAACAGTACACACAAGGTGAATCTGTAAACAAGTGAAATCAATAAACAATACACACAAGTTCATTCAGTAAAACAAGTGAAATAAAAAAACAGTACACACAAGGTGTGTTGCCATGTTGCAGGTCTAAGTGCGTTAATTCCTTGTAAATCAGTCAAATTTAACTTGTTATACCTACTGCTAGACTTTAGAAAAAGTTTTTCTAAAAAAAAAAATTATTTTTTTTAGACTTTCGAAATTTATCACTAGGATCTAGTAAGGGTCTCTTATTAGACTTTTGTGAATCACATGTTTCAATTTGATTAGTCGAATGAGAAAATTAACAATTAATACCTTCAAAATGACGACCAATGGCAATTACTCAAACTCAAACTACATCATTGGAAACATATCTATAGATAGAACACCTGTCAGTTATTTTTGGAAATTGAAACTCATCTAATCTAAGCATTGGAAAAGTTGTGAAAAATATAGCTGGAAAGCAAAAAATTGTATCTAATCTGTTGATTGAGAAAAAGTGAGAAGTATCACTGTAATCAGATTGTGAATTTTTTATGGTATTTTTAAACATGGTGTAAAAGATATATATCATTCCTATTTAGCATTTTTGTGTAACAATTATACATTTTTCAGTAAGATATTGTATGTGGAAACATGTCTGTACTGTTACAATTGTTTCAAATGGAAGAACAATCTCCTCCATTCTGAGTCAGTGGCAGATCCAGGGGCATTGAGGGTGTAACCCTTTAATTGACAAAAAATTAAAAATATAATTTTTATCACAATATATATATAACTTTTTAGTATAAAATCATTCAAAAAATTAAATTAATTATATATTCACTTAACAGGAATTAACCCCCTCTCTTTTCAAAAATTCTGGATCTGCCCCTCTTAGTGATATTGTTTCATTAACCTTAATAAGCAAAAGATTGATAGATGGCATAGAGAACCACCAAATAATTTTATGAAGCTTGACTGTTTACCTGGCATATTTTAACATTATTACAATATTTGTTAACATGATGTTGACTACGATTTGGTAACAATATACATTATAGGGCATTATAAGTTATAATTTTAATATTGTATTGTATTGTATTGCAGTACATTTCTGCAAGCCATTTCAATGCAAATGTAAATATAAAGCAAATGAAAGTGTATGAAAAGGACAATTTTTGTCCCATTGGATTTGGAAATGAATAGGATTAAAAATTCTGAAATAATATATGTAGGATGTTCAGAAGACATTGTTCTGTCAGATTACATACATAATATATAAAATTTTTCTTATTTATTTTTTGACGGCATTTAAACTTCTTTTCTGTAAGTAATAACTACAAAAAAAGCCAGAATTGCCTCATTTTGAAATCTTAATATTCATATTTAAATATGATTGATTGATTGATTGGTGTTTAACACCACTTTCAACACTATGCTGAAAAAAGTTATTTGGAAGACATGATTTATATAAGTACTACTATTTTCGATTTTAAGGAGTGGTTAAATACTGGTAAGATATCCACAATTTTTCATATGCAGAAAAAGTGAACATTCTTACCTGATGGTAAGATGACTTTATTCTGGTTATGGCAATAGAGATATAAACACTGCCAATATGACGGATCACTGTGGATTCATCCATTAAAAACTGGTACCTAACTAAAAATGATTTATTATGAATCCTGTCTATAATCAGGTTTTACCAAAGAGGAAATTTATACTAGTAAGTGGTAGCTTAGTATGTGTTTCCACACAGTTAATTGAAAAAAAGAGTGTCAAGTTTTTTGCAAATTTATTCACATAATTTTTACAATATGGCTCCTTGGATGTTTTATGATCCAAATAATCAAATGAATCCACAGGAATAAAGATCCTGATTGGCACAGACTCCTATGTCTGTAATATGTGTTGTTAGTTTACTTACATTAATTTTTACTGATAGGCAGCAGGGGCGGATCCAGGATTTTAGGTTAGGGGCGCAAACAAAAATTTTTTTGAGGTAAAATTGTTGAAATGTTCTTTATTAAGCCCATGCTTTGCAAATTTTTTTTTTTTGGGGCACACGCCCGCCATGCCCCCGCCTAAATCCGCCCCTGGGCAGTAACAATTTTGTGTGTTTGTTTGTTTTGTTGTTTATTGCCCCCATTAAATGAGATTTGAAGTTAGGAATGAAGTTTGCTCAAAATACCTGTCAACCAGTCCAACACATATTTGGATAAGAAGAATGTGTTTGTCTTATGCCTATTATATATGAAGGATGGACGAACATTCTAAATTCAGCTTACACCAGTTTTACTTTGTTATGTGTAAACGTGATAACTTTAAGCTGTAAGATTTTTTGGGGTTTTTGCAAGTCATGAATTAAGGTTTTTGGGGTATTTTTCAATGGGACAGCAACCCCCTTCACAGTAAAACCAAAACAGATAAGCCATGGCTGTTGTTTATTTGAAGTGTAGGGTATGATCAATATGTAAATCATTAAATTTGTTCAGAATCAGATAGTATAATATGAAATTTGTACTCTTGTTCACAACCCTGTAGTCTGCATGATAATTGTAAAATTTACCATCAGTTTTTATTTATTTTCCACACTTTCATCATTTCAAGGTTAGGGAGTTACCATTTGATTTTTAATGGGGGCCTAGGATGAAATTTGAAAAAAAAAGGCAGGACAGTAAAAAACAAAGGCAGGATGAGCAACTTTGCAAAAAAAAAAGGCAGGATGAGCAACTTTGCAAAAAAAAAAAGGCAGGATGAAAATTTATGTAAAAAAAGTCAGTATAAACTAATAAAAAAAAAGGCAGTACCGAATAGAGTGAAAAATAAAAAGGGAAGACAGAGATTACAACTAAAAAAAAAATGCAGGACAAAATATTTCATCCTAGCCCCCCCACCCTAAAAATCAAATGGTAGCTTCCTTAAAAGTAACTTTTACATCATACTTCATTTCGATTTATTGCAGTTTCATGTTTACAATTCCAAATACCTTACTTATTATCATATGGTGTACGTGTGTATATTTATATAGTGAGCATTTAGCTAAATATCACTGGCAATTTATATATACAGGGTAAATTTAGACTGGTACCTTGACAAAATGCAGAAGGACTTGGTACCAGGCTGAAGCCTCAGTTTTGTGATTTTGCCTGCTGTAAAATGAATAAAAAATGCTATGTTGGGGCATGGTGTACAATATTGTTATGGGGATTTTAACGGGGCATATTGATTGATACAAATATTGTTAATTCTGTATTTATATACTGTACAACAGCTATCATGGTCAACAATAAAATATGCTTATATTGACTGCTTTATATTTCTTGACGTTTTCTTTCAACAATTAATCCCCACCTTCCTTCAAATGCTGTTTTTGGCTAGAAGTGCAAGTCCTGTGTAAAGTATTGAGCAGTTGGGCATTGACAATAGTATACACCTGTGATGTGCAATTATCCTACAGTTCAAACTACAGCCTTCAAACTATCTAGAATGTATGTTTATAGATTGAAGATTTGCACCTCACTTTGGTACACATTTAGAAAAAAATTGCAGATTTCCCAGGTTTTAAAACAGAAAACTGTTTTTAACAACATTCTCAATGAAGGGTAGCCACTGTGTGCAATCAGCTCCAAATACAGTGTTCAAGCCATTGCATTCAAATTTTGTTTAATTTACATTGAAAGTGAGCTCTCTTGCCTACACCTGAAGAATATAGTGCTTTTTTCATCTCAAAACTCCCTGGAGACTGTAGTTTTCTATAGAAATCAGTATATCAGTATAGTTACTGCCTTTACCTACCAGGAAATAGATGTTCTCTAAAGCAACAAAAGTAGTGTCATAATACCATATTTACATGCCCTATCGAATTACTACCTGTAAATATTGCAAATAGAACCACAAGGATGACTTGGGTTACAATGGTTACCTTCATTGTTATTGCTATAAGGAGTGGTGGATCATATGTTTGATGTGTGTGATGTTTAAATTCACAATCAGATTCACTTAGAATGGCGACATTGAATCTGATACCTGATTTTAAAAATACAACACTATCAGTCTGTACATTAAAAAACGTTACAGCAACACTTTCAGAGGTCATAAGATGGACTTCCTTATTGTAAGGCTGATTTTCCATTTTCCAGTCACAGTTCAAAATTCCCTAATTCCATCCTGATAGACTCACTTTGCAGTACATACTATTTGACGAATTATATAGCAATCACAAATGTCTACCTGCTTTCATCTCTACCATCAGTGCAGTGCAATTGATAATCGATAATTGCAAAAAGGTCGAATAATAATTTTTTTTTTGCTAAGTGAGCAATTCAGGCTCCTATGAGCCTCTATTTTAATTTGTTCTATTCCTGGAGTGCGTGAATAAATTTACACTTGTTAAGCAAATATAATAATATATCAATCATACTGTGAAAATTCATCAAAGATATTATAACCCGGTTTTGAGACGATTACACTAATATATGTGTCCTAGCCCGGTTATTTAAGGGTTTGATGCAGGTTTTTTTTATACGACCGCCAAAATTTGCATGGTGATGTTTGTATATTTTTTTCAAGAATTGTTTTCCACTTGCAAGTTAAATTAAACTTAGCTCTTTATTCCATATTAGTTTACCCTCCCTCTGCAAACAAAAATACTATTAAAGTCGAGGTTCCAATAGAAGTTTGACTATTAAAGTCAGAGCGTCATGACCCTACATAACATCAGAAATATCCTAGCTTGTGCCTGCTCCCAACAAACTGTTATCACTGTTTCGGTAGAATGAATTTAGTGATGAAAACTTGAGTGTATCCATAAAGTATTGCTTCCGTACATGCATCAATGCCTTTTGATTTTTTTAATTTTCTCGGGTCGTTGGAGCATTATTGAAAATATTTTAAGAGTTAAATCCCAATATAAATAACAAAGTTATCAATAGGTGGTTTTACATCCGTCATACCGCTAATATATTGTTTGAACTTGTCTGATTTTTCTCTATTTATGTTTATATCATAGATATGTATATTAGATCTCGACTTATATTAAAACTCTAGTACAATACCATTCTCTGTGGATCATTGCTTTTTTATACCGCGTCCGTATTGAGTTGAAATTTAAATGTACCCGGCAGTAGTCATTCTATCAGTAAGGTACACACTGCAATGGCCGAGATGCAAATGTTAAAACCAGTTACTGTAGCAGACGGATATCCAAATATATCTCCTATGGATTAGAGGTTTTGAAATCCGAATTTGCCAACCTGTTACTCGGCAACAGCCTGATATCTAATGATATCCCCTATGGATTAGTAGTTTTGATCTGAATATTCCAACCAGTTACTCGGCAACAGCCTGATATCCAATGATATCCCCTATGGACTAGAAGTTTTGAAGTCCGAATATTCCAACCAATTACTCGGCAACAGCCTGATATCCAATTATATCTCCTGTGGATCACGGAAGTTTTGAAGTCCGAATATTCCAATCAGTTGTAATTGTATCCCTGCATTTGATATTTCGGTTAAGGATTTCTATAATACTATATATATATATATATATGTCATTTTTTCGGTTTACAGTACCATCATCATTAGTGGATCGTTGCTTCTAAACACTGCATCCATGATAATTGTGTTTTAACGGTTAAAACATTATAACCAATTTCACCAACAGTAACCATGGCATGGTATAGCTAAAATCACTGCATTTAGTTTGAGTAGTCAGTGGCTTTGATTGCTATAACATTGGTTCCATGTTGTTCTTTAGTAGGTGACAATATGCCGACTTGTAATATGACTGCACAAGAAGTTAATGTCTTTTCAGTGATGCTGAAGACCAAAAAATTTGAAATTCTAAACATTATAGTATATATACAAAGGTTGAAGAGCTGATAAAACACGAAAGGACCAAAAGTAAACCCAAACCCATACAACTGGAATCATAGCTATACATGAGAGAGATTCCTTACTTTCCAACGGCTTCCTAGACCCGTTTTATGACACAAAATCTCAATAAACAATATCCGTTTTGTTCACACATCGTTGTCAATATAATGGAATTTGATGCGACTGTCATACAAATGAGAGGTTTAGCTAGCTTTAAAACCAGGTTCAATCCACCATTTTCTACATAAGAAAATGCCTGTACCAAGTCAGGAATATGACAGTTGTTATCCATTCGTTTGATGTGTTTGAACTTTTGATTTTGCCATTTGATTTGGGACTTTCCTTTTTGAATTTTCCTCGGAGTTCGGTATTTTTGTGATTTTACTTTTTCCGTACTCTTTTTCTAAAGGATTTGATATCTACACGACTAGAGACTGCGTTATTGAGCCAATGGTTACGGTGTATTTATAATTTACAAGTTTATGGTAAAATATATAATTTATGCTTGTGAGATATCTGATTACATTGTAGATTGTTGCAGGTAGAAATACATTTATCTACTTCCCCAGCCGCAATTTATCTTATTCATATCGTCGGTATCACAAGTTTGAATTAAACCTTCAATTGAACGGACTGTATGTGATAGAGGTTACCCAATCTTTAGTAACTTGTGAAGTGCTCTATTGATCCGATGTAGATTTTGGATCTTTTCCGTATCAAATTTCTAATTGGAAATGATCTAATTAAATTTTAATGATAACAATTTGATATTAATAAGGAACCATTTGTTTTCTCGGATTATAGCGACTCTTGAGGAATGTACGTGTTGATTTAATGGATTATTATATAGCGCAAAGAAAAAAGTATGTATTATTTAAAATTTCTAAAATGTTTTGAAAAGTAATTTTACATTCCATACAATTTGCCAAGTTTATCAATACAAATCTTTAAAGTCGTGTGACTGCTATTCAATTCGGTACATGTACTGTTTAGATACATGCAATTAATCACCTGAATTAGAATTATTAAAAATTATATACATACCTTAAATTTTGAATATAAGGTCTGTTTTAAGCTTTCTTATATTCGCCTGTATTTTTCGTTATTTGATTTCATTATAAATGATAACAAAGACAGTTTTCCTGTTGAAAAGAAATGTTTAAAACTGCAAAAACTTCCTACTATTAGCGGGAAAACCACACACAAACACACACTCACAACAACTAGTGTTTGCTTGCAAACATAATTGAAGTTGTTGTTAGCATTAATATACCATTAACTTTATGTAACAGACTATATGAAGAAAAAAAATCATTTGATTTAATCTAGAGAGTGAGAGAAAGAGAGCATAAAAACTGTAAAACAATACATAGTAATGGTGAAAAGAAACGAACGACCGAAAGTAGATAGAGGGGCGAAAATACTTTGGTCTTCTTGTTATTTGCATTTTAGAAACAGAGCCACACAACCGTGGCAACTAATTCCATCACATTCAGCTGATAGTTTATCATACACACATTATATCTGTCAACTAAAATGACGTCCGAGCTTGTTTGAAATTTACATTTATATTAATTTTACTGTCAAACTTTTTCATTTCATACGAAATTGTAGAACATTTAACCAAATACGTTCAAGTAGAAGTTATTTAACAAGATTACACGTAACAGATAAGGCAAATATTTTTATTCCCACCTAAACTATAAAGATTTTTAACATTATTTGTGCGACTTTCTTACAGTGTTCGTTTAAATATATTAAAAGCTCGGAATAATTGTTTAAATTTCCCTTTGTAAGTGTATATACAACTTTCATCCATATCAGTATATTTAATCGGAGTGTATCCTGGCTTTTCAATGAACCAGCGAAGACATTTGTTTGCACGAGTTAAAAAGTCAGTTTCTATCAAACAGGTCTTAGTTTTCATAGGATATTTAGAAATGGGAGATGGAATTTCGTTTCATGAATAGTTAATGAAACTAAACCAAACAAGGTTAGTCCGTGAAATTATTACTTGAATAATTTATACGTATATATACAGATCTTTTGTTTTATGGCCTATATTCCTATTTATAAAATGCTTTTGTGTTATTTGTTTAGTTTTTTAATCATTAATCGTTAGAATAGGCGCATGTTCATACAAATCTCAGAGGAGTGCCATATAAATTTCAAAAGTTAGGTATATCTAAAAAAAAATACAACTTGTATTTGTATATTAAATATATCTGTGACCGCTGTGGATAGTAAACTTGGAATTGATAGTAAATATTAAATACAAGTTATTTCTAGTATATCTATGTTCATATGATACAGAAAAACGCGAAAATAATTGAAATTACTAGAAAACAAACAAATTACGGATTTGGGAAAAACGGGGAGGGTAATATAAAAGAATTGTCCTGTCCCCAAGTACCTATGCGTTATATGTGAAAAATGAAAGTGTCCAGAGTAGAGTTGCTACGTATTATATGTACGGACCGAGGAAACTGAATATTGTTTTAACTCAATTGCGATGTTCCGCTTCATTTCTAAGCTCTGACCTTTTCAAAGCTAACATTATACTGGATCCTTCGTGTCAGTGTGGGTTTGATATTGAGGATGTTCATCATTTTTTTTTTCATTTGCCCAAAATACACTACATGTAGAGAAATTGGCTTACTGAAAACTTTGTTTTAGATTCTAAACTATTAACTTGCGGAGACGTTGAACTTTCGAATGAACAAAATCTCATAATTTTCAAACATGTTCAAGATTTTTATTAGCAGATTTCTAGTACCTTCATAAGTGTTATTGCTACTTTTACGAACGATCATCGTCGTCAAAACCTTAGTCATCATCACATTAAAATATGATTTGCTTCTTTTTCTTTTCTTTTCTATTCTTTTCTTTTCTTTTTTTAATTATAGTTCGTATAATATCTAATGAATTTGTTCGCTTTACATGCATGCTCATAATGTTATTATTGTATATATACTTATATTGTAATAATGGAGAAGATTTCATAAGTATGATCACGATTTACTTGTGTCTCATCCATTTTGCTAATATTTGGCAAATAAAATATGTTTAAACTAAACCTATGCGTTTGAGGGCTAATTTCGCATATCTGCAGTAACAATAAATGTACGCATACTAGTATACAATTTAAACCCAGTTTTTGGTGGGGTTCGTGTTGCTTAGTCTTTAGTTTTCTATGTTGTGTCATCTGTACTATTATTTGTCTGTTTGTCTTTTTATTTTTGGCCATGGCGTTGTCAGTTTGTTTTCGATCTATGAGTTTGACTGTCCGTCTGGTATCTTTAGTCCCTCTTTTAAACCCTATTTCCGTGTAACAACGCATGTTTGGCCAATCAGAATAACAGTTCGTGTTCAGACTGTGATAATAATTCGATTTTAATGCTAGTTGGAAATATGTAATCCGCTTTCAAACATCTCAATAATCTGTTTTCAGATCAACTTTATATTCGATCAATTCAAAAACCTGTAGGTGTGTGTATTTTTCATAAATCACACCATGCAAATTTATGACTATGCATGTAGTTTCTATGTAATTGGGTACAGATGCGCTATTCATTTCAGGTAGGCGGTAATGGTAGTTTTTTCCGCATTTCCTCTGCTCATATTGTAAACTTGGATATGTATGATGGCTCGTTTTGAAGCTGAGAAATTTTCACATATGTGATTATATTTTCAGGGTACGAAGTACGTGCGATTCGTTTTTCCATGATATAGCAAACCTCGAAAAGTCTTTTGTGATGCGGCTTCTCGAGGTAAAAAATCCCCTTTTTACACACAAAAAAGTTCTTTGAAAATTTAGTTCTTTGCATACATTTAATAACTCCATAGTTTTTACAACTTTATTCTATGCTCCATTGTTCTCCAAATCAGCACAAAGAGTTAAGCTCAGTCACTTGTTAAAATTGAAACATGTCCAATATCACTACACCAAGAGTTTTTGTTTACGTACAACTTTTGTGTTCCTCAATTTGAGGCCATTAGGGATATTGACCCAATTGGCAGAAGTATGTACTTTTAAAAAAAAATTGAAGTCAGCTATAATAATAAAAGTAAAAGCGTTTTGATTTTTTTGCGTTCTATGCGCACTTATCCAATTTGATCTCAGTATGATGTTGAGATTTAAGTTTAAAAAAATATATAAAGGGTGAGCTTAATCTCAGCGTCTGAATATTAATTCATATAAAGTTCACAAACATTTATGGACAAACCAGAACGGTTAATATTACGTTTGAACGAAATACCAATTTTTGGGCGAATTAATGCCTTATTAATAATAGTCTGTGTAATGTTTTGTTGTTTTTGTCTTTCTCGTCTTTTGTTTGTTTTTTTTATTTTGTACCATGGTATTGTCTGTTTTTATAAGACTCGATTTTCGATTACCCATGCACTAAGTATTTTCTTTCTCTTTTTCATGATAGCGTTCAACAGCCCGTTTACCATTTACAAACTTGAACTTTGACTTCTTTTGCATGTCATATTGACCTGTTTGTCGACAGTTTATACTTTTATTTCGCATATCATATCGACCTGTATGTCATCAGTTTGTAGATATTTAATAATTGCATGTGTTATATTTATTATGTTCATATTTGAAAGCAAGGAATGTCTTTTCTGTATTATTTACACTGGATAAGAAGTTTATTTGACAATTGGCGTACTGTTTGTTCACGTAACACGTAGTGAAATACAGCTAAACGATCTCGTATCTTAGTAAATTTGTGGCTTATATTCCGTGCTTGTAAAAGGTAAGTTTAAAATATATACAGATTTCAAGTTCACGCATAGTTAGTTGTAAATTTTTCAAATAAGGTCTACGAAAATAGTGGCATTAATTACTTTTGGAGTGTCGAAAATAGTTGGAAGTACTTGATCAATTGAATACTGAAATTGGTGCTTTCGAATCAGTTTAAAGTTTTGACTTTTCTACCCTATATACCACTTTGCCTCATAAACTCATTAAGAAAAAAATCACATACCTAATTAAGTGGGCATTCAAAAAGAATGTGAATATATATGTCCAACCTCTTTTATGTCATTTTTTAGTAACAACAAACAAAAGAACTATGTCAATTGGACCTACTTTGATATGATAATCGCACTTGAACTTTTACTAGATAACGTTTTCGATCGCTATGGAGATTCCTTATATCGCCAAGCTATCGGAATTCCAATGGGGACTAACTGTGCACCACTTATTGCGGATTGTGTCTGTAATGTTACGAATCACAGTTTATGTCTAAAATCAGCAAAGACCCATCGAATCAACATCTGATATAAAGATTGTATAACACTTTTAGATATTTGGATGATATTTGGCTCCGATCTAAAAAAAATTCAAATCAATATAAAATAAAAAATCACGTGCTCGTATATGTAAGCTCATATGAGGATAACGAAATCAGAGATCTGTATTTTAATAATTTTAAGTTCTCTATAATGATGACTTAAGTATGAACACTAAAGAGATTTATCCTGTTGAACTTACACTAAATAAAGCTAATACTACAGTGGCGGATCCAGGGGGTCCGGGGGTTGGAACCCCCCTTTTTTTTGACGATCAATGCTTTTGAATGGGGACATATGGTTGGACCCCCCTTTTTATCCTGGGTTGGGAACCCCCTTTTAAAAATGGCTGGATCCCCTGTACTATATACATAACAACAAACACTGCCCTTTCCTGGATTTTGATATCTATATCTCTCACGGGAAGCTTAATACTACAATTTACGATAAAAGAGATGATTTTTCGTTTCCTATTGTTAATTATCCCTTTTTATATGGTGACGTTTCCCTTGGGACTATTGCATGGTGTTTATATTTCTCAACTTGTTCGATTCGCTCATGTATGTAACAACACATTTGATTCTAACGGAAGAAATCTCTGTATTACTGGAAAATTATTACGCCAGGGATTTTGATATCGCAAACTTTTCAAAACTTTTACTAAATTTTATCATCGGTACCGTTGCAAGTTAGGCCATCATTCGTAAATATAAATCAACGTGCAGACATCTTATACGTTCAAGTATCTCACATTCCATCTTTTATGTTAATATGTTAACAAAGCACAAAAATGTCGTCATTCACCTAAAAAGCTTACCAGACCTTTAAACAGACTTATTCACAAGGGATACACTGACGATACAGTTGTCAAGTCATTAAAGATAGCATTTTTTTTTTTGGAATTAATTCGTTCACTCATAGAGTCTTTGCATCGGAAATAAACACATATATTCTGAAACCAGTTGTTGGCAGGATACGGGTTATGTTCTTCTCGTATAATTTATGAGACATGATACTAAATCCCTAACGGGAGGGATTTTGTGATTGCTATATATTCAAAATCCCCACTTATTTACCCCCTACAGAACCACATTACAAAAGCTTGACATCCCCTCTGGAATATTATATTTCTACGTTGGTATTTTATTTCAATTATGTTTATATACCTCCTTATACACGTTTTAAAATCAGTGGATCAAACATCCTCCGACACTCAGTCAGAACATTTCAAAAAGCATTTTATCTAGGTGAGCTACCATTTGATTTTTTAGGGTGGGGCTAGGATGAAAAATGTCCTGCATTTTTTTTAGTTGTAATCTCTGTCCTGCCTTTTTATTTTCACTCTGTTCGTTCCTGCCTTTTTTTATTAATTTATCCTGACTTTTTTAACATAAATTGTCATCCTGCCTTTTTTTTGCAAAGTTGCTCATCTGCCTTTTTTTTTACTCAAAACTCCTGTCCTGCCTTTTTTCAAATTTCATCCTAGCCCCCATAAAAATCAAATGGTAGCTCCCTAGGTGTGTTCGATTCATATGAAACAACTATAGATCCATGCAATTTGTAAATTTGTAAATAATACTAAAATATTTATACGGGATAATACAAATCCGTGAATTATGCAATTAAATTTGTGTATGAATTAAAGGACTGTCGCTTCAATGAATTTTAATTCTAAATCGGTTGACATATTATTTAATGATATTTATCCAAAAAATCAATAGTTTCATTTGCTATGTAAATAACTTTTAAAAATATCCAGTATGTTTATTAATTATGTAGTGAAATGATAGATTGGAAACGTGTTTGTTGAGGTAAAATACTTTCATTTTTACGTGTTCAGCAAATCTAAATTTTCAAATGCAGACATATTGGTGATTCTGGAATGTGATATACATTTATTTTGATTCAATAATATTGACAAAATTTATCCATTGACATTCTGTACGTGTCATCAAAATACCTGGAAATATCGACACTAAGACAAAATGTATACAATGAAATATACAACTTAGATTAATTGAAGGTGGAAATAAAATAAATGGGATGTATATTTCTGACCACCAAAATCGATTTTCCAATTAAGAATTGTTTCTGTGGAATTAATGCTTTCTCTCATAAAAATGGCGGAAGCAGTCTCAGGTATGTCGATGAGAGTTTAATTGTATATTTTATTTAGGTGCGATATCTTGACATATTTTGCTAGTGCCGGATTAGGCAGATTTCAGGAGTGGTACTATAGAAAACGATTAAGGATAGTGTTTTATAGAATGCTCTCGATCTTTGCACTTGGAGAATGTGCTATATTGTTTACCATTGTGTTATATAACATGTTTAGTAATATAAATATAAGGAGATGTGGTATGATTGACAACGAGAAAACTATCCACCCGAGTTCAAATGACATGCATGGATGTAAGCAATTATATGCAACCGTACGGCCTTCAACAATGAGAAAAACCCATACCATATTGTCGGCTATAAAAGACTGTATTTCAACTGTGATGCTGTAAAAAAAATAGGGTAATATATACAGTGTTCTCCACTGGGTCTTATAGGACCGTGGTGGCATGGTGCTATATTGTTTATCATGGTGTTATCTAAAATGTTAATGATGGAATGTATTCCAACTGTGGTGCTACGACTTTTGGAGAAACACTTCTATTTCAAATCACACGGCATGATGGCATTTGAAAATATTGGGGGATAAGACTTATAAGTGTAGGTACAGAGATGAATTGAGAGAATAAGAGATAAGGTAGAGAACGTCTGTGATCTTACATACATACCCTTTTCTATCTCAGAAGTCTACAACCCCATTATAGGGCAGCTTTGAAGTAACAATCATTTTAAGTGTTGGGTGGTCAACAAAATAAATGACCGTACGTTCATTTTCTCTGGGAGTTAGACTTGTCTATACAGGGCCGAGACCCGTTTGTGTAGTATACCTATGTTAATAGTTTTGTTAGTTATGTACATCGCCGTACTATGATTGCGGGAAAAGGGAAAAAAAATTTTCCCTTTTTTTCAAAAAAGGTTTTTAATTATATAATTTTTAAAATTTAAAAGAATTTCGGTTTTAAATTTTTAAAGAAAATGGGTAATTTAAAATTTTTTTTATTTTTCAAATTTTTTTTTTAAATTTTTGGTTTTTTTGTTGGTTTTCTTTTAAAAAAAAACTTATAAAATTTTTCTTTTAAAGGGGGAAAAAAAATAAAAGGAAAATTTATTTGAAAAATTAAAGGGAAAAATTTTTTTTTCTAATTTTAAATTTTAATTTTGGGCTTAAAATTTGTTTTTTGATAATTTAAAATTTTTTTTTTTTTTTTTTTAATTTTTTTATTTGAAATTTTAAAAAATAATTTTTAAAATTTTAAGGGTTTAAATAGGAAATTAAACCATTTTAAACAAATAACTTTTTTTAAATTTTGAAATAAAATTTAACTTTAAAATTGGAAATTTGGTCGGGCCTTTTAAAAAGAGTTTAAATTTAAAAGTTTGCCTTGTACGGGAAGAATTAAAATTTTAAAATTTTTAAAGGTTTCTTTTTTTTTTAAATAAAAAGGAAAAATGTTTTATTGGGGGCAAACCCAAATTTTAAATTTAACTAAAAATTTATAAAACCAAACAATTACCTAATTTGGCTTTGGCAAATTTTTAAAAAAACTTTTAAAAGAAAAAAGAAATTTATTTTACTAAAAAAATTAAAAAAGTATTCCCGGAAATTTTTCCTTAAAAGGGCCTTTAAAAAAATTTTATGAATATTTTTAAAAAATTTTTATAAAATTTCAAAAAATTTAAATTAGAAAAAAAAATATAAATTTAAACAAAAGTTTTAAAATTTAGGAAAAATTTTTTCAAAAAGTCGAAAAAATTGAAAAATTAAACATAGAATTTTTAAAAAACCAAAAAATAAACTTTTACAAATTTAAAAATTTTTTTAATCTTTCCCAAAACCAAGGATTTAAAAAATTTTTGGGCAGTTAAAAAATTTTTAAATAAAAATTTTGGGGAATTTTTTACTTCCAAATTTTTCCGAAAAAAGTGGGAAAGCAAATTTCCCAATTTTATTTAAAAAACAAATTTTTAAATTTTTTTTTAAAATTTTTTCCCTAATTTGAAAAAGGTTAATTTTAGAATTTGTTTGGGGAAATAAAATTGGAAAATTTAAGGAAATTTTAAAAAAGAAAATGGTTTTTTTTTTCAAAATTATTTGTTTTTTAATTAAAATTTTTTTGGGTTTTTTTGTATTTAAAAAATTTTGTTTCTAAAATTTATACTTTTTATCAAAAAAATTAAAATTATAATTTGGGCCTTAAAAAAAGTTTCCCAATAAAATAATAACCATATTTCCTTGTAGGGTTTCCCAAGGGTTATTTGCAAAGAAATAGGGATCTTTTTAAAATCCCCTTTTTTAAAAAATTTTGTTTTAAAAAATAAAAAAGGGAGAATAAAAATTTTGATTTTTGGTTAAAGGCCTTTTAAAAAATATGAAAACAATTAAAAAAACCCAAAAATTTTTTAAAAATCTAAAATTATTTAAAAGCTTTTTTAAAAAGGGTAAAAAATTTTTAAAATTTCCCAAAAAACCAAATTTTAAAAAATTTTAAATTTTTTGGTTAAAAAAAAATTTTGAAAAATTTAATTAAAGGGAAAAAAACCCTAAGAAATAAAAAATTTTAAATTTTAATTAAAATTTGAAAATTTTTTTAAAGGTAAAAAAAATTAAATTTTTTTTTATTGTTTTTCCCCATTTTCTTTATATTTTTAAATTTAATTATTGAAAAAATTTAAACAATTTTAAAATTTCTGTTTTTTAAAGGGTTTTTTTTTTATTTAATTTTTCGTTTTTGGGAAAAATTTTTTTTGAATTTTTTTTTGTTTTAACTTTAAAGTTTAAATTTTTAAAATTTTAAATTTTTTTTGAAAACCCTAAAATTTTTGTTTGAATTCCAATGTTTTTTAATTTTAAAATTTAAAAAAGGGGTTGCCTTTTTTTTTTAAAATTTTTTAAAAAAAAAAATTTTTTTTTTAAAGGGAACAAAATTTTGAAAAAACATTTTGGTTTAAATTTTTAAAGGGTTTTTTAAATTTTGGGTTTAAAGCCCAAAATTTAATCCGGTTTTCAAAATAAAATTTTTTTTGTTTTTATAAATTTTAAAATTTAAAAATTTTGGGTAAAATGTTTTTGTTTAAAATTTTAAATTTTTAAAATTTTTTAAAAAAATTATTTAAATTTAAAATTAAATTTTAAATATAAATAAATTTTTTTTTTAAATTTAAAATTTTTTTTTTATTAAATTTTTTAAAATAAAAATTTAAATTTTACAAATTTTTTAAAAATTTTTAAAAAAATTTTTTATTTCCCTTTAAAAATTTAAAAAATTGTTGTTTTATTTTAAATTTAATTTTGTTTTTTGGGAATTTCCAATTTAAAAACATTGTTTTCTAAATTTAATTTTATAAAACTTTAATTTTAATTTGAATTTTTTAAAAAATTTTTAAAAATTTTTTAAACCCATTTTTTTAAAATTTAAATTTTTTGAAAGAAAAATTTTTATTTTAAAAAATTTTTGTTTTTTTAAAATTTAAAAAACAAAATTTTTAAAAAAAAGTTTTAAACAATTTGGCAAACAAATTAAGGGAAAATTTTAAAAAATTAAAAATTTTTTTTTTTAAAACCTTTTTGTTTTAAAAAAAATTTTTTGGGAAATTTTTGTTAAAAATTTTTTTTTTTTTTTTTTAAAAATAATGTTTTTAAAATTTTTTTAAAATTTTAAAAATTTTTTTTAAAAAATAAACAAACTTTTTTTCCTTTTTTAAAATTAAAAAATTTTGGAAATTTTTATTTTTTTTTTCCAAAAAAATTTTTGAAAGGGTTTCTTTTCGGATAAATTTTGATTTTAAAAATTTTTTTAAATTTTTAAAATTTGTTAAATTAAAATTTTTTTTTTTAAATAAAATTTTTTTTAAGGGCCAAAAAAAAAATTAAAAAAATTTTAACTAAATTTAAATTTAAATTTTAATAAAAATTTTTAAAATTTTTTTTTAAAAAATTTTAAACTTTAAAATTTCCGGGGAAATTTTTTTAAAAAAAAATTTTTTAAATTTTAAATTGAAAAAAATTAAAATTTGTTTTGGGTTAAAATTTTCAAAGTTTTAATTTTATTAAAAAGGGAAATTTAAAAACAAAAAGGTTAATTTTTGGAAAAAAAATTAAATTTTTTAAAATTCCCAAAATTAAAAAAAATTTAAAAAAATATATTTTTAAAAATAAATTTAAAGGTTTAAACTTTAAAAATTAAAAAACCCAAAAATTTGGAGTTTCAAAAATTTTAAAATTTTAAAAATTGGAAAAAATTTTAAAAATTTTTTATCCAAAACCCCTTTTTTCCCCAAAAGTGAAATTTTCCCCTGTTTCATAATTTTCTTTTTTTTTTTTTTTTTCAAATTTTTAAATTTTTTATTTGAAGACCCAAATTTTTTAAATTTTTAAAAAAAGAAATTAATTTTGAAAAAAATTTTCAAATTTTTCTTTTTTTTTAAAAGAAAATTTAAATGTTTATAAACTTAAATAAATTTTAAAATTTTTTATTTAAAAAATTTTTTATTTTCCAAAAATTTTTAAATTTTTATTTTTTTAAATTTTAAAATAAAAATTTCACATTTTAAAAAAAAAAATAAAATTAAAAATTTTTAAAATCCCAGGGCAATTATTAAAAATTTTAATTTTAAAAATTTCCGGGAAAAAAAGGGGTTTTGAAATAAAAAAAAACCCAAATGAAAAAATCCCATTGGGAAATTTTTAATAGTTTTATTTTCAAAATTTAAAAGGGCTAAATATTGGGTTTTAAAAAATTTTAAAGGAAAAAAAATTTTTAAATTCCTTTTAAATTTTTAAATTTTTTTGGAAAATTTTAATTTAAAACCCTGAAAAGGGCAAAAATGTTTAATGAAAAAAAATTTAAATAATCCAAATTAATTTAAGTAATAGGACTATAACACCAGGGGATGATGTTGAGAGACAACTTTCTATGGTAAGCTATTTTCTCCACTTTAATATATGTATCTTGTACATCAATACATGTACTTGTCTTTCTCTTTGTCTAGAAGAATCTAATATGATCTTATATCTATGAAATGTGTAGCTTTTAAAGCTGCCATGTCTGATCATTAATTTGTTCTCACTTGGGAAATATGCATTAAATATTTTCAATTTGGCAGTTTTGGCAAATTATATTCAATCAGCCAACCTATTCATATAATGTTATTTTTTTTTCAGATTCATAAAAGTAAAGTGAATGCATATTCCCACATTTTCCACATTTTATTTCTTTTGTTGCAATTTTTTATTCTAATCTTCAAATGTAGTTATTGTATTTAATCGTTAAAAAATCAATTCCATCGTAATCATAACACACTGATATGACTGTGCATAGTGCATACCTTTGTATTAACAATAATCCCTCCTTTAAGGAAATTGTGTTTAGACATGAATTTCTGTCTGTCCCTAAATACATAAGTCGATATGTCAGATAAAACTGTTAAAATTTATCAATAAGAAAAGCTAATTATTTAATGTTTGATTATTGATCAGGGCGATTTCAACAGGTAAATTTAAAACTTGTTAAATGGCCAGGTAAAAATGAAAAATTCCATAATTTAAGGTCACCAACTTTGTTTGTTTGTAAACCTGTCCAGTAAAATGGAGGTTTGTGCCTATACTTTGAACATATTTTTTTTTATCTAAGGTAGAAATACATGAAGCTTTTATATGTCTACAGTTAAATTTTATTATATT
Organism: Mytilus coruscus; assembly: GCA_017311375.1. Classification (NCBI taxonomy): domain Eukaryota; kingdom Metazoa; phylum Mollusca; class Bivalvia; order Mytilida; family Mytilidae; genus Mytilus; species Mytilus coruscus. Next base: position 88,290,500 of record CM029603.1, read on the forward strand.
TATGAAAAGAAAATCACGTTATTGATTTGATTACTTCATCATTTTATGTGGTTAAATTGTGTAATGGCTTTTTATGTCCACGGTTAGATATTACCTGTCAGTTGTTAAGCATTTAGAACTTCAATATATACAACATGTATGGGGTTTGTCACTGAGACAGAAACCCAGCAACAGATCTTGAGGACAGTGATTAACATGCACATAAAAATCTGCTTAAAACAAATTTATAGGAGATATATGACAAATCAGGATAAAATATCTTAAATTAAATATTTTTTCAGTGAATGCAAACAATTATTTACAAGAGAGCCCTTTACATTACTTCATCTAATATAACCTCCTAGGTGCTACTTATGATTAAAAATGAAGAGACTTTTTTGTCATAAAAAATCTATTGCTTCATTTGATAGAGGATGAAACATTGCGGTCAATGTTCTAGACAATTAAGGTTCCTAGTATGTCTTGTTGGGGATCATATATAGAGAATAAAGTTTGATATATTGTTTTGAAATATAAAATGTATTTGTACAAAGCTTAGAAATAGGTAGAAAATGAGGCTTTGCTCAGTATTTCTTTAATGTTTCCAGCCTTGAATACAAATACAGTTTATGTGTTTTTAGACAATGTGTAGTTGTTCTCTTTATACTGCAACTTTAAAAGAAATATTTTTGTGTATAAATCAAGAGTTTGAATTTGAAACAGCAAGGTAAACATGTTGAAGACCCATTGGTGGCCTTGGGCTGTTTTCTGCACTTTGGTCGGGTTGTTGTCTCTTTGACACATTCCCTGTTTCCATTCTCAATTTTATTTTCTTAAACCTGAATTTTTTCAAGATGTCATAGATAAACTCTATAGAAACACATAAAGTTTCAATGTCACAAACAAGGCTTTATACAGTCAGTGATAAATATGTATCCTAATGAGAGGAAATGTAAGCCTTTCTTGTCATTCTAATATCCTTTATACAGTCAGTGACAAATATATATCCTATTGGGAGAACATGTAAACATTTCTTACAAGTCCTAATATCCCAATATACAGTCAGTGACAAATATATATCCTATTGGGAGAACATGTAAACATTTCTTACAAGTCCTAATATCCCTTATACAGTCAGTGACAAATATATATCCTATTGGGAGAACATGTAAACATTTCTTGTCATTCTAATATCCTTTATACAGTCATTGACAAATATATATCCTATTGGGAGAACATGTAAACATTTCTTACAAGTCCTAATATCCCAATATACAGTCAGTGACAAATATATATCCTATTGGGAGAACATGGTAACATTTCTTACAAGTCCTAATATCCCTTATACAGTCAGTGACAAATATATATCGTATTGGGAGAACATGTAAACATTTCTTACAAGTCCTAATATCCCTTATACAGTCAGTGACAAATATATATCCTATTGGGAGAACATGTAAACATTTCTTAAAAGTCCTAATATCCCTTATACAGTCAGTGACAAATATATATCCTATCGGGAGAACATGTAAACATTTCTTACATATCCTAATATCCCTTATACAGTCAGTGACAAATATGTATGCTATTGGGAGAACATGTAAACATTTCTTACAAGTCCTAATATCCCTTATACAGTCAGTGACAAATATATATCCTATTGAGAGAACGTGTAAACATTTCTTACATATCCTATTATTCCCTTATACAGTCAGTGACAAATATATATCCTATCGGGAGAACATGTAAACATTTCTTACAAGTCCTAATATCCCTTATACAGTCAGTGACAAATATATATCCTATCGGGAGAACATGTAAACATTTCTTACATATCCTAATATCCCTTATACAGTCAGTGACAAATATGTATGCTATTGGGAGAACATGTAAACATTTCTTACAAGTCCTAATATCCCAATATACAGTCACTGACTCTATAAATCCAAATTTTACAAGATCAATGAGTTTTGTCAGTGCAATTGCGATGTTGCAAGTATGATTTCAAATGAGGTTTTTATGCTTACAGGACAGTGTTGTGCAGAAAAGGGTTGAGGATTTAGAGGACACAGTCAGAAATCTACGTAAATTATTAAGTGCTAGGGAACAAGAGGTCCACGAATTAACTGATCAACTAAATGATATTAGAGATATAAATAGGTCTTTACAAGATGATCTGGAACATAGCAGAGAGAAACAGTCAAGTACACCCAAACCTGGAAGTAATCAGGAGGTATGTCTAAATATAGCTCACAGAAACACTATTCCAGTACACCTTTCCTAGACACCTTTCAAGAGTATCCCACTGAAGTAAATAATTTAGAAAACTGCAAGCAGAGCATATAAATATATACTCCAATTTGTACACATGTGGCAAATTATGTTTTGCGTCAAAAAATCCCCTAAATTATGGTTTGGAAAATAAAATAAATATATGATGCACAATGGTATTTTATAAGAAAGAACGTCTCATAGGCAGGGGCGGATTTAGGTGGGGTGCCTGAATCCTCATGGAGCTTTATTTATGGTAAATCCAGACTTTTTACTGCTTCCACTACACATTTGGTCTAGTTTAGGGCGTCCCCCCTCCTGGATCTGCATCTTATAGGATAATGTATATCTTCAAGGATGAGTTGCAGGTACAAAATGTGGATAAGGCAAAGTCTATTTTTTTGCAACGACAAACTCAAAAACTCAAAATATTATAAAAAGTCAATACATGTACAATTAACGTCTACAAGCTAGAAATCTACTGGTTAACCTTCCAGCTATAAGTAGGTTTGTCTAAATATAACACAGAAAAATGTCCCTTTTTTATGTCATCGAATATTTCCATTTTCACAATTTAGAAAAATGACTTTGGAAAATTAATTTGCTAGTTATTCTATAAATATCCAACCTTCCTGACCAAGTTAAAAAAATTCTTTTTCTCTTTTCCTTAAATTGATTGAAACTGTGAGGAAAATGGTATTTTATTAATTGAAGTATGCTTGTCACTTTCACAATTTCTTTTTGACTTGGATAGAAAATATGGTTTATTGATAAGTCCTATTGAGTAATCGGTTGTTTGAACAATCACCTAGGTATGCTAGGTATATTTCGATAGGTGTTAAAACTTGTTATAAGGGTCAATCAGGTAAACGTAATAAAACTTCTGTTTTACATTATCTCACGATCTGATCGAGATTTATGACTGGTTTTACATAATACATTCTTTAAAGTTCTTCAATAATAGAGTTCTATAAGTTTGGTCGTAGGAAATCAATATTCAGTAAAAGGAGCCGAACATTGTAATGATAGTGCAATGAATTAGTTTAATTATTACCTTGTTTACAGAGGGGTTATTCATAAAGTTTTTTTCATTTTCCTTTACAATGATGCTCATCAAACTTTATTGTGAACCAATTTATGCTGTTATTATTTATTTCCAAGATTAAACATGTAATTAAAACAAAATTGAGATGTACTAATTATTATTTTTAATTTTGTGTAGTGTTGGCAGTTGTCCTTTGTTATATCTTGGTGATATTTCTGTCATTTAAGGAGGAACTAGACAATTGACGGCAGATCTTTGATTATCAGTCTGTTATATAGTCTAGACAGTGTTTAATTTTTTGTACAACTTTCCTTAAGATATTATACAATTTAGAGCTTTACATACAGACACTTGTCTATTGTAGAAGACCATAAGTTTACATATTTTTTCTAATGATACCTTCTGGGGTTTTTGTGTCCTTAAGTGCCAGTCTGTAAAAATCAGGCAATTTAGAAGAATTTCTATACATGACTTCAAAAAATCGCTGACCTAACCATCCTATTTTGAAGTTATTCTAGTCCTGAATTAGAAATGGTAGGTCTTTCATTTCAGCACGTCTGGTAATTCGAAAAATCTCTAGATTACTTTTGGTTAGAATGATAGAAAATTATGGAGTTAGCTCCCCTTAATTGGTTTTTCTAATGCATTTCAACCGAGTTATATCTTGAAATACTAGACCAGGAAAAGGAAGCGAATGTTTTATTCGTGCACCGTTATACATTTTGAACTTGAAATAATGTAAACTTGAGTGGGTTTTGTTGGTCATTTTTTCACTACTGCCTGATTCTTAGGCAGATTGGCACGTAAGTTGCTGCCTCAATGGCATACACCTCACATCTCTAATAATCAAAACTATTTAGGAGGCTAAGCTGTTGATTTTTGGAAACGTGAAATAATATGAGCTTGAAACATTGGCAAAAATAACTAGATTACAATGGTCTATTGGTATTTTCTATCTTTACGCTGTCCATGTGTGATTTTTCTTTTTCTTTTGTTCACATTCTCTGGACTTCAAAATATTATTGTAAATTCAGAAATTAGTGTGACCATTTATTTATGTTACCTAATGTTGATCAACAGATAAAAATGCAGTATTAAGATCTCAAAATGCTGCTTACAATTAAAGTTTAAAAATTTAAATGTGAGATCCAGTTAATGTGATGCTTATCATATTACGTTTTCCCCAATAATGGAGATTGGCAACATTTCTGAATTTTCAGTATATGAATACTGTAAGAAAATACACGATGACATAAATTAAGCAATAGAGCATTCATTCATACTTATTTATTCACTCAATTAGTAAATCAACAATGTAGTCAAATATAAGACATCAATCTCTATTTTACAGTTACAATTTTCTCATTGCAAGAGCAACAGAAAACGCAGTCATTTCAAACAAACTTATGTTTTTTGTTACAGTTAGAAAGGCGATATGGACTGTTATCCAATGAGAAGGAGATATTAGCGCAGGAAGTGGTCAAACTACATGATCACATTAATGATTTACAGCGACGGTTGGAGAGAGATGGACGACCTGACGGGGAGACACATCCTAGTATAAGTAGTTATGATCCAAATAATCCAAACGCTCTACAAAGGAAAATCGGTAAATGTGCTAAAACTAGACGACTTTCAAATTTGTGCACTTTCTGTAAATTTCCTATGTCGCAATGCTTATGTTATAACGTCACAGTAAGAACTGATTGTTCGATGACGTTATTTAGGCTCTTTGACCACAGGTCAACCTGTGTAATTCATTCATAAAAAACAACTTGAGATAAGTGTGTAATCTTTGAACAGGTGTTCTCCCATAATACTTACAGGAACTTCGTCATTGATTGTGATTAGTAATTGTATATTACTGTGGATTCATTATCATTCGTGGGGTACCAGTTTTTTGTGATTTTGTAGGGATAGGGAAACCATGAATTTAAACGTTCAAGGAAATATTTCTATAGGCTTGTATGCAAACTTAAAAAAAATATAAAATCAAATATCCACAGTGTTGGTAGTCTTAAATGTTTCAAGACTCACCTTCATGAGATGATCTAGACCACCATCAGGATGTTTTTAACTGTATATAGAATGTGTTTCCTCTCTTTTTCCTTATAAAGTATTTAAGAAATTACTGTAATATTTTTCTGTCTATGAAGAACTAACACCAAAAATGTGGTACACACTGCATAATCTGCGTAGCGGGTTATTTAAAAATGTGCTCCACATTTTTGAGGTTATTTCAAATAGACAGGAAAAAAAATTGCAGTCATTCCTTATAAATGTCATTCCTTTAATTCTAAATTCCATTTTTAAAGAGTAAATCATGGAAAAACGTTGATGATGTCGTCAGAAGACATGTTATTTCCAAAATTAAATTATTCACATGCACATCCAAAAGTTACACAATAATCAGTTTATTGATGGTGGCAGTGTAATGGTAGAAGTAGAATGTTTATATCTTAAGGGTTGATTAATGAAAAAAACCTGCAGCCATTTTCACAAAATTATCAGAATCATGAAAGATTGAGTATAAAATATGTCAAAAGTCAAGTCATCAGATATTTCACAAAAAGAGGTTAAAATACAGAATTTAATTTCATAGGGAGAAAAGTTGCTACTTTGATATAAGTCAATAAAAGATGACATTTATTTATAGCTGACCTACAAAGTCAAGTTCAGGATTTACAGGAGGCCAATGAGTCGGCTGTATTGGAGGTGAATAATTCAGACAGGAAAATAAAAGAACTTACAAAACAGAATGAGAGTTTAAGGACAACACAAAATGTTGGTCACCAAGATTTACATGCAGAGAATAGAATGCTCCATGACAAGGTAAAAAAACTTAAATATTTTTTGTATGAGAAAAGTCTTTTTTTGCCTCAATCAAGCCAGTCATTTTAAAAACTTCGTACAGTATAAAATTAGAAGATGTAATATGATTGCCAATGAGACAACTATCAACCAGATTTCAAATGAAATGGATGTAAGCAATTATAGGCAACCATAGAGCCTTCAACAATGAGAAAAACCCATACCAAATAGTCGACTACAAAAGGCCCTGACATGAAAAATATGAAACAATTCAATTGAGAAAACTAACAGCCTAATTTATAACACAACAAATTATGAAAAAAATACGAAAGACATGAACCACAATAAATGTATTACAAAGATACTTTTTTATGGAAAGAATGGAGTAAAGATATTTGTTTAAATGATAACCCTTTTGTAGATATCCAAACTTTGGGAGCAAGGATATGGAGACAGTGATCATAAGGTCAGAGTTGAGAATCAACAACTGAGAGACGACAATCGTGCCATCAGGGAAAGGAATTATAAATTACATGAGGAAAATCTGAAACTGAAAGAGGAAATTACAGAAATCAGGATAGTACTAGAGAGACAAAGTTCAGATTCCAAAATTTCTAGAATCAGTGTTGGTAGTTTAGGTAAGATCATTTATACTTTAGCATTTATTTAAATTATGAGGCAGCAGATTATTGGGGCTTTTTTATGGCCCCGCCACTAAGTGGTCGGGGCCATATAGTGTTACCCTTATCCATAATTCCATTATTCCGCAACAAATAGTTATACAGACTTTCTAAACACTTTCACATATAGAGCTGATTTTTAGTATGTGAGTCTACTTTGATGAGTTACAGATCTAGTTCATATTTGGTTCCGCTCTGCTGGATTGTGCCAAAATTACCACCTTTGGACTTTGAAAATTTCATGTAAATAACAGTTATACATAGTTTCATTCTCATATTTCCACTCCTAAAAATAGCTTCAGTCTTTTTTTTTTGCAAGCTGGGCCATTCATGTTGTTCTGACACCTCTAGTTTTAAGTAGCTTGCTATTATGAATTTTCTAAAGGTGACTCTATTTTTCTAATATAATAGTAAGAAGATGTGGTATGATTGCTGATGAGACAACCCTCCACCAGAATTCAAATGATGTGGATTTAAGCAATTATAGGTCATCTGCACAACCTAAAACAACAAACAAAACCCATACCGTATAGTTGGCTATAAAAGGCTCTGACATGACAAAATGTGAAACAATTCATACGAGAAAACTAATGGTATAATTTCTAACAGTAAAAGGAAAGGTTAATTAGTTTGTGGGTGTTTAACATCCTGTACAACAACTAAATGCTCTAAGTCGAACAGTCTTTTTCCAAGGAATTGAGTTCTTCCTTTTATATTTTAATTGGGATGTAGACATATTGACTGAAGCCAGTCTTGTATGAAGCACATATTTAGTGCTTCTTAGAATACTATAACTGTTCACACAGTCAACACTTTTAAAACCGTATAAAATTGCAGAAAGAACAACCAAGCCTTATAATTAGATTTAAATACTGAAACTAGGAAATTATAAGTTAAATCAAGCTTTTTATTTGTTTTTTTGTTTTTTTTTTAATTCTAACACATTGTTATAAATATAAAAATAAGGAGATGAGGTATGATTTCAATTGATACAACTATCCACCAAAGTTCAAATAAAGAGGATGTAAGCAATTATAGGCAACTGTACAGCCTTCAACAATGAGAAAAACCCATACTGTATAGTCCGCTATAGAAGGCCCTGACATGAAAATTATGAAACACAAAGTATGTTGTTATAGAGAGCACATGCAGTCATGGATGCTGTGTTGTACTGGGACATAAAACATCACTTTAAAACACCATGTGATTGTTGTCTGCCAATCAAATTGATGGATTCCTTATGAAACATCTATATAATGTAATTATGAATTGTTGAAAAATGTAATTTCTGCCATCTGGAATTGTTTAAAAGTCCATTTTCTTATTTTGTGATTTAGATAGTGTTTTGTTCATTTCTCTAGCAATGGAAATTTGTGGCTAGTTTAGATATAAGAAGATGTGGTATGAGTGCCAATGAGACAACTCTCCATCCAAGTCAAAATTTAAACCATTATAGGTCAAAGTACGGTCTTCAACACGGAGCCTTGGCTCACACCAAACAGTAAGCTATAAAGGGCCCCAAAAATTACTAGTGTAAAACCATTCAAATGGGAAAACCAACGGTCTGTTTTCATCACTTTTTAATTTACATGACATAGTGTCTACAAATTTTGTTTATTTTGAATGACTTCTAAATGATATTTTTTTGTAACTTTTTGTTGTTAAAATTTCCTATCAAATCCTTTTTAATAAAACGTTTGATTTAAATGTTTCAAAAGTGAACCTGCTTTTACAAACTCTTTTTGAAGGGGATAAATCTGAGTTTTGGGAAGAAAATTATCCCACTTTTAAAACCAAATAAGCTTATACGTCAGTGCAGCTATTGCCAAATTTTGTCTATATTGTATATGTTTAACTGGAGAAATTGCAGTAGCAGTACTCCTATAGATCCATCTGGCTACTTAAAGTGATAACGTAAAGGTGTAAAGGGAGATAACTGCTCGTGATGGAATATGCGTAGGATGATGAATATAGACTAATTTTGGGTTAATATTTATTAAAGAATATTGCCATAAATTAAAAATGTAAAACTTTTTAAATAAAAATGATTTGCAATTGATATGTATTTTATGCTTTTCAGAAAGGGAACATATTGACACAAAATATTCAAGCATTGATAGATCTAAACTACCAAGTTTAGGAATAGAAAAATCACCAACCACAAGTTTGACTCTTTTAAATGGACATGTTGATCATAGACCTGTTCAAGAAAAAGACGGTCATCGCTATAGTTACAGACAAAATAAGGAAGAAAAATTGTATTCTGGACTAAGTGAGAGAGAATCTGTGAATAAGTACTCTACTCAAATTGACGATTCTAGATACAGAACAAGTATGGAAAAGTCAGAGCCGTATCTACGAAATACTTATAGCAATGATGATTTAAAGAGTTCTTATGATACAGATGCAAGAACATTTAGAGATGTAGAAAACAAAGATGAAAGTCGATTTAGAAGTAGTTTGGAAAGAGCAGAAGCAAAGTTGAGAAATAGTTTAGAGAAAAATTCATATTTAGACAAAATAACACGATACGAAACGAAAGGTACTGATAGATTAAAAACTGATAGAAGTTTAGATAGAAGTAGAACTCCTGAACGACCAAAGTCAGAAACTTATCGGTCAATGCCGGATGGAATTAGTGACAAAGATGAAAGATCGCCTAGTCAGCGATACGATTTGACCCCAAATCGTCACCATGATAACAGAATTGACAGAAAGACAGAATATGAAAAAAGGAGTGATTATGGCTTAGAATCTAAAAGTCTCACCAGTATAGATAGGGATTATAAAACTCTGACAGCATCTTACCCAGAACTGGCAAGAATAGTACCTACCTCTGATGCAGAAAAACGTAGAGGTAATTTATGCAAATTTCATTTTATTCCATAATTATTTATTTCAAATGATTGTCAATGTTTTTTTTATGTATGTTTGTGTCTTTATTTTGCAAAGACCAGCTGTATATTTTGTTATGCATGGAATGAGGAAGAAAATGAAATAGATGGAAAATATTTGAAAAGCAAAATCTCAAAGGTTTCTGCACAAGAATTGGCTTTTGATTATGCTAATATAAGCATAAATTACTTGCTTTATAAATCGTTAAATGTATGAAGTTGTTAGAAAAGCTTTTTTGTTGCTATGGTTACAATAAGTTGTTGTTTGGCTTACTCTGTAGCTGCAAGATTAGAAATGAAGGCATACTTTAGTCTGATTAAAGCATTTATTATCTTTGAGCACAATTAACTGATTGCACATTGAGGCATGAAAAAACAAGATTTGCACAGTAACATATAACCATTATGACCAATTGTAGAAATGTCCCGATCAGAGGTCGACCTTCGTCCTAAACGAGGGCGTTCCAGATCACCAGATCGGCACAATTGTACAGCAAGATCTGCCAGCCCTAAACGAGGGTTGCCAAAGCCGTCTGGCTTTCGCTTTAGGAATATCACAAAACATCGCTTGCCACATCAAATGTATAAATGGGACGGTAGGTTTGCATGCGCTCAATGTGGAAGCCATTTACTAAAGCATTTACTAGGTAACCAACAATTAACCATAGATGTGGCTTATGGCGCAGGTCATTGGTGTTATGACAGTCAGTTTTCTCAAAATTGATACAGCCTTCTATGTTATAACAGCCTAATCCAATTTAAAAAAAAAGTAACTTACAAAATAGAGAATGCCAGAATTAAAATGCTTTAAAGTACTTATGTAAATCAAATGGTTACTTCAAAAAGTTTATACACTTTTTTTGCAATTAAGATAATGCATGAGCTGCACCGGATAGAAATCGACCTAATGCAAATGAATATCAATACATCTGTTAACCTATTTTAGGTTCAAAAAATCTCTATGGAAAGTCTGTTGTAATTGTTTGAAAATTGAGCTGTTATAAGAAAATCTACAAAACAGACAACATTAATTCATCTTTTATTTCGTATTTGAATGTTTTAAAATCAATCAAAGTCTTATACATGTTCATGTATACGTGCACTTGCATAAGGTTGATTTCTATTCGATGCAGCTCACATATTATTTAAATACTCAGCTTTTTGTGAAAAGTTTCGCTGTTTTTCAATACTTCCTAGCTTTTTCTTCAGAAGAATGTAGGTTACGTCACTTAAGTTCCCCCGGTAATATTTATTTGAACACCTATTCTGATTTGTTCAAAAAGTATTACTTTAACCCTGAATTTGGAAGCTTAAAGTCGTTGATAAAATTAGAAGTGTTAGATTTTGAGAAACTGAAAACGTGATGGTGGCAATGTCACATGTGTCAGTATATAAAAGGCATTTATAATGTTGTGTGCATTTTTTACTCACTTATGTAAATGTAAATATATTTACACTACATTATTTTTTTATTAGTTTTCATTGTTGTATGCCTATACACCAAATGTTTGCTACATGATACATGTGTGTATACAAGGATATTGCAAATATTACTGTTAACTGGTTCCTAATAAATGTTTCCTGCAATAGTACATGACATAATCCAGTCACAAACTTTACCATGCATCATGGTTGTTTACAGTTAAATGCAAATGAGTCAATTACTGGATTCTTGTTATGTAATTCTGTTTTTGCGGTAAACAATTTATTGAATGCCAGTTAACCACAATATAGGGAGGAGGAGGGGGAGGGGGATACACAATGGTTTGTATTTGTTTGATTAGGAATTATTTATCTTGGCTTTTTAAAATATTGCAGTATTGCCATTAACTTATAACATCTGCATGGAATGATTCTAATTGCTTCAGTATAAGCATGAAAAATGCAGGTTATTTAATCAGTTTGTCAGTTTTTTCCTTCCTACCTTCAAGGCTTTTTCAATAAAGAATTTCTTCCATTTTTCAACCCAACATGAGCATTTAAATTTCACCAACTTTGCTTTAGCTGCTGTATACCCAGGAGAGTTTTGTAGTTTTAATCTATGAAGATATTACAGCTGTACTGAAGTTGATGACGCCTGTCTGTTAATTGTTGAAGACTTTACATGTTGACTTATAGATGTTGTATATGTCATACATGTAAACATGTATCTAGGTTGCTGTCTAATTGACTTATACCCCATTTTCTTTATTATTTGTGTTAAAATTTGACATTGTACTTTGAAAAGGGGACATGACAAAAATTTTGAAAAATTCTAGGTTTCTATGGAATCACTTATTTTAGTGGGAACCATTTTTTCGTTTATTGGGGAAAAATTGTATTTTTATGGATATTTTATTTCGCTGTTTTGCATACTTTGGCTATCAAGCCTTTAGAAAATTCTCAAAACTTGGTACTCCACAAATGATTATGAATCTACAGTACATATTAATTGTCTATGCCATGCCAATATGCATGTTTTTTTTAGAAACTCTTGATAAGGAATCAGCGTTGACAACAATTGTATTTGCTTTTGTAACTATTTGGAGGTGGGTTTAAAACATAATTTGGAATATGGAACATAGTTTGATTAATAACACCTTGTTTGATTTCTGATATACAAGTTTTACATTAATGGTGTATGGTCATAATTCGGTGGATGAACACTTTAAAGTAGAGTATTGTTGTGTTGAATAGAAGTCAAATACACACTTTAATCTTTTGTAGTTGTTATATACCTGTATTTTGGGTTCAGTAAATGGTAGAATTTAAATTTGTATAGTAGATTTTATTTAAACTTCAATTCATTTTCAATATAAATCAATCTGGTATCTTGGCAAATATGGATCTCTTATTCACACAGTAAGACTTGCAAATTTTTGTAATATTAAAAGTAAATTAACTTTACGAGATTTATTAAATTAATGTAATATAAATTTTATAAGATTATTTCAGTATTCTGCCTGTTAAATCAAACTTGCTAATGTTAATACTTTTTCAGTTAAGATTTTGTTTCTTGGATTAACGCATTATATAATAATATTACGGTAAATTGTTTTAAACTAAATAAATTTGATAAATATCTTTAATAAATAACTTTGGTATATTCCATATTAATTTTTTTAAACTATTTTTATAACCCCAAAATGGGTAACACAGTTAACAGTTGTGCCAAAGAAACAAATTTGTTGACTTAAGAAACAAAGTGTTAATTTTATTGAAATAAAACATTAAACAATAAGTTATCTTGTGTAAAATTGAATGTATTCAAACTGTTTACATTTTAGGACTTAACAGAACGGAAGGTTATTTAAGGGACGAAGATATGTCCAGATATACTTGCTCGCGACCTAGAGTCGACACTCGTATGTCGTATTCCACACAAGATTATTACAACAGGGATTATGATGCATATAATAGTATGTTTTATATTTTGATGTCAATACCCTGTTTGTTTAAAACTTTATCCTCTTAATTAAAAAAAATTCACTTTCCATGCATGTTGTGAGATGCACAGAACAAAAATACCTTCACATTCAATTAAAAACTTGTTGTTATTTACTTTTTCCATTATTTGTATTATTTCCAAATTCTTGTACACCATTATGTTTATCTTATTTCTGATAAATGTTGAGTTTTTAATCCTTTCTTGATTAATCAGTTATTATATTTCTTTTTTCTTTTTATCATAAAGATTGTGTCAAGGGAGACAATACAAAATTTACACATAGAATTGTGACATGGGAAGTAACTCTGACCATTATTTATTCAATTTTATATGAACCAAAATACTTAGAATTTGTAAATTTTAATCTTTGAAAGAGATTTTCTCTGGGAATTTTTTCTTTAATTTTTTAAGAAATACAATGTATACTTGAAAATAAATTTTAATTGCTTTACTGTCTAAAATTCATCAGTTTTAAAGTTAACCTATTCTATTGAACATTTAATTCTGATGGTGTTAATTGTGGTTAAAATAAAATCATTGCAGTACTTTTACTTTATTTACCTCTAAAGTTGCAATAAAATTTTAAAATATAAATTAATTATATTTAAAAATACACATTTGTACCCGGCCGAGTTGATGGCATTGAATAAACATTAATACAATAAAATAATGGGCAGTTTTCAGTAAAGTTAAGATATTTAAAGTTCAAAGCAGTATAGTGAAATAAACATTTAAAAATCTGTTATCCACCATGCTACAAATTCTTTCACTACAACAGTGACATTTCTGAAAGGCTAGTGTTGCTATAAGATGCTAGAATGTTTTTACATGGTTTCATCCAAATGCTTGATTGACAGGACGTCTCGAAGATATAAATGTGTTTTACGAGCCAATTAATTGAAAAAGAAAGCAGATTTGCAAATTGCTTTTTAATGTATAACTTAGGGACATTTAATGTTATGAACGTTATAGGTAGAATTTTACTGCACTAGATTCGAGTTTCGACAATTGAAATGTTTAAGTGTTTATTAATGACAATAAAAGTCAAAATAACTACCACTTCAAGTGGCAGTCCAAACTTCCAGCCCTTCAACCTGGTCTACTGACTGAGCAGAATCTATTGAAATAATGTTTCTGAATGGTTTAAAATCCTGTATATGCATGGAATTTTTGTCGCTGACATGAAGTAAACAAAATTGTCATCTATGAAAAATACCAGTACTCCAGTTGTTTATGTTTCAATAGCTCTATACTTCCCAAGGAAAGATCAGATTTGATCAGACTGACAACTACTTGTATTCATCTTTTACCGTTGCACTTAAGAATTTTTGAAACGTTGGTTTGCCTATTATTTAATTTACTCGTTATGTTTGCCAATTGCTGCCTAAATTATAAACATGTGATGCAGAAATGAAGTCAGCATGAAAATAACAATTTTAATATGATATTCACAATTAATTTATATCCCTTTTGTTTGTTGTAAGTATATTTTACTTTTCCATATATATATATATTTAGATTATATATTGATATAGCTGAAAAGTAAGTTTATAGGAAAAGTGAAAACTTTTCTTATTTAATTACAAACGACAGTTACCCAATGCCTGGTAAATCTTCAAAACAATTCTGATATAATTATACATTATGATTGAGAATTGCTGTCTCATCGAGGGATTTCCAACAATTTATTTTCTATTATTCCATTCATATTTATTTTCATCCAACAATTTTGAATAAAATATAACAAGATGGAAATATTCACTACAGTTTTAACTTTGCTGTGTCTGCAGTATGACAGAAAAAATTAACTCCCAAAATACCGAAAAGCAAAGTATGAAACTGAAAAAAAAGTGAATGATACATTCCAGATACATTTTTTAGAACAGGGATGGATGTCCTATAGATGGAAAAATATACTGGACTTGAATAAAGGGGGAGTCGTTCTTTTTAGTTTCAGCCTAATGACTTCAAACAGTGTTTTAAAAAAATCTAAAAGAACTAGTAGTAAAATCTTCGGCATATCACACTATATTTTATGAGAGATGGACCAAAATCAAGCTTAACTCAGTCAATAGTGGCTGAATCTGTTTTGCCCAAGCCAAATTTATTGTTGGGCATAGAAACAGAAAAAGGAGAAAATAGTCCATGTCTTTTTCATAATGAAAGAAATAAACACTTGTTTTAACCAAACTTTTTTAAAACAAAGGCCCCTTTGTAACTTTCAGATGAAGAACGACAATAAAAAAAGCTGTAATAATAATGAATCCACAGTATCTGTAAATAACAAATTTGATTTTTTAGGTATATTTCAAAAATATTAAAAATTTTGTATTTTTTTAATTTCGATGTTTGAAATAGCAAAATATCTGTATGCTTACTTTTATGTGTATTGAAAATAAAACTTTGTATTTAAGGTATAGAATTACATGTTTATACAGATTTCTATTTTAAGAATTAGAATGTTTGAATTTAAGCGTAGAATTCTCTTTGATAGGTTATGACAAAAAGTACACATCTTATCAGAGTGACGGGAATGAAAGTGACACTGCCACAGACATACTTGTCTCAGCCCAACCATATGAACAGAGAATTTCACCTGTATCACCTATAGAGTCACCTGATCATAAAGCTCATTCCAAATATCATCGCCGTAGTTATAGTCAGAGACGGGACTCTTTAGGGTCTGACTGCTCCTCGATAGAAGACGTGGAAGAATCATACAGTAAACAACGACTACACAACCGATCAAAGTCAGCTGATGGACGAGGTATCATTTTCGTGATTCTATATTCTTAATCATGTACAGTCAGAGGTCAAAAGGGTTTCACCACTCCAAAAGCCCCCTTAATATTTCATATAAAAACATGTTTAAAAAATTTGTCCAAAATTATTTCTTGTCCAACTTGAAAGAAATTTTTACCATTGAATACAGAAATATCTGTTGTTTTATGCAATAATTTTGATGTATTTTTAAGATTTATTCTTTTAAAGAAATCACTGTTTAAAGCTTAAGACAAATCTGGATTTCTGCACGAAACAAAATATATATGGGTAACCCAGGCTGGGTTATTGGGAACAAGAACACTTAATTTCAAAATTTGCATTTAAATAAGGTTTAACAGTAATGATGTTGCACAACTTAAAAAAAAAAAAAAAAACTGTACACATTTAAGAGTTTAACATCAAAAAATTTCATTTAACTAGCAACTAAAAAAGATTTTGACAATTAAAAAAATATATTGAGTTTTATAATTGAAATGTATAGAGGAATTTTCATGTTGCCAAACACTTTGATCTCTGACTGTTCATATACAATATTTTCTTTTCATGTTTGAAATTAAAATCAATTTTTATCATTGAAGTCAACTTCATATCAGTGATTGCTAAAAAACAAAAAGAAGAGATGAGTTAATTTTGAACAAAGTTTGGTTTCACCCTTTAAAACTCTGGTTCATGTGAGACCCTAGAAAATAAATACAATAATAAGATTCTGACCATTTATCAAATTAATAATCTAATACATGTAATATGACAAACAAATGCTTTTCTATTAAAAATATAAATAGATCTGTTCTGCCTGTGTTTTCAACAATATTCTTATATTGGTGAGCGTATCTGACAAAATTTAGTGCATATGCACTTAATGACTCATATTATATAACAAGTCTAATATATAAATTGACAATAAGTAGTTATAGCAAACTTTTTTTTTTTTTTTTACAAAGTTTTCTGACATACTTTTTTTAAATTTCAATTTTCATATTAAGTTATCTCCCATGTCCAATGAGTACACAATGTTTATTAATTACAATGTATAAATGTAAATGTTTGCACATATTGATTTTCTTATTTACTTATTTAATCATATGTTTTATACTAAAGTGACTGGCAGTTTGAAGTGAAATATTCCTTTAGAAAAGAATTAAATAATCAGTTAGTTACTAAGTTATTATTTGTTCAAATCTTTT
Organism: Mytilus coruscus; assembly: GCA_017311375.1. NCBI lineage: Eukaryota > Metazoa > Mollusca > Bivalvia > Mytilida > Mytilidae > Mytilus > Mytilus coruscus. The sequence goes on from CM029603.1 coordinate 88,307,575, forward strand.
AAAGTTGCTTATTCCACACCAAATTAGAAAGAATATGAGGGTTTTATATTCTGTGCATTTGTTTATTTTGGAATGTGGGTACTTCCTTAAAATTGAGAGTAAAGTCTGAACGCCAATTCTCTTTTTGATGGGATGATATATGCAGATTCTTTCCCCTCACAACATGTTCTTATATCATTTTTGTGTTATTGTGCTGAAAAGAAATTTATATTTCATTTAACTGAAAAAAAGAGAGTAAAACAATTTTCCATCTATAAAAGTGCTCAGAGCTAAATCAGATTATTTATATTTGTTTAATTGTTTTAGAGCTTCTAAGACGTACAGAACCAATGGGTAGCTCTGGTAGATCTCCTACTCCAAACAGAACAGAGAGATTTGGACTAACGACAGGAGATCCTGGTTTCCGTAGCATCACTCCAAATGTTTTACCTACACAGCATAACAGATCATTAGATAGAGGGTAAGTAAGAAATATTTCTCGTTTCATTGTTTTTAAAAATGACTTGTCTTTACTTTTATAAATAAATCTGAAAGAAAATACAGAATTTTGTTGTTGTTGCAAAAGTTGAGTGAAAACTATTTTTTAGCTCCCCAACAGTAAATTATGGAATTATGCTTATAAAGTAAGAATCTAAAAAATAAATATTATAAAAAATAATCAAAGTTTGACATATGTGCAAGTATTAATATTCTCATTAGGTTTGTACTTTTGGAAGTCACATGGATATATCTAATAAATTGGTTTACAGTATTTCCTTCAGACACTTGTTATATTGTCCCCTGCTCAACGCCATGCAAGGGACATAGAAATTCCGGGTGTGTGTCTGTCCTTCCTGTCTTGTTTGGCACTCTCACATGTACAATTCTTGCAAGATTTTTATGAAATTTATATCAAATGGTTATATCAGCATTAAACAATAAGGAGGTATCACTACAACACAGGAGAAAAGCTCAGTGGGCCTCACTGTTTTTTAAGCATAAATTTAGTATTTTCTTACAATGTAAGAATATTGTATATATAAGAATTGAGTACTCATGAATCATTCTGGAAATTTTTCAGATCTTTAACAAATATAACATCAGGTTTGAGACCATTTGCACCAAGAACACCTGGCGATATTAACATTGAAGATGTTGTTAAATTCTCTCGACAAGGTGGAAAACTTAGCCAAGGAAAAATCAAATTTGTTGGACATCTTCCAGGCAGAAGTGATATTTACTTAGGAGTTGAGCTTGATAAGGAAGGTAAGAGGAGAATAAGGATAATATTTACTTAGGAGTTGAGCTTGATAAGGAAGGTAAGAGAGAATAAGGATAATATTTACTTAGGAGTTGAGCTTGAGGGGAAAGAGGATTAGGATGTTAACCTTGACCGTCCATCTTTATGTCCTTCCGTCTTCTGTCTGTCCCATTTTCATTTCCTCACTCTAACTTAAGTTTGCCTCATGCAAATATAATGAAACTCACACACAATGCTTAGAACCACAACACAAACAGAGCCAGTGAGTCATTTACCATTCTAAAGTTATGCCCTTTTAAGTTGAAAAATTGCAAAGCTTGATCTGGGTAGTTGTGTCCTCAGACACATTCTTCTTTTATTCTTGGATATTTCATTTCATGATTTTGTCTAAGTCTGCCTATAAGCCTATCAATAATTTGTACATTTACTTCATTAAGCATTTAAATTTCTTGTTCACGTTTACCAACAATAATAAAGAATCAACAGTATATAGATATAAGAAGATGAGGTATGAGTGCCAATGAGACAACTCTCCATCCAAGTCACAATTTGTAAAAGTAAACCATTATAGGTCAAAGTACGGCCTTCAACACAGAGCCTTAGCTCACACCGAACAGCAAGCTATAAAGGGCCCCAAAATGACTAGTGTAAAACCATTCAAACGGGAAAACCAACGGTCTAATCTATATAAAAAACGAGAAACACTTATGAAACAGATCAATAACTACTGAACATCAGATTCCTGATATGTCCATGACCAAACTGGAGGTTCAAATATATAAAAAAAAGTTCACAATATTCTGTATAGTATGAATAAAGGAATTGTTAGGTATTACTTGGTGACCAAACTGGTTGCTTCACACATATAAAAGAAAAGGTTCATCATTGCTCTCTTTAAGCCTTTTATGATGTTCCAAAATGTACAGATTGAAGAAAAAAAGAATACTGAAGTTCATTTTATAGGTTCTCAAACTTAAAAGTTTACAAAGAAAAATCTTCTTTTTAGACCAAACGAAATTTGAAAACATTTAAAAGTTTAACAAAAATCATTTTGGTTGGAGCATTTGGGTTATGTTTTAAAAAAAAGGAACTATTAAAAAAAGCCAAAATTGACAAAAAAATACATTTTTTGAGTAAGAGAAAATTATCATAATTTCATGTTGATATCTGAAGTAAAAAACTTCGCAATTTAATGTTTTGTTAATTAGGTGTATATAAATATTTTGTTCTGGAAACATAGTGTTACAATTGGAAGATAAAAAATTTGGTTTTGCAGAGCAATCTGACTCTGTCTGAACTTATTTCTTTACAGAATTTGGTAATAGTTGAATTTTACTATTTTTTAGATGGTAAACATGATGGCACATTTGAAGGAGTGAGGTATTACAAATGGTAAGTCAATCAAAGTTCTGTCATACTGTTTTATGAAGAAAAATTATTTTTAACTGATACATTTTCTCAGCATCCAGTTTTTATATATTTTTTATGTGATTAAATTATTTTCTATGAACGTATTTGTTCATCAGGCCTAATTTCAGGTTTAATAGAGTTGGTGAACTTAAAAAATAAACAATTCTACTATATTTGAGGCCATCCAATAACAAAAAATTAACACCAATCTGATGTTATTAAGTAAAAGAGTAAAACTGCAAATTGAAAATACTGATGAACAATTAAGAAAATCTATTTTGTTCATTGTAAATTACAGTACACCATGTACACTGCATCTGGTAAATCATCTGTATAACTTGCAAATTTTGTAAATCAGATGTAGATTAAATTACATGTTAAAAAGTTTGGGTGCTGAATCGTCTTGAAAACATATGTCTGAAGCAAACTGTTTTCAACAATAGACAGTTGTGTCAAACATCATTTCTTAATTGGTCCATTACATTTTTGAGATAGAGTAGGTGCGACAAAAGAAATGATATTTTCAGTAGAATATTTCTACTTTTCAACAATAGACAGTTGTGTTTTTTCTTAATTGGTCCTTTACAACCACAGATATTTTCAGTAGGGATACAAAAATGTAGTAAAGAAGACAATTTCATGCCAAGAAACCAAGATTTAAGTAATATTTTTCTGAAGCATTAAATGTTTTCTTTATCTTTTTTTTTACAGTAAACCCAACAAAGGAGTGTTTGTAGCATTCAACAAAGTGGTGATGGCATGGGCTCCAAACTTATGAAGACAGTTGTTAAATATATCTTTATGTTGAATGCCTAGAATATTCTACTTTATGAACTCAGATCTGTATGTGACTATCACTGCATTGCCATAGTAACAACATTTGTTTACTCTGAAGCAAAGTTTGTAAAACTTTGACTGAAATCTTATTTTTTTCCAAGAATTTCAAGCATGGGCTTTAGAATGTAGGTAGGCAATATAAAAGATTGAGTAGAGTGTTTAAATACATTTGTTTGGTGCTGTCAAACAAGTATTGTGATATTGTTATTGTTTCTTTCATGTAGTTAAATTACAATGTTAAATTGTAACATGTTCTAAAAAAAAATATTACATGCATGGTTTTTTGCAGAGGAAAGAGTTTAATGTTGAATGTTAAGAAGATTGTAGTCAGTATATTCCTGTTTGAATTTTGGCACAAAACTTTTAATGATTTTAATCAAGATTTAGATTAATCTCCTTCAGAACTTTATTTTTAAAGTAAAAGTTTTACAAAACCATCAGATGAAATTTGAAATGTTAACAGACATACAGTACAAAAATATTGAGAATGCTTATTTTCATTTTCCTTTGAACTGAATACCAAAATCAGATATTTGTAAGAACTTGCATTGAAATAGTTGTGACAACTGAAATTTATATGGTTATATATCTCAGTGAATGGGGTATTTGTTAAAGGTTCTGTATTTTCTGTCTAGTGCTATCAACATGAAAGTATTAGGTATGATTTAAAATAGATACTATGTGTGCTTCAATTGTGGAATTCCGTTTTTTTTTCATACAAATTAATTAAAACTCTGTGTGCCACAGATAATATTTAATGAAAATCCTTTTCTTAGACCAGAAAGTCATGTTTACTGAACAGAAAATTCAGCTGCAATTGGTTGACATGAACTAAATAAGTATATGAGATTTTATATTTCATGGTAATACAAACTATAATAAACTATTTTACTTTAATGAATGTATTTCTAAGATTGAAAAAAAAGGTTCATTTCCTTTATAAAAATTCTGTGATATTTGTGTGATTAGTGATATTTAGTTAACATTTGTATGATATATGATGATTTTGAACGTTGGTATGGATTGACTATACCAATAATACATGACTGATAAAAAAAAATATGACCATCAAATCCTCAATTGATGCTTAAAACTGTTCAGATTTGATACAGATATATTGATTACAAATATATTTTACCAAAAAAGAATTTTAAACTGGAACTGGGGGAAAAAAAAAGGAGGTAACTCATAGTATTTTAATTGCACAACAAAGTTAAAACTATTTTACTTGAATAAGCAAGTACATGATGGTTTTTAGTATGACTTAGAGACATATATATATATGGTTTAAATGATTATTTATTGATGTCTGGACATTTTACAAACAGTGATTTATTAGTGTGATATTTTAACAGGTCTAAGATATGTTTTGATATCTTTTATATTTACAATAATCCGTCCATTTGAAAGCTTTTGCTTTTTGTAGTCATTTACTTTTAAAAGTAAATAAAGATAGAGAATATACATTATGTGTTGTTTTATATTATATCATATTCCTTATCACTCAGCTGGCCTATATGATTAGTTTATAGATTCTAGTGTGAACGAATTGAAAATAGAACCTTTCGAAATTGAGTGGGCCTTTTTTGAAGCAAAATGCCTTCATGCCTTCATTATTATAGCATTATTATTATATTAGAATAAAAAAGATGTGGTATGATTAATATTGCCAATGAGACAACTTTCCAGCATTGACCAAATGATGTAGAAGTTAAAATTATATAGGTAATCACATGGCTTTCAACACAAAGCAAATCCCATTCAACGTTGCATTCTTTAAAAGGCTTCAACATGAAAAATGTAAAACAAAAAAAATTAGATCAATAACAGCCTGAAATATGTAGAAAACAATAAATATGATATACAGCAACAAACAACACCCACTGAATTACCATCTTCACTAGCCAAGGGTTACGATACAGCCCCCATTTCCACCCATGGCAGATTAAGCTAGAAACATACCAAGGAATAGTTGATTAAAAACTTTAAAATTGTCACTAAATATCGTGCTATGTTTTGTTGGTAAAGACTTAATTGTTGATCAATCAGCACATGGCAATTGTTTATTTACATTTTCTCCTTTTTGATTGGATGCAGACAGTAACAACTGCAACCAATGAATCTCCTTACCTCCAGGATCCGAAATTCTATTTAAATCCGCCAAGGGTGGAGAGGAGGGCACTGGATTGTAAAACTTGGCTAGCAGAGATGCTAAATTACAGGCTTCTGATGTGGGACAGGCACATGCAGAATGTGACTATGTTTTACATGTTTGTTGGTGCCAAACCCGCCCCTAACCTGGGACAGTAGTATCACAGCACAACATTAGAACAAACTATAAAATAGGTTGATTGTTTGTCTGTGGTTGTCTGATGTTTGAATGTTTAAATCCTCTATAAATGTCAGTACAGTTTGACCAGCTTTTGATCACAATTATAGACTATAGGCTAATAATCCGTGTAAGGTTCTTTATTCAATGTTTCCAAAAATTCAAAACTAACAAAAAAATAATCTGGTATTATACACAAAGTACAACATATAAGTCAAAAACAATGTGTGGGATAAAGGCTCCTTGTAGTGTATTTTTATGCCCCCGCGACAAAATATTGAGTGGCATATTAATTTACCCCAGTACGTCTGTCTATCTGTTCGTCTGTCTGTCCTTTCGTCCGGATTTGGATAAATGTTTGTCCGGCTATCTCATTTTTTAGCTCACCTGGCCCGAAGGGCCAAGTGAGCTTTTCTCATCACTTGGCGTCCAGCGTACAGCGTCCGTCCGTCGTCGTCCGTCGTCCGGCGTCGTTAACTTTACAAAATCTTCTCCTCTGAAACTACTGGGCCAAATTTAACCAAACTTGTCCACAATCATCATTGGGGTATCTAGTTTAAAAATTGTGTCCGGTGACCAAGCCAACCACCAAGATGGCCGCCATGGCTAAAAATAGAACATAGGGGTAAAATGTAGATTTTGGCTTATATCTCTAAAACCAAAGCATTTAGAGCAAATCTGACAAGGGTAGAATTGTTTATCAGGTCAAGATCTATCTACCCTGAAATTTTCAGATGAATCGGACAACTCATTGCTGGGTTGCTGCCCCTGCATTGGAAATTTTGCCGTTTTTGGTTAATATCTTGAATATTATTATAGATAGAGATAAACTGTAAACAGCAATAATGTTCAGCAGAGTAAGATCTACAAAAAAGTTGACATGACCAAAATTGTCAGTTGACCCCTTAAGGAGTTATTGCCCTTTAAAGTCAATTTTTAACAATTTTTTGTAAATTTTTGTTATCTTTTACAAAAATCTTCTCCTCTGAAACTAGTAAGACATATTTAACCAAACTTGATCACAATCATCATTAGGGTATCTAGTTTAAAAAATGTGTCCTATGACCCCGCCTGCCAACCAACATGGCTAAAAATAGAACATAGGGGTAAAATGCAGTTTTTGGCTTATATCTCTGAAACTAAAGCATTAAGAGCAAATTTGACATTTTTAAAAATGTTCATCAGGTTAAGATCTATCTATCCTGAAAATTTCAGACAAATCAGACAACCTGTTGTTGGGTTGCTGCCCCTGAATTGGCAATTTCAAGGAAATTTTGCAGTTTTTGGTTATTATCTTGAATATTATTATAGATAGAGATAAACTGTAAACAGCAATAATGTTCAGAAAAGTAAGATCTACAAATAAGTCAACATGACCAAAATGGTCAGTTGACCCTTAAGGAGTTATTGCCCTTTAAAGTCAATTTTAACAATTTTTGTAAATTTTGTAATCTTTACAAAAATCTTCTCCTCTGAAACAACTGAGACACTTAACCATTTAACCAAACTTGGTCACAATCGTCATTAGGGTATTTAGTTTAAAAATGTGTCCGATGACCCTGCAACCAACATGGCAGACATGGCTAAAAATAGAACATAGGGTAAAATGCAGTTTTAGCTTATATCTCTGAAACTAAAGCAAAAGTATAACGGTTTCATTGATTTATGCATCAATTGTAAATAAAAATATCAGGTGAGCGACAGAGGTTCCTTGGAGCCTCTAGTTGGTACTACATGTAGCTGCATAAAGAGATCATGGTTTATCTGGCTATCTCCTCCTACAGTTTTGGAGGTACAGCTTTAATATTTGGTAGATTGTTCATACACTTAATGGAGGGGTGCATGACCACAGGATTTTGATTTCCTTCAAATATTCTGAAAATGACAGGTAGTTGGACTTAGTCATTTTGTTAGTACAAGCTGCATAAAGAGATCATGGTTTGTCCAGCTATCCCCTCCTACAGTTTTGGAGCTACAGCTTTAATGTAGGATGTTCACACACATAATGGAGGTGTGCATGACCACAGAATTTCGATTTTTTTTTCAAATATTCTAAAAAAATGACAGGTAGTTGGACATAGTCATTTTTATTTAGTCAGAAGGGTTATATTAGATATTCATGAAAACCGGTAGTTTGTTTTCTTCACACTTGCTATATAATTGGTCAGCATTCTACTAAAGATTAAAGTGTCTAATGCAAAAAAAAAAAAAAAAAAATAATAATAAGAGTTTTTAGTATTGTCAAATGTTAAATTTATAATTTCCTTTGGCAAGGCGGGAGTTCAAGTTGTATGCCAACATCACTGTTTGTCATATCTAAAATATGTGGAACTATACTCATGCATATGGCAGAGCAGAAAGGGGGGCATTGTCCATATCTAGTTGAAAACTTAGCTAAGTGTTGATAAGTCGAATACTCCAAATTGCTCAATGGTTTTAACATAATAAATCTGTCAACATACTTATAATACCAATTGAGAGTGACCATCCCACACATCTAATGCTATAGGTTCACTGCTGTTGTGGATGTTTCCTGACTGTTATGTAGTCCATGACGATTTCATTTTGCAAGGTTATATTTTTTGTATCAGGCTGTTTTTCGTTTAATACATGTGAGGAGAGCACCTGTGGCCATGGCAGCTTCAGTGACATATTGAAAATACCATAGGTTATGACCATTGCATATGGGAAGAAATCTTTCTTTCCGCTGCTGCTTCTCTATGAAATATTCATGGACGTAATATCAATACAATACTTCCATAGTTCACCAGATCACTTTAAGACTGAAACAGTTTAAACATTTTAAAACGAAGTCTTGTTCAGTTCTGGTAATTTGATACATGTTCATACATGTTCATAAAATTTATGTTTCATGAATAGCTTGCAAATTGCAATTTGAATTTTACATTCTAGTCATGTTATTACAAAAGTATATAGATGTAGGGATATTCTTACTTGGAATCGTTGGTTAACAGGAATTCCAAATTTGGAATGGTAGCTTCACAGATCTCTAATCCTCATAATTAATCAAATCAACAAAAATGAAACGAAATAGCTTAGGATATTTCTTTGTTATACACTAAAAAATATTCACTATGATACAAAAAAATAGGAATAGGAGGTGCACAATGCAAATGTCCATGAACACGAGTCCTTTCACAGGTTTGCCTATTCCAGTCAAACTGAGAAATAGTATATCTTCTGATTTTTCAAGTCCTTTGAATTATACTTACTATCGGACACAATAGATTGCATGGTTCCTATTTGCTAATACTTCCTCTTGAACCGAGATCTCTTCATGTATGAACATGCTTATTCCGCCAACGGAGGAGAGTTCAAAAGGAAGTCTTGCCTCCCATTTTTCTACGTTACAAAATGTTATTCCAGACATATGATGTCCCCTTCATCTTCTAAAAACATCAACTTTACCAGGTTTATAATTTTGCTGGCCTCGCTCGAACCAAAAAGAAACAAATAGAAGACCAACTCAAAGACGAGGGTGAAGAGCATTAAAAAAACCCGAAAACATCGAAGTACGGTCATGGCAATCTTTGGCTGGGGAAGGATTGAGATTTTATGTAAAAAAATGGAACCATTGATATACAGGCTTCACTGTGCTAAAGTTCAATTTCAAATTACTGGGTGCATATACATGATGTGGTAAGATTTATTTATAACACCGTTTGATACGGTGCTTTTTGTCCGGTTCTGCTTTTTGTCCGATAAATTAGCTTTTTGTCCGAAACTTTTGCTTTTCGTCCGTTGCTTTCGGTCCGTTTTGCTTTTTGTCCGATAATTTTGCTTTTCGTCCGTCACTTTTGCTTTTTGTCCGTTGCTTTCGGTCCGTTTTGCTTTTTGTCCGATAATTTTGCTTTTGGTCCGACACTTTTGCTTTTTGTCAGTTGCTTTCGGTCGGTTTTGCTTTTTTAGCTCACCTGGCCCAAAGGGCTTAGTGAGCTTTTCTCATCACTTGGCATCCGTCGTCTGTATTCGTCGTTAACTTTTACAAAAATCTTCTTCTCTGAAACAACTGGGCTAAATTAAAGCAAACTTGACCTAAATCATCCTTAGAGTATCTAGTTTAAAAAATGTATCCGATGACCCCGCCAATCAATCAAGATGGCCACCATGTCTAAAAATAGAACATGGGGGTAAAATGTAGATTTTTGCTTATATCTCTGAAACTAGAGGATTTAGAGCAAACCTAACTGGGGTAAAAATGTTCATCAGGTCAAGATCTGTCTGCCCTGAAATTTTCAGACACCTCAGACAACCCGTTTTTGGTTGCTGCCCCTGAATTGGTAATTTAGAGGAAATTTTGCAGTTTTTGATTTTTATTTGATTGGCTTATCCAGCATCATAAGACGATATCACGGCATTTCCATTATTTATTTGTTAGGTCATTGATGGATTTCAAAGGTTAAGACGATGTTCATTTCGTCCATGCCAACGGTCATACCTAATTTCTTCAATAATATACAAAAGACTTACACTTTTCACCTGAAAATCTTCTTTTGTGATAAAAATTGTGATCACCGATTATCGCTCGGCTTTTAACAGTGAGTAAACCCCGTACCGCATAAAAGTTCGTTTCAGCCCTGGAATGAAGAATATTAAACGATAATGGCATTTTCTAAATCTGCAACAATGATAACCTTAGTTTGTGCATGGAAATATTCAATATTTAAATAACAATACTTGTATCTCCATATTTGCAAAGTCCTTTTGGGCCATAACTAAGGCAAAAATCTGTTAACTGAAACGAATTTCAAATACATGTACCATCACAACTCAATCAATTAATTCAGGCCTTAATGGAAAAGATGGAAGAATTATATTTCAAAACAATTATTTATTTTGAGCCCTTTAACTTTGTACAAAAACGCTTAATCTGAACGAAATTAAACGATACTCTGCATGTTCTAATGATAAAATCATATTCAAGCTAATAGATAGACAGGGACAAATGAGAAAACTAAGGTTCAAAGCAGAATTTTCAAATTGTCGTCATTTTCGGCAAAATAGTCCTGAAAGTAACTCAAAAACTTGACCGATAAATAATAGTATCTGAAAAACTGACCATACTTCTAACACTAAACAATATAAAAGTAGGTCAAGGTCAAATAAACACTACAAGTCAGTCATTTGTACCACTTGGAATCTTTTCGTTTTTCAGGTTTATGTATAAATCATGCAGTTGAATTTCTCGTTTTGAATTTTCTATGAGTTGTAAACTTTTGCTCCTCGTTGAAGGCCGTATGGAGTCATGTGCTGGCTAGCAAAATCGCATTTGGACTCTTGTAGAGAGTTGTCTTATTGGCATCTTCACAATTATTCTTAGTTTTACATTTTAACTATATCAATTGAATCGGGCGTCACTAAACAACACTTGGTCAGCACCTCATAAGGAACATTCATGACATGTTTGGTTCCGTTCCATTCAGTGGTTCTCTAAAAGAAGACATTTGAATGTATTGTCCATAGGGTCCTATGTTAAACGAAGTCCGCCGCTGGCGGCCATCTTGGATGATGGATCGGCTTTAAAGTAAACAACACTTGGCCAGTACCTCGTATTTGCGCAAGACGCGTGTTTTATCTACAAAAGAATCATCAGTGACACTCGAATCAAAAAGATTAAAAATTGCTATTTTTTGTACATCAAGTCGAGATAACCACCAAAGCCACATATGATGCAATATAATTGCATTTAATGCATTCAAAATAAGAAATAGACCAAGTTGAACAGTGCACTTTTGGTTTGTCAATTTTATTAAAACTATCTAAATGAAGACCGGATGAAATGTGTCAAAGGAAGGGGGCACACATTCCCTAAAATCAGAAAATATTTTTAGGATAGCAAAAACATTAAAATTACATTAAATGTATAGAGTCCTTACCACAAATCCTTGACCTGCCCTCTGTAAATATGACTTGTGTGTGAGTGGATACGTCTATAAATGATAAAGTCAGCTAGATCGTCTAGCGATTTTTGGAGTAACAAAACACTGTAAATGGTTAGTATAACTGTGCAGCACAAGCTCGAACTGATGACCGTATTGCCCAAGGATACCAGAACACTTCAACTGATTTTTTGATTTTAGATAACTGCTGTGATGAGTATATATTATAAGTTTATGTTCGTATTTCAACGGTTACAAGTATAATATAAGAGGGATGATCCTAAGAAGAAGCTAATAAAAAGAGAAGAAAACGAACTGGTGTACACCGTCGTACAATAATACAAAATAACGAAAAGTAAAATAACAAAAAAACTGAACGCCAAAGAAAATTCAAATCGGAAAGTCCCTTATCAAATGGTAAAATCAAAAGCTGAAACACATTTTTAATGTAAGTTTAATTTTAGGATTATGTTTTATTGGAAATTATGAAAAAAGGTCAAATAGGGTGTCCTTTAAGAGTCAGTCGGCAGAAATTGACCCTGGTGGTAAACGGATCGTTACCGTAAATATGAAGATTTACGGATTTGTTATCATTTTGTAAATGTCCTACTATCCACATCCACACACTATCAACAGTTGATATATATTTAGATATCTATCGGACTTTGAACAACTGTAGGACAAAATGGCGACTTCGTTAAACGTAAATGAAGAAGTTGAACACATAAAAGAAGACTTTGCCGATTTGTTGACATGTACAATTTATCTTGAAACATTTAAACAGCCAAAGTATTTACCTTGTCTACATACATTAATTCTGTGAAACATGTATAAATACGTACATTGTTTCAACCGCAAAGGAAGATAAAACGGAGGGGTTCAAATGCCCAGCATGTCGTCGCTTTGTTGCTATTGGAGATATTATGGAGAATCCTGAGACATGGGCAAGCAGTTTGCCGGGGAATCATTTTATCGTTTCGATGATTGATAGGAAAGCAATTAAGAACATTGAGAAACTTTGCGGTGCTTGTAGCATGAAAAGTGTTTCTCAAAAAGCAATGTCATGGTGTACGATTTGTGAGAAAGCATATTGTACTACATGTGAAGCCAATCACAAAACATTTAAAGTGTCGCGAAATCATAAGATAGTACCGATCAAAGATATGAATGAGGATATGTCTATTTTAAATATTTGCGCTTTTGTTGCTTGCGACGAACATCCAGACAAGACAATTGAAATATACTGCATGGATCACTCCCAGCCATGTTGTACCATTTGTGCTACTGTACACCATAGAAAATGTGAACAAGTTATTACCATAGACAAAGCTATATCCGGAGTTAAAGATTCTACAAAAGCAAAGGAACTAACGAAGAAGTTAAAAGAAACAAGTTACAAACTAGAAGAAATTATTCAAAACCGAAATCAAAATACAACAAATTTCAAAAAGAAATAGATGTTGTCTTAGTCGAAATTACAAACATGCGTAAAAGTTGAATGAAAATTTGGATAAACTAGAAAACAAAATGAGAAAAGAAGTAAACAGTGTCCGAAAAGACAATGTTCTCAGACTTAGTGAAGAGTCTATTGAACTATCAGCATTGAAGAGTACTTTTGATCATTGGAACAATTTATTCGAGGCTTGTTTCTTGATTGACAACATATTTGTTACGTTTGGAGGACGTGTTTTGAACAGACTCGGAATTCCAATGGGAACCAATTGTGCCCCTCTTCTTGCGATATGTTTCTTTATTATTATGAGGCTAACTTCATACAGAAACTTCTTATGAAGAAAGATAAGAAGTTAGCAATATCCTTTAACTTTACGGTCCGCTATATAGATAAAGTTCTCTCACTAAATAATACAAAATTTGGTGACTATGTTGAACGAATCTATCCCCTCGAACTAGAGATACAGGATACTACAGATACAGTTAAGTCTGCCTCATATCTTGACTTACATCTAGAAATTGACAATGAGGGTCGGTTGAAAACAAAACTTTACGACAAAAGAGATGATTTCAGCTTCCCAATTGTGAACTTTCCATTTCTATGTAGCAACATTCCAGCAGCGCCTGCATACGGAGTATATATCTCCCAACTGATACGATATTCTCGGGCTTGTATTTCCTATCATGATTTCCTTGATAGAGGATTGCTGCTCACAAGGAAGCTATTAAACCAAGAGTTCCAAATGGTGAAGTTGAAATCATCCCTTCGTAAATTTTACGGACGCCATCACGAGTTGGTTGACCGTTATGGAATAACCGTTTCACAGATGATATCGGATATGTTCCTTATGTCGTAACTACAATACCCTTCCCTTTCCACGAATATGACCTACGGAATTAGACTTTTTACCGGATTTGTAATAACATAAGCAACGGGTGCCACATGTGGAGCAGGATCTGCTTACCCTTCCAGAGCACCTGAGATCACCCCCCAGTTTTTGTTGGGGTTCGTGTTGCTTAGTCTTTAATTTTCTATGTTGTGTCAGCTGTACTATAATTTGTCTGTTTGTCTTTTTATTTTTGGCCATGGCGTTGTCAGTTTGTTTTCGATCTATGAGTTCGACTGTCCCTCTGGTATCTTTCATCCCTCTTTTATCCCAAGGAACTGAAATACAATGCTTGGTCAAAATGGAGGAGATTTCCAGGAAAATGCCACAATTCGAAAATGATTTGTCAAGATTTATACAAGAAAAAAGAGACATATCGGTAAGATTCGAAGCTACTGGTATTATTTCAGATACTGTTGGCTTCGGTCGCCTACATTTTAATAAACAAAGATCGTCCTTACCTGGATCAAAAACTATAAACTTTCATACTGGAAAATTTAAAGTGCTGTTTACAGTTGACATAAAGGTTCTTTCATCAGTGGGATATTCTTTAACGACGATATCATTATAACCGACTGTGATAAGAAGAGAGTCGTTTATCACGACAATACCGGGAAACAAACGGGAGTATTAAGCGTTCCGAACGAACCGAATGATGTCACTAAAGTGAATGATCAAACTGTAGCCGTGTCTAGTGCAAGGAAGATATTGATAATTAAAGGAACACCGTTAAAATTAGTAAAACATTAGATGTCAATGTTTCTGTATGTGGATTGAATTTTGTGAACGATGAGTACATAACTGCAAACTATAATTCTATTTCGTGGTTAAACGCTGAAACGGGGGCTAAGACAAAAGAATTGCCAACAAGCTATGACACACGATTCCTTATTGTTATAAAAAAGTGAGTATGTTTACAAAATTGTAGACCACACTATTAGATTTGAATCAGCTCTCGGAAATAGTTTTCAGTATAACCATAGTAATTTATCAATGCCGTTCAATCAGGAAATTGACAAAGAAGGGAACATATACGTTGTAGGATACGGTTCAAACAACATCCATCAGCTGACCCCTACTGGACAACTTATCCGTATTAGTCCTGTATCACAAATCGACAATTCGACTATTCGTCCTTGGGTGATGCGCTTCAAACGAAATACTAATCGATTTCTTTTAAATTTCATGCATCCTCAGGTCCAGTGTGAGTATGTGAAATTGAATAAACTTTCATTTATAGCTATAAATGATAACTATTAAAAACTATGTTTTATCCCACATTTACAGGAAATGTCTGTACGAAGTCAGGAATATCACAGTTGTTTGAGCTTTTGATTTTGCCATTTAGAGCTTACCTTGGAATTCGTCATTTTTGTTATTTACAAGATTTTTTAAATATTTCTTTGAAATAAAATAAAATAAAAAAAATTGCTTTGAGTGTATATGAGTGTATATGAATGAATGATGATGTGGTCGGTATACTTTAATGACACATAAAACCAACAAGGGACAAAAACACCAAAAAGTCATCTAGAGGGCATTTTAGTAATCCTTTTTTATTTTAAAATTTTTAAAACAAAAATAAAACAAATGTTTTATTTAAAAATTAATAATAAAATTTTTTGGTTTTTAAAAATTTTTTTTTTTTTAACAAATTTTTAATTTTTTTACAAATTTTTAAGCAATATTATTAAAATTAAAAAGTTTTTATAAATTTTTTTTTTTTACAAATTTTTTTTTTTTAAAATTTTTAAAAATTTTTAAATTTAATTTTCTTTTTAATGTCCAATTAAAATGTTTATTTTTAACAATTAAAAGAAATGTTTAATTTGATTTTTTTTTTTTTAAAATTTTTAAAAACCCAATTTTTTTAAATTTGGAATTTAAAAAGGAAATAATTTTTTTTTAAAAAAATTAAAAAAAAAAAATTTTTTCTTAATTTTTTTTTCCCAAATTTAATTTTATTTTTTAAAGTTTTGGGGTTTTAAAACTGTCTTTTTTTTTGGGGGTTTTTCTAAAAAAATTTTTTTAAAAAGTTTAAACAATTTCTCTTAAAAAGGGAGAAAATTTCTTTTTAAATTTTTTTAAAATTTTTTTTTTTAAAAATTGGAAAAAGAAATTTTTTTTTAAAATTTGAAAAAAAGTTTTAAAAAATTTTAAATTTTTTAAAAGGCTAAAAATTTAATAAAAATTTTTTTTTATTGTTTTTTTAAAACCTTTATTTTTAAAATTCCTTAAAGAAAATTTTTTGGTAAGAGGGGAAAATTTGCCGTTTTTTAAAATGTTTTTCCCCTAAAATAAATTTTAAAAATAATTTAAAAATTTTCCTTTTAAATTTGGGTTTTTAAAAAAAATTCCTTTATTTTTTATATTTTAAATCAAAGAAAAAATTTTTTTTGTTGGTTTTCAAAATTTTAAATTTTAAAATTTTAAAATTTTTAAATCAAAAGAAAAAGGAAACCCTTTTAAAATTTAAAAAAATTTTAAATTTAAAAATAAAACCAAAAAATTTAAATTTGGTTTAATTTAAAAGGGCTTTGGGTAATGGAAAAAAATTTAATAAAAGGAAAATTTTTTTAATTTTTAAAAATTGAAAAGAGGGATAAAGGAAAAAATTTTTTTTCTTTTTTTTTTGGGGTTTTAAATTAAAACCCTCCTTTTAAAAAAAAAATTTTTATTCCAAATTTTCCCTTTGTTTTTCCCAAAAAATTTCCTCCCCTTTTTTTCTAAAATTTATTTCAAAATGTAAGAAAAAAAAAAATTTATATTTAAATTTAAATTTTTTTTTAAAACAAATTTAGTTTTTGGAAATTTACCCTGGAATTCATTTAAAATTTGTTAAAACCTTTTAAAAAAAATTTTAAAAAACAAATTAACCCAAAAGGGCCCAAAAAAAATTTAACAATTAAAAGGGAAAAAGGAAAAAAAAATTTAAAAGAAAAATATTAGGAAATTTAAAATTTAAAAAAAGGGGAAAAAATTATTTTTAGGTTTTTTAAACCCTTTGCTCCAAATTAAAAATTTTCTTTGTCTAAATTTTTTCCCAAAATTAAAAAAAAAATTTTTATAAATAAAGATTTTTAAACCTTTGGGACAAAAAATTTTTTCCCAAATTTTAAATTTTTAAAATTAAAAATTAAAAAGGGGGGTTTTTTTAAAATTTTTTTAAATTTTAAAAAAAAAATTTCTTTTTGAACCCAAAAAAATTTTTAAAAATTTTTTTTTTAAATTTTTTTTAAAAAACATTTTAAATTGAAAAAAATTTTTTTCAAAATTGATTTGAAAATTAAATTTTTCAATTTGGAAAAATTTTTTTCCAATTTTTAAAAAAAATTTTTTAAGGAAAGGGGTTAAAAACCCAAAATTTTTAACAAAGAAAAATTATTTAAGGGAAATTTACTAGTTTTAAAATTTTTAGGGAAAAAAATTTTTAACTATTTTTGGTTTTTTTATGGGAAAAAATAAAATTTCTAACTATTTTTAATTTAAAAAAAATTCAAAAAATTTATTTAAAAAAAAATTAAACCAAATTGATTATAATAAAAAAAATTTTGATTAAATTAGTAACCAAATTTTGTTCTTAAAAAATCACTTTTTTTAAACCCTTTTAAAAATTGTTAAAATTTAAATTTTTAAAAAAATCTTTTAATTCATTTTTTCCCAAAAAATTTTTTTTTTCCCAAAAATAAAAAATTTAAAAAAAAATTTTTTGGAAAAAAAAAATTTTTTGAAAAAATTTTTTTTTTTTAAACAAAAATTTTTGGGTTTGGGATTTGGGGATGGGTAAAAAAGAATTTAAAAACATTTGAAAAAATTTTAAAAATTTTTTTTTGGAAAATTATCATTATTAAAAATTTTTTCTTGAAAAATTTTAAAATTTTAAAATTTTTTTTTCAAAATTTAAGATTTTGTTGGACAATATAAAGGGAAAAATTGGTTTTAAAATTGTTTTCCTTTTTTGTTTGGTTAGGTTTTTTTTTTTAAATTTTAAAGTTAAAAAATGCAAAAAAAATATTTTTCAAGGAAAAGTTTAATTTTAAAAGTTTTAAAATTTTTTAGAAAAAATTTTTTTTAATTTTTTAAAACTTTAAATTTTTAAATTTTTAAATTTTAAAAAAAAAAATTTTTACAAATCAGTAAAAAATTTAAACTTTTAAAAATAAAAAATCTTTTATTTTGCTTTAAAAATTTAAAAAAAAATTTTAAACCAAATTTAATGGGTTATTTTTAAATTTATTTTTGGTTGAAATTTTTTAAAATTTAAAAAATTATTTTTTAAATTGTAATTTTTTTTTAACAAATTAATTAAAATCTTTCCCAAAAAAATAAAATTTTTTAAAAAAATTTTATAACAGAAAATTCAGTTTGGTTAATAAAAATGATTTTTTTTTTCAAATTAAAAATAATCTATTTTAAAAATTATTTTAAGTTAAAAAAAGGATTTCCTTTAAAAACGGTTTTTTAGTAATTTTTTTTAAATTATGTTTTAACTTTAAGTAACCAAAAAATTTTGACATAAAAAAAGTTTCAATTTGGGCTTTTAAAACCAGTTTTAAAAAAAAATTTTAAAATTTTTTTCCAAAAAAAATTTTTATTGGGAAAAAAAGATTAGATTTAAATTAAAAATAAAAATTTTTTATTTTTAAGCAATTTTAAACTTTTTTGTTGAAATTTTAAAATTTTTTTTTAAAAATTTTTAAAATTTGGGTTTTAAAAAGTGAATTTATAAAAATTTTAGGTTTGTTTTAATTTTAATTTTTTTTGTCCAAAGAAATTTTGTTTTTGTATTTTTTTGTAAAATTTTAAAAATTTATTTTTTTAAATTTTAAAAAAAATTTTTAAACCCAATGGTTTTTTAAAAAGGTAAGAATTTAAAAAGGCTTTAAAAAGGGGAAAAATTTTTTTAAAAAAATTTTAATTTAATTTAAAAAAGAAGAAAAAAAAATTTTAAGAAAAAAAAAATAATTAATTTTTTCAACAAACCCAAAATTTAAGTTTTTCTTTCCTAAAAAAAAAAAAAAACCCAAAATTGTCATTTTTTGGAAAAAACTGTTTTTAAGGGCCCCTTTTAATGGGATTTGAAAAATTTCCCGAAATTTTTAAAAAAAAATTGTAATTTTTTGGGAAAATTAGGTTCAATTGGGTTGTTTTTTACATTTTTTTTTTGGGGGCCCCCCAAAATTAAAAAAATTTTTTTTGCCGAAAGTTGTTTTAAAAAATTTTAGGCCATTGGGGCTGAAAATTTGATATTTTTAATTTTTAAATTTAATAAAAATTAAAACCAAAAAATTTTAAAAAAAAAAAGTATTTTTGGGTTGGAGGTTTTTTTTTTTAAAATTCGGGGGTTTTTTTTTAAATTATAATTTTGGTAATTTTCCCGGGAATTTTTTTTAAAAATTTAAACTTTTGGTTTTGCCCCTTAAACAAAAATTTTAAAAGGGCCTTTAAAATTTTTTTGGGAAAAATTTGGTGGCAAAATTTTCCCCATTAAATTTTTTTTTGGGGGTTTTAAAATTTAAAATTTGGGAAAATTTTAAGGAAATTGATTTTAATTGGCCCCAAAAGGGTTCCCCCTTTTTCCTTTGGTTTTTAAAATTTAAAAATTTTTTAAAATATTTAAATAAATTTTAAAAATTTTTATTTAAAATTGGGTTTGCCCGGAAACCCAAAAGGGAATTTAAAATTTGAAATTTTTAAATTAAAATTTTTTATATTTTAAAAATTTTAAAAATTAAGGGGAAAAATTTTTAAAAAACTTTCTTTTGTGGGCATTTTTTTTGTAAAAAGGAAATTTCTTTTTGTTTTTTTAAATTATTATAATTTAAAAACGCGTTTTGTTGGGTTTAAGATTTCAAAAAGGGTTAAAAAAAGTAAATTGGGCCTTTTAAGAAATTTTCCCCTTTAAAGCATTAAAATTTTTGTAAAAATTTTTTTTTTAAATTTTTAATTTAAAAATTTTCCTTGAAAATGGGTTTTAAAAAATTTTTAAAAATGGTAAAAAATTTAAAACAAAAGCAAAATTTTGGGTTTTTAAACCTTAAATAAAGAAAAAAAAATTTTGATTTAAAAATTTAAAAATAAGACCAAAATTTAATTTAGCCAAAAAAACCCCCCTAATTAAAATTTATTTTGGGAAGGGGTTTTTTTAAAAAATTTAAAAGAAGTTAAATGAAAATAAAAGGAAAGTTGTTAAAATTTTTTTAATTTTTTTTTTTGGAAAACAATTTTTTGAAATTACCAAAATTTTTTTTCAAATTTTTTTTAAAAAAGGATCGCAAAAAGCAAAAAAATTTAAATAGGGAAAACCATTTTTTAAATGCAAAAAAGGCATTTATTTAAAATGTAAAAAAAAAAAATTAAAATTTTGGGAGCCCAAATTTAAATTTTGCAAAACAGTTTTTGGGCCCAAACCCCTTTTAACTTTGGGAACTTTAAATTTTTCCAAAAGGGGGCCCAAAAAAGAAAAAATTTTAAAAAGGTTTTATTTTTGTTTTTTTCCGATGGGAAAATTTTTTATATTTAAGTTTTGACCCTTTTATAATTTAAAAATTTTAAGGTTTTCTTTAAAAGGGTTTATTTTTAATTTTAAAAAAAAACAAAAAAAATTTTTTTTTTTATTAATACAAAAACCTATTTGTTTTAAAACAAATTTAAATAAAAGGCCTTTTAAATTTGTTTTTTTAAAAAAAAAAAAATTTTGATTGGTTTAAATTTTAATTTTTTTCATTAAGTGTTAAAATTTTTTGTTTTTTTAAAAAATTTGGAAGGGGCCCCATTCAAATTTTAAACCCCAAAAAAAAACCCAAATTTAAATTTTCATAAACTTAAAATACAAACCAAATTGGGGGTGCCCCCACAATTTTCCCTTTGATCTTTAAAATTTTAATTTTTTTCCCAATCTTTGGGATTTTTAATTTTTCCCTAAACAAAAACCCTTGGCCAATTTAGATGAAAAATGTTTAAATTCAAAAAAACTTTCCCCCTTTTCTTAAAAATTTAAAATTTTTTCATTTAAAAATTCACCTAAATTTTTGTGAAAAAGAAAAAAAAAAGGGAAAATTTTTCCGGGTTTTAATATCTAATTTTTTAAAAAATTTATGTTTCCATAATGTTCGCAATTTAATTTCAAATTATGCAAAAATTTAGTTGGGATTTTTAAAATTTTTTAAAGGTCTTTTTAAATTTTTTTTTAAATCTTTTCAAATTTTTTCCCTTTTCCCCGGAAATTTTTTTTTTTTTGTTTTCCCCCAAAATTTTTTGGGTTTAGTTTTTGCCACCCCTGCCCCAAACAAAATGATTTTAAATTTTCAGTTTTTGTTTTCCAAAAAAATTTTTCCAAATTTGCTAAAAACCGGAAAAATTCTTAATTTAAAATTTTTGAAAATGACCCCCCTTTTTGTTCCCCTTTAAAAAATTGGTTTTTTCAAAAAAATTTTTAAAATTTTGGGTTTTTAAAAAAAAATGAAAAACTAAAACGTTTTGGGCCCCAAAAAAAATTAAATAGAAATTTTGGGGAAAAGGGTTTTTAAAAAAAATTTTTTTTTTAAATTTTAAAATTTTAAACAATTTTGTAAATTTTTAACTTTTAAAATTTTCTTCCCTTTAAAAACTTTTTCCCACCCTTTTTTTTTTTTCAAATTTCCCCTTTAGTTTTGGTTTTTTTGGCCATAAGTTTGCCAAAAATTTTTAGTTTGGTTTTTTTGAAATGGAAATTTTTAGGTTTATTTCCCCCAAATTTTTAAAAATTTTTTAACTTTAAAAAATTTAAAAAAACAAATAAAAGATTCCCTTTTAAAAGTTATTGGGGAAAATAAAAAAAATAAAATTTGGAAATTGGTTTTCTAAAATTTGAAAGGAAAAAAATTTAATTTTAAAAAAGGAAAAAAAAACAGTTTTTTCCCAAATTTTTTGGGAAAAAGGGAGTTTATTTAATTTTTTTTAACAAAACTGGAATATTTTTTAACCCTTAATTTTAAAAGTAAGAAGTATCCTAAAGGGGCTCCAAAAATTTTTTCATTTTTTTAAAACTTCTTTTTTTTAATTTTTATTTGGGAAATTTTTTTTAACCGGAAATTTTTTTTTTCCCTTTAAAGGAAATTTACAAAATTTTTAAATTCTTTAAAAAAAAAAAAATAAAAAAAATTTTTAACAAAGTTTTTTTTCCTTTCCCAAAATTTCCGGGAAACATTTAAATTTTGGTCCATTCCCTATTTAAAATTCCGTAAATGAATACCATGTGACAGGGACTTTATAAGGGTTGAGGGTAAAACAATAGTTAATTCACTATAGCGTCCGCGGGTGAGACTCGTTGTTTTAGGCCATGCTCGGCATATCAACTGCACAATGTGAAAGATCAAGATCTGATTTTTTATGACAGTGAACTAGATCGTGAGAGATCATGTACTGCTAAACATACTAAGAAGCGTTACAATCTCGACATCGTGTAATTGTTATAATTAAATACTGACTTAAATGGCTTAAACATGTGAAATTACTTTTGTAAGGGAATATGGTTATATATAGAGTATACATGTAAGTGATATTTTATACGAAACAAATTATAGGAAATTTTCCCCAGCTAAGATAACGTAACAAACAAGCCATACAAGAAACACTAAGCCTGAACATATGTTGCGTACAAACAGGTCAAAATTCTTCCGTTAGATGTTGTTCTTCATTATATTTTTACCAATAATCCTCCCCCAAAATTATAGTGCATTATAGGCGGCAACGTATTTGGCAAAACCTTTTGAATTTTGATAAGCAATGCTCTTCAATTTCGTACTTTATTTAGCTTTTTACTTGATTAGAGCGTCACTAATCACTACATAAGTGTCATTACAAACAACGGTATATTGCTGGGTCTTCCAAGTGCTCCACGAAACCTTTTTCTAAATTATTAACATCAATTTTATCAGATATCAAAGCCGGGCTTCAAAGTTATTGTGAAACTGCCTATTCTGTAGGTGGTGTGAATCAGATGTGGATACTAAAAAATTCATAAGATCTTTTAGAGTATATCTAAAAACTCTTTCATCATGCAAAAGTATTAAAACACTTGACTTTTCTACACTTCGCACAGACTTTTCTACACTTTACACAAATATTCCCCATTCAAAACAAAAACAAAAAAATTGAAAAAGCATCTTGTCTCAGGGAGGGATAAATCCTACTTTGTAAAAAATCACTCTGATTCGAACAAAAAATTCTCTGAAACTGACATTATCAAGATGCTTGATTTCTTGATTGACAATATTTGTTACGTTTGGAGGATGTGTTTTTTCAACAAACTATCGGCTTTCCCATGGGAACCAACTGTGTCCCTCTTCTTGCCGACTTGTTCCTTTATTTTTATGAGGCTGACTTCATACAGGAACTTCTTAGGAAGAAAGAAAGGAAGTAAGCAATATCCTTTAAAAATTACTTTCCGCTATATAGATGATGTTCTTTCACTAAATAATTCCAAATTGTGGTGACTATGTTGAACGCATCTGTCCCATCGAACTAAAGATAAAGGATACAATAGGTCCAATTACGTCTACCTCATATCTTGGTTAACATCTAGAAATTATCAATGCGGGTGGGTTGAAAATAAAACTTTACAACAAAGAGATGATTTCAGCTTCCCATATGTGAACTTTCCATTTCTATGTAGCAACATTCCAGCAGCGCCTGCATACGTAGTATAACTCTCTCAATTGTTACGATATTCCCGGGCTTGTATTTCCTATCATGATTTCCTTGATAGAGGATTGTTGCTCATAACGAGGCAATTAAACCAAGAGTTCCAAATGGTGAAGTTGAAATCATCCCTTCGGAAATTTTACGCACGCCATCAGGAGTTGATTGACCGATATGGAATATCCGTTTCACAGATGATATCGAATATGTTCCTAATGTCGTAACTACAATCCCGTTCCCTTTTCACGAATGTGACCCACCGAATTAGACTATTTATCCGGTTTGTTATAACATGACCAACATGACGGGTGCCACATGTGAAGTAGGATCTGCATACCCTTCCGGAGCACCTGACATCACCCCCAGTTTTTGGTGGGGTTCGTGTTGCTTAGTCTTTAGTTTTTAATGTTGTGTCTTGTGTACTATTGTTGGTATTTTTGTCTTTTTATTTTTTAGTCATGGGGTTGTCAGTTTATTCTCGAGCTATGAGTTTGAATGTTCCTCTGGTATCTTTCGCCCCTCTTTGATTAGTCTTATGTAGACGAAACGCACGACAAGAGTACATACTAGTAGTTACAAGCCTGGTATTTTATGATCAATTTACTAAATGACAAAAGGTCGAGTATCGTGTAACCTCAGGTTGTTAAGACACATGCCACTATTGCATTTAGTGGTTTTGCTTGATTTTTTTTAACTTCTCATCGGTACTTGATGTATATAAAGGCAACAGTGGTATTAAGTAAAATCACAAAAATACTGAACTCCGTGGAAAATTCAAAACCGAAAGTTCCTAATCAAATGGCAAAATCAAAAGCTCAAACACATCAAACAAATGGATTACAACTGTCATATTCCTGACTTGGTACAGGTATTTTCGTATGTAGAAATTGGTGGAGTAAACCTGATTTTAAAGCTAGCTAAACCTCTCACTTGTTTGACAGTGTATTGTACCGCTTTTCAATAGCCATAAATCGATTCAGCGAAGACAAATCCGGGTCATAAACAAAAACCGAGGGAAACACATCAACTATAAGAAGAAAACAACAGAAACACTGAACTGCTACAAAAAACAAATATATAATTGTCCGTTTGAATGACAATATATATATATACAGTAAGGTAGGTGGTCAACAATCCATTAAGGAAAACTGTGTTTGTGTAAAGATTACATTTATTTTCAAAGGGGTCCTTAGAGAACATGCTGCCTCGTTATTCCCCCAATGCATTTAACATTAGATTTGAGGACAATGGTTTTGTCCAATTAAAAGTTTATCCATTGGTTAAAGAAATCTAATATTCTGATCTTTCACGAAGAATGCTGGTTAAATATAAAAGTACAATTTTCTGAAATAATCTGAACATTTTGTAGAGAAAAACGATAACACTTTCGGCACAATCTGATCAACTAGCAATGTAGTTTCAAATGTAGCATGGTATAGTAAAATGTGTCCAAAATAAAACGTGCTTTTTCTTCAATAATTCACACATGATTGTGTGCTTTCTAATGATAATGTTCTGCAGTTTTTTTATCTTATTGTGCAGTGTTATTGAGGAATTCTAATAATTTTGACAGACATATACTGTTTTCCCTTTAATTTGCTGTTGATTATACAACCATTTTTGCGCAGAGTTTAAAGTAAATTGGATTTGATAGCATTTATAATCCGATATCAGATCTTTCACGAACTGATCGCAATACTTGAAATCTTTCGCCTCTCTTTTTTGGCATCTTTTACTTATTCTTTCACGATAATTTCTGTTGAAATACCGAGCAGAATTCACGTAGGAGGATAAGATTTTTTTTTAAATTAACTATTGGGGATAATTTCTTAATAAGTTTTCAATTTATAAAACCCTTAATTTAAACATCGTTTTTTAAACTAGCCAGCCAAACATTACACCCGGAAGAAAATACTATGGACGCAATCTAACATGTTACCGTTAACATTATGCTATATACGTTTGTTATAAATAAAGTTTACGACAAAGTACCGATATCCGTACACTAAAATTAGTATGTAAGTATTTAGATATTTATCAGTTGAAATTCTTTGAACAAGGAAATTTTATACATGTTAGTATGAGGATAAAATGGCGACATCGTTAAACGTAAAGGAAGAAGCTGAACATATAAAAGAAGATTTTGTCGATTTATTGACGTGCAGTATTTGTTTTGAAATATTTAAACAGCCAAAGTATTTACCGTGCCTTCATACGTTTTGTGAGACTTGTATAAGTTCATATATTGTTTCAAAGGCGAAGGGAAACAACTTAAAGGGATTCAAATGTCCAGTATGTCGTCGCTTTGTTCCTATGGGAGACAATATGAAGAATCCTGAGACATGGGCTAGATCTTTGCCGGGAAATTATTTTGTCGTTTCGATGATTGATAGGAAAGCAATGAAGAAAACTGAAAAACTTTGTGATACTTGTAGCAGTAAAAGTGTGTCTAAAGAGGCGATTTCTTGGTGTACGGTTTGTGAGGAAGCATATTGTGATACTTGTGACGACTATCACAGATCATACAAAATGGCCCGAAATCACAAGATAGTACCGATTAAAGATATGCATGAAGAAACGTCTATTTCAAATATTTGTTCGTTTGTTGCTTGCGATCAACATCCTGACATGGCAATTGGAATCTACTGCAAGGATCACACCCAGCCATGTTGTACCATTTGTGCTACTGTACACCATAGAAAATGTGAACACGTGGTTACCATTGATAAGGCTGTATCTGGTGTAAAAGAGTCTACAAAAGCACAGGAACTTATGAATAAGTTAAACGAAACAGGTAAAAAATTAGATGGAGTTATCAAAAACCGAAATCATTATATGACAAATTTCAAAAAAGAAATAGATGTTGTCTTAATGGAAGTTGCAAACATGCGTAAACAATTAAATGAAAAATTGGATAAAATGGAAAATAAGATAAGAGACGAAATAAATGGTGCAAGGAAAGAGAATCTTCTAAGACTAAGCGAAGATTCCACAGAATTATTAACATTGAAGAGTAAGTTTGATCATTGGAAGAATATATTTGAAACGTGTCTATCCCAGGGATCTGAACTACAATGCTTGGTCAAATTGGAGGAGATTTCAAGGAAAATTCCGCAGTTCGAAAAGGATTTGTCTACAGTTATACAAGGAATAAGGGACATGTCTGTTAAGTTTGAAGCTACAGAAATTGTTTCAGATACTGTTCGCTTCGGTCACCTACATTATAATGAAAAAAGGCCGTCTTTTCTGGGTTTAAAGACTGTAAACGTTCATACTGAAAAGATAAAAGTGTTGTTTACAATCGACATTAGAGGTAGTTTTATCAGTGGTTTATTCTTTAACGACGATATCATTATAACCGACCATGACACGAAAAGGGTGGTTTATCACGAGAAAAATGGGAAACAAACGGAAAAATTAAACATTTCGAAGTCCCCCACTGATATCACTAAGGTGAGTGATCAAACTGTAGCCGTGTCTTCAAATACAGAGAAGATATTTATAATTAACGTGAAACCGTTAACATTAGTAAAGACATTGGATAGCAGTGTTCCTTTGTGGGGATTATGTTTGGTTGATAATGAGTTCATAACAGCTAGAAATGGTACCATTTCTTGGTTAAACGCTGCAACGGGGGCTAAGATAAAACAAATACAAACAACAAGCTCAGATACACGATTCGTCACGTGTTACCAGAAAAGTGAATACATTTATTGTAAGGGTGGACACACTATTAACTTTGAATCAGCTGTCGGTAAAGGTTTTCAGTATAACCATAGTAATTTATCTAATCCGTATAATCAGGAAATTGACAAAGAAGGGAAAATATACATAGTAGGATACGGTTCACATAACATACATCAGCTGACTTCTATTGGTCAGCTTATCCAGATAATACCTGTATCAGAAATAGACAACACAATCACTGGATATCCATGGGTGATGCGCTTCAAACGAAATACTAATCGGTTTATTTTAACATTTAATTCATGGAAAGTTCCAGTATATGTTTGTGAAATTGAATAAACTGCAATTGAGAATAGTTTTTTTAAATAAGATGTCTAAAATCGGTTCATATGATCATTAAGCAATGTTAAATTAAGGTTGCTATGTATCATGAATAAATGGAGATGTGGGGTAAACGTCAATGAGACAGCAATAATACGTCAAAAATAACGAAAAGACTACTAGATAACAACAACCAGTCTTCAACAATGACATGTTCCTAATGACTATTGTATGTCAAGCTCTGAATTTTCAAGTGTATATAGAGTTCAAACGATTTATGTTATTTGTATGATCCTTTCAAAAAAACTACTTTTTTTAAGGTTGTCAAATTAGCATTGTTGCTATATCTTTGAATTTATTCTTTATCGGTACTGATATGGATTGGATTTGTTTTTGTTTGATATATATATGTATACAATAACTAAACATTGCCCTACATTCTATCGATACTTATATTTTGGCATTGCACAAGTTCATACTTTTTACAACCTGTTTATTTCATCTCTACACATTCCGTTGGATCCCATGGATGTGTACAGTGTAACCTGTGTTATCCGACACACTTGGGGACCAGAGAAACATGTCGGATTAAGCAGGGTGTCGGAATACTCAGGTTTTTTCTGCAAGGATAGGCATATTTTGGGACCACGAAAATGTGTCGGTTAAAGCAGGATGTTGGAATACTCAGGTGTCGGATTAGACAGGTTACACTGTACTTATTTATAAATATTATGGATTGATATTTTAGCTCGGAAAGCGCAATTTATTTATATGTTGAAATTGTACTTTGAACAAGCTGTCAGTATTAAAGCGTGAATGATATATTTACATCTCCGACATATAAATGATTTTATATGTGTGTATGTGTATTATATTATCTGAATACAATAATTCCAGGTTTGATGCATTAGGTCATCAAGTTGCTGGCTCGTCTAAAGTGGGGACGTCCGATATGGATTGCAACTGGTTAATGACTGTCTAGTGTATAAAGGGGAATCCCGGAATTCCTCGATATGACGTAGATGAGTGTTACGTATGAATGTTCTATATTTAAAAGAGAGGCGAAAGATACCAAAGGAACATTCAAACTCATAAGTCAAGTATAAACTGACAACGCCATGGCTAAAAAAGAAAAAGACAAACAAACAACAGTACACAAAACAACATAGAAATCCAAAGACTGAGCAACATGAACCCCACCAAAAACTGGGGGTGATCTCAGGTGCTCCGGAAGGGTAAGCAGATACTGCTTGAACATTGAACCATCTATATAGTTACATGTAGTTATCATCTTGATGCATATTAGGTTAGATCACTGAGTCATGAAATTACGTCGCTTTATTATGCCCCTTCGAGGATGCGGGAGCTTTATAGTTTTCACTTTGTCTGTCTGTTAACAATGCAATTTTGTTAAAAAAAAAATAAAAACTCCAGAAGTATTAGTAGAACACACATGAAAGTAATTACACTTGTTATGCATACTTTGTAGATGTGCAGATTATTTTGAAAATTGGCAAATTAATTTTGAAAACTCAGTTTTTGTTAAAAAATCAAGGATGTCAAATTGGTTCAATATTCAACATTCAACATTCAATTTTTTTTTTTTTTTTGTTTTTTTTTTGGGGAGGGTTCATTCATTTTCAACATTCAACTTTCGATTTCAACATTCAACATTCAAATTTTTGTTTTTGTTAAACTTTTTTTTCATTTTTTTTTTTTTTTTAACATTCGTTTTCAACATTCAACATTCGTTTTCAACATTCGATTTTCAACATTCAACATTCGTTTTCAACATTCAACATTCGATTTTTAACTTTCAACATTCGTTTTTAACATTCAACATTCGTTTTCAACATTCAACATTCAATTTTTTTTTTTTATTAAACTTTTTTTTCAATTTTTGTTTTTCAACATTCGTTTTCAACATTCGATTTTCAACATTCAACTTTCGTTTTCAACATTCAACATTCAAAAAATTTTTTTTTGTTAAACTTTTTTTCATTTTTTTTTTTTTTTTCAACATTCATTTTCAACATTCAACATTCGTTTTCAACATTCGATTTACAACTTTCAACATTCGTTTTCAACATTCAACTTTTGTTTTCAACATTCGATTTTCAACATTCAACATTTGTTTTCAACAATCGATTTTCAACTTTCAACATTCGTTTTCAACATTCAAGATTCGTTTTCAACATTCAACCTTCGTTTTCAACATTCAACATTTTCGTTTTCAACATTCAATTTTCAACTTTCAACATTCGTTTTCAACATTCAACATTCGTTTTCAACATTCGATTTTCAACTTTCAGCATTCGTTTTCAACATTCAACATTCGTTTTCAACATTCGACTTTTAACATTCAACATTCGTTTTCGAAATTCAACATTCGTTTTCAACATTCAATTTTCAACTTTCAATATTTGTTTTCAACATTCAACATTCGTTTTCAACATTCAACATTCGTTTTCAACATTCAACTTTCAACATTCGTTTTCAACTTTCAACATTCGTTTTTAACATTCAACATTCGTTTTCAACATTCGATTTTCAACAGTCAACATTTGTTTTCAACAATCGATTTTCTACTTTCAACATTCGTTTTTAACATTCAAGATTCGTTTTCAACATTCAACCTTCGTTTTCAACATTCAACATTTTCGTTTTCAACATTCAATTTTCAACTTTCAACATTCGTTTTCAACATTCAACATTCGTTTTCAACATTCAACATTCGTTTTCAACATTCGATTTTCAACTTTCAGCAATCGTTTTCAACATTCAACATTCGTTTTCAACATTCAACATTCGTTTTCAACATTCGACTTTTTTCAACATTCAACATTCGTTTTCAAAATCAACATTCGTTTTCAACATTCAATTTTCAACTTTCAACATTCGTTTTTTCGAACATTCAACATTTGTTTTCAACATTCAACATTCGTTTTAACATTCAACACAACATTCAACATTCGTTTTAACATTCAACATTCGTTTTCAACATTCGATTTTCAACATTCAATATTTGTTTTCAACATTCAACATTCGTTTTCAACATTCAACATTCGTTTTCAACATTCAACTTTCAACATTCGTTTTCAACTTTCAACATTCGCTTTTAACATTCAACATTCGTTTTCAACATTCGATTTTCAACTTTTAACATTCGTTTTCAACTTTCAATATTTCGTTTTCAATTTTCAACATTCGTTTCCAACATTCAACATTCGTTTTCAACATTCGATTTTTAACATTCAACATTCGTTTTCGACATTCAACATTCGTTTTCAACATTCAATTTTCAACATTCAACATTCGTTTTCAACATTCAACATTCGTTTTCAACATTAGATTTTCAACATTCGATTTTCAACATTCAACAATTCGTTTTCAACATTCAACATTCGTTTTCAACATTCGATTTTCAACTTTCAACATTCGTTTTCAACTTTCAACATTCGTTTTCAACATTCGATTTTCAACATTCAACATTCGTTTTCAACATTCAACATTCAAAATTTTTTTTTTTGTTAAACTTTTTTCATTTTTTTTTTTTTTTTTCAACATTCATTTTCAACATTCAACTTTCGATTTTCAACTTTCAGCATTCGTTTTCAACATTCAACATTCGTTTTCAACATTCGACTTTTAACATTCAACATTCGTTTTCGAAATTCAACATTCGTTTTCAACATTCAATTTTTAACTTTCAATATTTGTTTTCAACATTCAACATTCGTTTTCAACATTCAACTTTCAACTTTCAACATTCGTTTTTAACATTCAACATTCGTTTTCAACATTCGATTTTCAACATTCAACATTTGTTTTCAACAATCGATTTTCAACTTTCAACATTCGTTTTTAAAATTCAAGATTCGTTTTCAACATTCAACCTTCGTTTTCAACATTCAACATTTTCGTTTTCAACATTCAATTTTCAACTTTCAACATTCGTTTTCAACATTCAACATTCGTTTTCAACATTCAACATTCGTTTTCAACATTCGATTTTCAACTTTCAGCAATCGTTTTCAACATTCAACATTCGTTTTCAACATTCAACATTCGTTTTCAACATTCGACTTTTAACATTCAACATTCGTTTTCGAAATTCAACATTCGTTTTCAACATTCAATTTTCAACTTTCAACATTCGTTTTTAACATTCAACATTTGTTTTCAACATTCAACATTCGTTTTTAACATTCAACATTCGTTTTCAACATTCGATTTTCAACATTCAATATTTGTTTTCAACATTCAACATTCGTTTTCAACATTCAACATTCGTTTTCAACATTCAACTTTCAACATTCGTTTTCAACTTTCAACATTCGTTTTCAACTTTCAATATTCGTTTTAACATTCAACATTCGTTTTCAACATTCGATTTTCAACTTTTAACATTCGTTTTCAACTTTCAATATTTCGTTTTCAACTTTCAACATTCGTTTCCAACATTCAACATTCGTTTTCAACATTCGATTTTTAACATTCAACATTCGTTTTCGACATTCAACATTCGTTTTCAACATTCAATTTTCAACATTCAACATTCGTTTTCAACATTCAACATTCGATTTTCAACATTCAAAAATTCGTTTTCAACATTCAACATTCGTTTTCAACATTCGATTTTCAACTTTCAACATTCGTTTTCAACTTTCAACATTCGTTTTCAGCATTCAACATTCGTTTTCAATATTCGATTTTCGATTTTCAATTTTCAACATTCGTTTTCAACTGTCAACATTCGTTTTCAACATTCAACATTCGTTTTCAACATCCGATTTTCAACTTTCAAAATTCGTTTTCAACTTTCAACATTCGTTTTCAACATTCGATTTTCAACTTTCAACATTCGTTTTCAACTTTCAACATTTGTTTTTAACATTCAACATTCGTTTTCAACATTCGATTTTTAACATTCAACATTCGTTTTCTTCAACATACGTTTTCAACATTCGATTTTTAACATTCAACATTCGTTTTCAACATTCGATTTTCAACATTCAACATTCGTTTTCAACATTCAATTGTCAACATTCAACATTGGTTTTCAACATTCAACATTGGTTTTCAACATTCAACATTCGTTTCAACATCCAATAATCGTTTTCAACAATCAAAAATCGTTTTCAAAATTCAACATTCAAAATTTTTTTTTTGTTAAACTTTTTTTTCAATTTTTGTTTTTTTTTTCTTCAACATTCGTTTTCAACATTCGATTTTCAACTTTCAACATTCGTTTTCAACATTCAGCATTAATTCGTGTTCAACATTCAACATTCGTTTTCAACATTCAACATTCAAAAATTTTTTTTTTTGTTAAACTTTTACTTTTTTTTCAATTTTTTTTTTTTAACTTTCGTTTCAACATTCAACATTCATTTTCAACATTCGATTTTCAACTTTCAACATTCGTTTTCAACATTCAACATTCGTGTTCAACATTCAAAATTCATTTTCAACATTCGATTTCAACTTTCAACATTTGTTTTCAACTTGTTGAATGTTGAAAACGATTGTTGAATGATGAAAACGAATGTTGAAGATGAATCGAATATTGAAAAAAAAAAAAAAATTTAACGAAAAATTAACGAAAAAAATCAAAAAAATAAATGTTGAATGTTGAAACAAATGTTCAATGTTGAATGTTGAAAGATGAATGTCGAATGTTGAAAACGAATGTTAAAAAAAAAAAATTTAACGAAAAATTAAAAAAAAAAAAAAAAAAATTAAATGTTGAATGTTGAAACGAACGTTCAATGTTGAAAACGAATGTTGAATGTTAAAATGCAATGTTGAATGTTGAAACGAATGTTTAAATTGAAAATTGAATGTTGAAACGAATGTTGAATGTTGAAAACGAATGTTTAATGTTGAAAACGAATGTTGAAAGTTGAAACTGAATGTTGGAAACGTTGAAAACGAATGTTGAAAGTTGAAATCGAATGTTGAAACGAATGTTGAATGTTGAAAACGAATGTTGAATTTTGAAAACGAATGTTGAATGTTGATTTGGCGGGTAATGTTGAATGTTGAAAATGTTGAAAGTTGATAATTGAATGTTGATAGGCAGATGTTGAATGTTGAAAACGAATGTTGAAAGTTGAAAATTGAATGTTGAGAACAAATGTTGAATGTTGAACACGTTGAATGTGTTGAAACGAATGTTGAAATTTGAAAACCGAAAATCCGGTGAACGAATGTTGAATGTTGAAAACGAATGTTGAATGTTGAAAACAAAAGTTGAATGTTGAAAAAGAACGTTGACTGTTGAAAACGAATGTTGAAAGTTGAAATCCGAATGTTGAAAGTTGAAAATTGAATGTTGACAACGAATGTTGAATGTTGAAAACGAATGTTGAATGTTGAAAAGGAATGTTGAATGTTGAAAACGAATGTTAAAAATTGAAATCCGAATGTTGAAAACGAATGTTGAATGTTGAAAACGAATGTTGAATGTGGAATACGAAAGTTGAATGTTGAATGTTGAAAATGAATGGTTCAAAAAAAAAAAAAAAAAAAAATTTGAATGTTGAATGTTGAATGTTGAATGTTGAATATTGAACCAACTTGACATCCGTTAACAACATTCGATTTTCAACATTCAACAATTCGTTTTCAACATTCAACATTCGTTTTAACATTCGATTTTCAACTTTCAACATTCGTTTTCAACTTTCAACATTCGTTTTCAACATTCAATTTTCAACATTCAACATTCGTTTTAACATTCAACATTCGAATTTTCGTAAATTTTTCATTTTTATTTAACATTCTTTTCAACATTCAATTTCGTTTTCAACTTTCAACATTCGTTTTCAACATTCAACATTCGTTTTCAACATTCGATTTTAACATTCAACATTCGTTTTCGAACATTCAACATTCGTTTTCAACATTCAATTTTCAACTTTCAATATTTGTTTTCAACATTCAACATTCGTTTTCAACATTCAACTTTCAACATTCGTTTTCAACATTCAACATTCGTTTTCAACATTCGATTTTCAACATTCAACATTCGTTTTCAACAATCGATTTTCAACTTTCAACATTCGTTTTAAATTCAACATTCGTTTTCAACATTCAACCTTTTTTCAACTTTCAACATTTTCGTTTTCAACATTCAATTTTCAACTTTCAACATTCGTTTTCAACATTCAACATTCGTTTTCAACATTCAACATTCGTTTTCAACATTCGATTTTCAACTTTCAACATTCGTTTTAACATTCAACATTCGTTTTCAACATTCAACTTCGTTAACTTCAACATTCGACTTTTCAACATTCAACATTCGTTTTCAACATTCAACATTCGTTTTCAACATTCAATTTCATTTCAACATTCGATTTTCAACATTCAACATTTGTTTTCAACATTCAACATTCGTTTTCAACATTCAACATTCGTTTTCACATTCGATTTTCAACATTCAAATTTGTTTTCAACATTCAACATTCGTTTTCAACATTCAACATTCGTTTTCAACATTCAACATTCGTTTTCAACATTCAACATTCGTTTTCAACTTTCAATATTCGTTTTAACATTCAACATTCGTTTTCAACATTCGATTTTCAACTTTCAACATTCGTTTTCAACTTTCAACATTTCGTTTTCAACTTTCAACATTCGTTTCAACATTCACATTCGTTTTCAACATTCGATTTTAACATTCAACATTCGTTTTCGACATTCAACATTCGTTTTCAACATTCAATTTTCAACATTCAACATTCGTTTTCAACATTCAACATTCGATTTTCAACATTCAACATTCGTTTTCAACATTCAACATTCGTTTTCAACATTCGATTTTCAACTTTCAACATTCGTTTTCAACATTCAACATTCGTTTTCAACATTCAACATTCGTTTTCAACATTCGATTTTCAACTTTCAACATTCGTTTTCAACATGTCAACATTCGTTTTCAACATTCATTGTTATCAACATTTTTTCAACTTTCAAATTCGTTTTCAACTTTCAACATTCGTTTTCAACATTCGATTTTCAACTTTCAACATTCGTTTTCAACTTCAACATTTGTTTTAACATTCAACATTCGTTTTCAACATTCGATTTTAACATTCAACAATTCGTTTTCTTCAACATCGTTTTCAACATTCGATTTTACATTCAACATTCGTTTTCAACATTCGTTTTCAACATTCAACATTCGTTTTCAACATTCGATTGTCACATTCAACATTGGTTTTCAACATTCAACATTGTTTTCAACATTCAACATTCGTTTCAACATCCAAAATCGTTTTCAACATCAAAATCGTTTTCAACATTCAACATTCTTTTTTCTTTTAACTTTTGTCAATTTTGTTTTTTTCTTCAACATTCGTTTTCAACATTCGATTTTCAACTTTCAACATTCGTTTTCAACATTCAGCATTAATTCGTGTTCAACATTCAACATTCGTTTTCAACATTCAACATTCAAAATTTTTTTTGTTAAACTTTTATTCAATTTTTTTAACTTTCGTTTTCAACATTCAACATTCATTTCAACATTCGATTTTCAACTTTCAAATTCGTTTCAACATTCAACATTCGTGTTCAACATTCAAACATTCATTTTCAACATTCGATTTCAACTTTCAACATTGTTTTCAACATTGAAAACGATTTGAATGTTGAAAACGAATGTTGAAGTTGAAAATCGAATGTTAAAACATGTTAAAAAAACAAAAAATTTACGAAAATTAACGAAAAAAATCTATAAAATTAAATGTTGAATGTTGAAAACGAATGTTCAATGTTGAAAACGAATGTTGAATGTTAAATCGAATGTTGAATGTTGAAACGAATGTTTAAATTGAATTAACTTTGAAAAATGTTGAATGTTGAAACGATGTTAATGTTGAAACGAATGTTGAAAGTTGAATCGAATGTTGAAAACGAATGTTGAATGTTGAAAACGAATGTTGAAATTGAAATTGAATGTTGAAAAAGAATGTTGAATGTTGAAGAACGAATGTTGAATGTTGAAAACGAATGTTGAAATGTTGAATGAATTGAATGTTGAAAACGAATGTTGAATGTTGAAACGAATGTTGAAGTAAATCGTACATTTTAAGAAACATCTTTGTGTGCTAGGATTTCAATGAAAATTGATTTATGATTATAATATGCTATCCCAAACTGATTCCCTGTGTCAAAACTTGTCCATTTTTAATGACTGCCAAAAATACATTAGAAATTCATAGTTAACTAGGATTTTAACAGGACTTGATATTTACTTTGAACATATCTTCAAGTATTCATATCACATGAAATATATTACTTTGTCTGCAGCAGTGTAGTTCACATGATGTCATAAGAGATAGCATATATACTTCATACCAAACAACTTTAACCAAAATTTATTAGTGTGCACTAAACAAAGAAATATAAGCCTCTCACTTCACCTAAAGGAGGTCTGTTTGACAGACCGTATTTTCATATCCATACCGCCCATAGGTCCAGAAATTATTGTAGTGTTTTTTAACAAATATTTGACGATCGAACTTTTCAATTTAATTTTATAGAAAAATGAGGCGAAATGATTTTTTTTTCTTCTTGATAGATAAATGCTAATGGTTTCAGAAAAGGTATCACTCTAATGAATTGAAATTCTACTTTGGACCAAATTTTGGGGACTTTAGTGACATTTTCACAGCCCACTTTTTGTAATACACCTTATCGCTATTTATTCAAATCCGGATAAATTCTAAAATTACACAATTTTTTCATCCAGTTGCAGCTATCTGGGGTCCTGTTTAAATAATGTATTATGCATAAAATTGTTCAAAGAGAAATGTTTAAACTATCGTAAACACGTCAAACAAAGCATTTTTATTACATTAATTTGTGTTTTTAAAAAGTGGATCATAATCTATCAAAGTTTCAAAGTGTTTGCTTCCTAAACTTTTTCCTTCCTTAGCTAGTTAATGATGACCTTTGTTTTTGTAAGATTTGACCCAAACAGGAAGTTGTATAGGTGTCAGACCACCAATTCAAAATCCCTATCTATTCAACCAAATTTTGCAATTTTCACAGCTTTCTTAATATTTTACCTTAAGTTTAACTTCATAGAAACCAGGTATATCCTGAATTTTGCATGTATCACCTTTCTACATGCCAATTTTCAACCCATGTTTAAAGACTTCTAAGAAAGAACTGCCTTTCGGAAGACAAGTACTACTAAAAATAACCCCTGGTTTTCTGGAAATCTTAAATTAGTATACTATGGAGCGCATTAATCCTCAATTTTTAATGCAAACTCATGGACAAATAAATTTTGGCTCAAAATGGTCTAAATATATTTCTCTTTCACCAAAAGTTTCATTTCTGCAAATTTGTTGGTTAGTTTAAGTAAACAATGACATCAAAAGCACTATTTTGTGTCAGAGTAGGGCTAATTTTACATACGTTCTAAATTGGAGGGAGTGAATTGGTGGTATGACACCTTATAAGTGACTGTTTTTTCCAGATTGGACTAAATAGCGATAAAGTGTATATGTTGTATAAAAAAAATGCAGATTGTTGCCATGGTTACACCAAAAAGAGATTATATTTCATCATTTTAACTATTGGAAATTAAAACTATGGAAGATGCTGTTTCTATACATATGCACATACATAACATACACATTACGCCTTATTTGTTAGAAAGCAAGGGAAAGAGAGTGGTTAAAATTCAATATGAGTGTCAATTTTAAGTTTTTTTCCCTAACTGTGTATTGCTACAAAACATAGCTTTGTCACAACAGTGTGTCCGGGGGAGATGATTTGTGACCCTAGTGACTTTATTTATAGAAAGTAAGTTAATTATAACCATATATGACTGGTTTGCTAAATTAACCCATCACGGATCATTTTAAGTAAAATTTATTACTCAAGCAGACCAAATTTGGCATTGCCTAGAATGTGTCTACAGACATTTTACTTATTAGTCTACCTTCTGGAAAAAGCATAAAGTATAATAAGGTTCATTCGTATAAATAAATGAAATACCAGATACATTAGAAATTCATAGTTAACTAGGATTTTAACAGGACTTGATATTTACTTTGAACATACCTTCAAGTATTCATATCAAATGAAATATATTACTTTGTTTGCAGCAGTATTAATTTTTTTTTTCTGAGCCTCACACAAAAATGTGCTAGCGAGGCACTTCCTGACGTGTCAGTTTTCTAGTTTTTACTTATTCAGTGTAGTTCACATGATGTCATAAGAGATAGCATATATACTTCATACCAAACAACTTTAACCAAAATTTATTAGTGTGCACTAAACACAGAAATATAAGCCTCTCACTTCACCTAAAGGAGGTCTCTCGTTCGAACCCTACATTGCTCTTTTCTAAAAGATTGGAGACAAAAGGTAGCAATACACAGTTAGGAGTGGCCATGGTGAATATTTTAAAAATGAAAGTTATTGTGCAATAAAATTGATTTTTAGATAACTAAAGAATAATATAGCCTTCAAAGTGGGTTTATATGAACATCAAGATTGTTTTTGCATGTTTTATAGGCCTTTTTCTGTTTGACAGACCGTATTTTCATATCCATACCGCCCATAGGTCCAGAAATTATTGTAGTGTTTTTCAACAAATATTTGACGATCGAACTTTTCAATTCAATTTTATAGAAAAATGAGGCGAAATGATTTTTTTTTTCTTCTTGATAGATAAATGCTAATGGTTCCAGAAAAGGTATCACTCTAATGAATTGAAATTCTACTTTGGACCAAATTTTGGGGACTTTAGTGACATTTTCACAGCCCACTTTTTGTAATACACCTTATCGCTATTTATTCAAATCCGAATAAATTCTAAAATTACACAATTTTTTCATCCAGTTTCAGCTATCTGGGGTCCTGTTTAAATAATGTATTATGCATAAAATTGTTCAAAAAGAAATGTTAAAACTATCGTAAACACGTCAAACAAAGCATTTTTATTACATTAATTTGTGTTTTTAAAAAGTGGATCATAATCTATCAAAGTTTCAAAGTGTTTGCT
Source organism: Mytilus coruscus (assembly GCA_017311375.1). Taxonomy (NCBI): domain Eukaryota; kingdom Metazoa; phylum Mollusca; class Bivalvia; order Mytilida; family Mytilidae; genus Mytilus; species Mytilus coruscus. The sequence continues at coordinate 88,347,356 of CM029603.1, forward strand.
TCCTAAACTTTTTCCTTCCTTAGCTAGTTAATGATGACCTTTGTTTTTGTAAGATTTGACCCAAACAGGAAGTTGTATAGGTGTCAGACCACCAATTCAAAATCTCTATCTATTCAACCAAATTTTGCAATTTTCACAGCTTTCTTAATATTTTACCTTAAGTTTAACTTCATAGAAACCAGGTATATCCTGAATTTTGCATGTATCACCTTTCTACATGCCAATTTTCAACCCATGTTTAAATACTTTTAAGAAAGAACTGCCTTTCGGAAGACAAGTACTACTAAAAATAACCCCTGGTTTTCTGGAAATCTTAAATTAGTATACTATGGAGCGCATTAATCCTCAATTTTTAATGCAAACTCATGGACAAATAAATTTTGGCTCAAAATGGTCTAAATATATTTCTCTTTCACCAAAAGTTTCATTTCTGCAAATTTGTTGGTTAGTTTATAAACAATGACATCAAAAGCACTATTTTGTGTCAGAGTAGGGCTAATTTTACATACGTTCTAAATTGGAGGAGTGAATTGGTGGTATGACACCTTATAAGTGACTGTTTTTCCAGATTGGACTAAATAGCGATAAGGTGTATATGTTGTATCAAAAAAATGCAGATTGTTGCCATGGTTACACCAAAAAGAGATTATATTTCATCATTTTAACTATTGGAAATTAAAACTATGGAAGATGCTGTTTCTATACATATGCACATACATAACATACACATTACGCCTTATTTGTTAGAAAGCAAGGGAAAGAGAGTGGTTAAAATTCAATATGAGTGTCAATTTTAAGTTTTTTTTCTCTAACTGTGTATTGCTACAAAGCATAGCTTTGTCACAACAGTGTGTCCGGGGGAGATGATTTGTGACCCTAGTGACTTTATTTATAGAAAGTAAGTTAATTATAACCATATATGACTGGTTTGCTAAATTAACCCATCACGGATCATTTTAAGTAAAATTTATTACTCAAGCAGACCAAATTTGGCATTGCCTAGAATGTGTCTACAGACATTTTACTTATTCGTCTACCTTCTGGAAAAAAGCATAAAGTATAATAAGGTTCATTCGTATAAATAAATGAAATACCAGATACTTGATTTAATTTGGTATGTACCTAGGCTACATAAATGTCTAACATCGCCTCTCTTTCAATATGTCTTCTTAGATATAAACAACAACTTAAAGGTAATCTTAGTAGTCAACAATATTTTTATTTTATTTTCTTTTTTTCTTTTTGGTTTGATTTATATGAAGTTTTTTTGTGTTTTAAAACATAGTTCCGTCAAGTCAGGGAGTAAATTGCCATTCTGATAGAAAATACCAACCTAGCTCTCCACGTTATTGTCACTTTTTTCTTATATACAAAATGTCCTTCTACATATATTTTGAACCACCGATTTAGTGGATTTTCTTATCTTGAAGGAAATGGTTAAAAGAAAAAATATTAGAAACTTCCACACGACTTAAAATCTCATTCATACATAGAAAGAGCGATAGAATAAAATGAAAGAAGGATACAGTATTTATTTCTCTCATTGAATGAGTAAATTTTAGAACTAACAACAGATTAATTCGAAGAACGTGGCCTGAGAATTTTGTACTGGTATATACAATGCTTTAAAAGCTCATAAATATTAACCTCCCACAATAACTCGTCGCGTTTCTAAAAATTCTCATTCCATAGACGTTTTAAGTTTATTTACTGTTTTTTGTTCAACAGAATGTCGTCGAAGAATTCAAGTTACTTTGATACATTATTTTGAAACATACATCAAATGGGACCAAAGACGTTACTATTTACATTTGAAAGTTCTTAAATGGACAAATTTTACCTTGATAGATTAACCACGTGGGTGTCACAAAGCTCAGTTAGTTTATATAAAGTTGTGAAGAGTAAATATAGTGACAGAAATGAGATTTTTAAAACCAATTCGATAATTTTCATTTTAGAAACTTGTTTATCACAAAGTTAAATTAGATTTGTAAACTTATACGCGATAGTCAGTGTCTATATTTTTGGAAATAAAAAATTCTAGATAGTAAGGTAATATTTGGAATATGCAATCATGACTGTTTATTTCTGTGAATTTTGAGACCGTTGCAGCATGTCATTGCGAGTTGTTGTTTTGGGTGCAGAAAATGTTGGCAAATCCGGTAAGCATCTAAAACAGCGCATGCTTGTTCTTATCTATTATAACAATGCCTAAGAAATATAAACAATCTGAAAATCGAGCTCTCAGGCTGCATATACATTTTGCAGAGATCTTTTCATGTTTTAGTAGTTTCAATTAAATATATATTATATTCATTGAAATTCAATACAATTCACAAATATAAGGGTATATACATATTTGCTTAAATTTTAGCAAAGCGAAGGATACAATGGAATGAATTAAGCATACATTACATACAATTAATCTTGATTGTACAGTAACCTTTTGCAACTGAAAAAAGTACAACAATAATTCGAAACGGCAAGTTCTATAAATCATAATTAACTCTATATTGCTATTTACCCACACTTTATAATTTTCTATGTATTTCTCTTGTTATTTTCATAGTTTATTATTCAAAAATGATGCTGCTGCTGCTGATGATGATAATAAGGATGAGGAAGAGTAGGAGTAGGATAATAAAATCGATTAATATTAACTCGTAGTACACCATGTACTCCATTCACCTTTTTCTACATAAAAAAAAATTGCAACTGGATAAAGTTTAATATTTGAATATATACCTATCAGAAGAAAGATTCGTTGCTGAAGAATTCATACTCATAAATATTGCTTATTCTTTCAAACTTATGTTTTATTTTTCAGCGGTGACAGTGAGATTTCTTACACGAAGATTTATTGGAGAATACAATTCTAATATGGGTAAATACTGTACATGCTATAACTGGGGGTCTGGATGGGAATCCTTCATTTCTGTATTCTTTAATATTTTAGGCCATTTTTCTCTATTCTTTATACTTTTTGTCCATTATTCTCTAATCTTTATATTTCAGCACCTCATTATTCTCTATTCTTTATTTTTTGGTCCTTTTTTCTCTATTCTTTATATTTTTTGCCCATTATTCTCTATTTTGTAAACCCTAATCCACACCCTCATAACTGGTATTAACGGCAAGGATTTTGCTGTATCAGATACGCATTTCGATAATTCATTATGTCTAGCCAGTAATGCGCGAGGTCTTAATTTTTGAAAATCCAAAACCTAATATAAACGTTGAAGAGCTAATAAATAAGGACCATACAAAAGTAAATTCAAATCCGGACAAGGAATCAGGAAGATACATTCCTTACTTTAAAATGATTTCAAATATTATAACAGAAAATTTCAATAAAACAATCTACGTATTTCATGCCTGTATCGTAGTTCTGCAAGCAGTGGCTACGGGGCTGGTAATACTCTCGCCTGTCATCAGTTATAATCATTTATAATACATCATCTTTTCTATAACGCGACATCTTTTAAATCTGAATGACATGATGAAATAATGCACGGTCACAGAGCTGTAATGAAAATTATTTACCCCGGCGAACAGGCGATATCTTCACCTGTTACCCTTTTTATACCTCAACGTTAACCGATACATCTTGTCGTTTCTCGGTTGGAACGCGTTTAAATTTTCCGTTTTAAATGTGAAATACTTTCTTCAAATGTATTGAATGTTTAGAAAAGAAGGTTCAAAATTTTTTCATCACTAAGAGTTTATGCGCAAATTGATTTATTTCATTCCACTTGACAAAAAGATTCACTTATGAAATTCACAACTTTTAACTTTTATCAACTAAACGAAGACATTTAATAATAACAAAGATATTAAGTCATTTTTGATCCCGGATTTTTTCAAAACGTGAGGCTCCAAATTTCCCTTGTGGTCTTTTCTTTACAAGCAAAATGAAAACTTTTGTATGCCGTCCCTTCAGACGGGCGAACTCTTATTAAGTTAAAACGTCTCTGAAGCTGACTTGTTCTCGCGTGATCTTCCTCCTATTTCGGTCGGTCTTTTTTTGGTTTATAATTTCTTTCAATATTTCTTATTTCATTTATCTCCTCAACAAGTGCACGACACAGTTAACATTGCATAATTTAATCGGAATCTAAATAAAATGTAATTGACCATAAAATATATTACCTAAGGGGAGATAACCTAATAATTATAGTGCAAATATGTATGTTCAAATGAATTGATGCAAGTATATTTAACTTTCAATTTGCAGCTAAAACAAATATCTTAATAGACTCAGTATGGTTCAACTTTTTAAAGGGAGAGGTGAGGAAGACGACTTCCGTGTTTTAATTTTTTTCTCAAAAATTTCTTTCCGACTGGATTTTAAACTGAATAATTGTTTCCTTATCAGCACTATCCTTAAAATATATATTTAAAATCTGAGGAAAAATTAGTATATTTACTGGATATCTTTAAGCAGTGACATTTACCTTTAAAGGAGCAGGAAATATGTTTGAGTTGCTCTCTGTCGTTAACTTGAATGATGTAATAAATAATGCTTGATAAGTGCACTTCCCCGATAAGAACATTACCCCCGAACCACCCTTTACATAAAAATAAAAAAGAACAACAGCACGAAAATCATTGTTCTCACCGTAGTAATCATTACCGTAATATTAAAAGCACGATGTATTTTCAAACGCAGTGTAAAACTTACGAACATAAAATGACTTATTCTCATTTTGCCAGAGTGTAAATATTGAGGTTGACAAAATTTAACGAACGAAGGGGAGACAAAATTCTTAAATATTGTAGTATTGCATTCAACCTATAAAAAATCGGAATCGAGTTTTGTTTTTCTTTACGTTTTTTCAACGATATAGCAATTGAAAATACATTGTGTGTAGCAAAATTTATAATGTGTTAAACAAGAACATCAATATTTTAAGTTTTCTTTAGTACAATTCCAAATTCACCCTTTTTACCTGCAATATCAGTTAATCGAAAAGGTTACACGTCACATGAATAAAATGCTTGCCCTTTAAAGAAAAAATAATAATAAAACAATTGTAAGACTATTTCTAATGTGTTATGTAGTTTTATGTTGATCATAAAAATCTCTTTTTCAGACCTGATATACAAGTCAAGCATTAAACAAGAGGACTATGTAACAGATATAGAAATATTAGATTCGTGTGCTAAAAAGGTATCTTAGTATATACGATGAGCATCATTGACGAACCACGAGGGGCTCCGAGGTTGGAGGTCTCCCATTTCTGCTGAAAACTTTCTCAAATTGCTTAAAAATCAACGAAAATTAGAAAGAACCCTCTTTAACAAATTTCCTTGTCCACGCCTTTAGATCAGCTGAAACTGCAAAGCATTGGAGTTCATTGGAGCTAGCATTTTAAGGTTCAGTTCTATGCACTAAATAGGAAATATCGAATGTCATTAACTCTACAAATTTACAAAATTTGAAAATCTCATGGTGGAGATTCACTGCATGAGCGCACTTGACAAAGCTATAACAAAGGATCTGTATTATTTCCGTTCTTCTTATCCAAATCACAGTAAAATTGCCTTCAATTATGAGCAAACGCTAATACCTCGTTGCAAGCTCAAGACGGCCACTAGCACCAGATTTGGCAAAATTATTTGGTAAATGTCGATCACGATACAGTAATGCATTTAAAAGACAGTATTTGGGGGAAAATCAACAAATTATAAACTATTGTGAGGAAAAAAAATCTTTAAAATACTGTCATTAGTTGCCCGACAATCTCACCGAAAAAAATCCGCACGTTTTGTTTATACCAAATCAGGGCCAATAACCGCAATACCAGTGTCACTTCAAAACTCCCAAATGTTCGAGAGTGACTGAAAGCACAATTAATGTGACATATGTCACAATAAACTTAACTGAATCCCATAAGCAAAGAAGTTTGTTGACCTTATTTGATCAAGGATTAAAATGTAAATGACCCACAGAGAGAAACTCTGACATAACACTGACCCTAAAAGGTCAATTTAAGTCAAAGCGTGTATTCTTATCCTCAAATTAACCAGTTTTATCAAATTTATTAGTTCAATATCGAGCAGATGAAAGAAATCAGAAACTTTAAATTGGACAATTAAGATCATTGGAACACCAGTCAGATTGTTTGTCAACACACAGGACAAAAGTTGTAAATATACATGCAAACAAATAATTCGATATTTTTGTTTATTTTAAGATCTGTGTCAAAACACTAGAAAACGTCAACACATTTCCATGAAAATGTGTTTACTTCTCTGATGCTAAGTTACAATTAGCGTATTTTGCTTTTCAGTAATAACATCTCACCTGATAAATGTGTGACTCGTACAAAAAATATATCATTGTAATTCCCTTAGAAAATATTGACCATCGAAAGTTTTAGCAGGTCTTTTTAGAAGCGTTTTGTTGTAGACCTTTAGTTATTTACACATCTTAGACTTGTAAAAATTCAGCCTTTGTCTAACATCACTTCTGATCAGGGTTAATTTGATCGCATTATTACATTTATTTTAGAATTAAATGCATTTTGTAGTTTTATTGGGATATAAAAGCATAAACCGAAGTTAATTTGTAGGAAGCGCTTTATACTTAAAATGTTCACACGGTCAACGTTTTAACAGCCCAATAAAAGATCATAACACTAATAAAAGAAGCACTCAACGCAATTCTTACAATTATGAGTTAAATCAAGCTTTTACTTTGATTTGTTTTAAATATTCCTATGTACTGTTGTGGTGTTGTCCTGGAGAGCACGAGCAACCATGGTGTTCCGTTTTATTGAGGAATAAAACATCACTTTTTAACATCACATTATTGTTTTCTTCCAATCAAAATAATGGGATCTTTATGAATTATCTATTTGTATACTAGTAGTATTTATTGGAAGTTAAATACTCTGATAAATCTAATTCTACTAGAATCAAAAATACCATTAATTTTTTTTCTTGTACTGACAAACACAAAATCTTATGGAGCAAGTAAGATAACACACAGAAAAAGAAAGAAAACTTCCAAAATTTAAAAAAAATTAACATAAGTCCCCAAAGCAAAAATGTCCTCTGGAAAGTAATTTTAATTTTTGCCTTGAACATCGGCGAGGGTTTGGATGAGGAGAGTCTTCAGATCTGCGTTCTTTAATTTTATAGACCATTTTTCTTTATTCTATACTCAACCCCCCCACATTATTCTCTATTTTCTATATTAAGCACCTCTTAATTGTCTATTATATTATTTATTTGTTTGTCAATTTTCTCTTTTTTTTTATTATTATTTTTCCTTTTTTTCTGAGAATCTCAATTCTTTATTTTTGTCCACTTTATTGTTATTTTTTGTTTTTTTCTCTGTTCTCCTTTGTTTGCATTTTCCCATTATTCTTGAGTTTTTTGTCCGCTAATCTATATTTTGTGATCCCCATTCAGATGCTCAATGATTTGACTGAAGATATCAACAGAATATATGAATATGAAAAAAGGACATGCGGGTATACGTCAAAAAGACAGCAACCCTATTATATATTAAAACGAAAAAAAATTATAAAAAACCGACAACCACTAAACAGCAGACACAATGACTTAAGACAAGACTCAAGAAGCATGTCCGAGGTAAGACATTTGTACATTTTGAGTGATTGAGCAATTAAAACAACTAACTATAAAGATTAATTGAAATGGACTTATTCATCAAATGTTTTTTTCTCTTTCAGAATACATCCATCGCACCAGGAGATAGTGTTATAACATGGACAGATTCCTTTATTGTGGTATATGATATATGCGTTCACTCCTCGTTTGAACAAGCTATCAAAATTCTAGACATTATAAACAAAGCTAGGGCAGTGTATATTGCCCAGCTCTTTTGCTGGGCAACAAAACAGACTTGGAACACAGGCGGACAGTTGGTGTCGAGGAGGGACACCAGGCGGCGCTAGAATACAATTGCCAGTACTATGAAGTGTCGGCTGCTGACGACTTTGTGACGATTAGCATTGCGTTTCAAGCGCTTTTACGAGAGACAAAAATAATTCAACAGAATAAGCCTTTACTGAAAAGGCGTAAAAGTTCATTGGTGAATGTATCAAAAAAGTTAGGTGCAATGTTTGGTAAGAAGGACAGCGAAATGGATCGCAAACGTTCCACGTGTGATGTGGCAGGGCCAAAAACTATTTTTGAAAAAGCGTAAATAAATGGAAATAAACGTCCATGCAATCGCTATATAACTACGCCACTTGTGTTTTTTATTTCTTTTCCTATTTGAGGGCTGTTTTTTTTCTACTTTATTTTTCAGTCGTTTGAAGAAACACCACCAAGCGAAAATTATATCAATAATTATTTATAGAACACAACGAACTTTTATCAAAAGTGCCAATTAAACTATTTAGAAAAAAACCAGATAAGTTCTCCTTATTTTTTTAATTTGCAAAAACAAAAGTTGAGTTTATGTACCTTTATAAATTATTTGTATTTTTTTTTAAGATATTATTTGTATCACAGACAAGTGTCTCAGAATAAAAAGTTACTTATATACCCTTATGTAATATTAAGGTATGAAAGAGTTATTTTTTATAGAAACGTGTCTGTGATTTTATATACATTGTAAAAAAAGCAGAATTTATCTTGACTCTGTTAAATAATACCGGAGATGATAAAATGCACTTTCTCTTATATTGTAAAATAAATTATCACCGTAAGAAAAAAGGCAAAACTTTTGGTTTTGATGAGTTGACATCAAGTAAAACGTGTCACTCTTTGTAAACCTACGTACACCATCCAAAGTAAATACATTTTTATAGTTTCTTTTTAAAATCGCAAGTACTGAGGACAGGGGATTCCAAATCTCCAATAACATTTATATTTACATGTTTTGTTGATAGTTGTTCTGTATTTTTATTTTTATTTTTATTTTTTTAATTTTTAAGTTTGAGTGACAATAAAGGTTTTACATGATTAGGTTGCATTTGATTTAATTTGCATTACATTAGCATGCAGATGTTCTATGGTTTAAATGGGAATATCTTATTACTTTGTCTAATTTGACTATGAGTTGCTACTTTTAATTTGAGATAGAGAAGATCAATTTGCAAACTAAATGGACAAGGTATCACAGTTTATTGTCATTGACTTTGTGTTTAGTTTAGATCATTACAATTCATGAATGTCCAATGGATTATGGCGTATTATTTTATGACACATAATCCTTACGCGCAGAGGACAAAACCCATGACACAAAAAAAGAAAAAGGGATGTGATTGCTGCTTTTCATCTAACAGTCACAATAAGGGCTTCAACACAGAGTAGAGGCTCACACCTCACTGCAAGTCCAAAATGGTACTTATATAAAGCACCGTTTCAGCCGGTTTCTTGTATGTGAATGACTGGCGTCATTTGGGGAATGTTGAGTAAAAATAACACTATTAATTTCGTGCGTCCGAAGCGCTTTTTATGGATTTACCTTCATCAGGACATTTGAAGGAAGTAATGTATACGAAAACTTAAACAAAACATCAAAAATATGCATGTATCTCTTTTATAGTTACTGCAATTATTTTGGATGAGTTTTCTTGAAATAGATGTGCATTTGTGTAAATTGCATGTATAATTTGTAACAAAAAAAAAAAAAAAAAAAAAAAAAAAAAAAAAAAAAACAAGGAAAAACAAACGTTCGTGGAAGCGTCTTTGAATTATAAAATTTTCAAAACCAGTACTGTTATATAAGTTTATTTTGTAAGTTGATGTTTTCGCTACAAAATGTCTGTATGTTCATTTGATATTACATATATAGCCATAGATTTTCGTACTTTCAAACATAAGTTCGTATTAAAAAACGTAAATTAAAAAAAAAAATTTTTTGCGGCACAATTTTGTAATGCTTATTTCGACGTTTTTGGTCATCCTTGCCCGAAAAGCTCAACTTGAATGATGTATAAACCATTAAAAAAAGACTTTTGTAACCTATAATTATATTACATTATTACATTATGACATTACAGAGCAGCAACCTACGACGACCTCAATAACAACCACTGGAATACTGTCTTAATTTGGGTCAGGCACTTAAAGAATGTTATTTTCATCATACAAAAAAATCGCTTTAAAGTCACCACATTCGTGACCTTCAGTATATATAACTACAAGCTGATGTATGAATCTGTAGTATACAAAGTGTCAGATTTATCATGTACTCAAACAGGTTTCCGTTTAAGATGATTTAATAAGAAAACTAAATTTACATTCAACTTTGGATTGTATATTTTGTCCCCTGCTTAGTGTTTAAAACAAATAAAAATTGCAAAATAACAAGGACGAAAACAAATGTTTGATCACCTAAACTATTATATTATTTTGAAATTTTAAATGGCGACACTATATTAACAGTTACTATTTCTCATGATAGTCTGCTACAGCATGTACACCGATTGGCCTTTTGAATCTATTTGTACAATGAGTAATTAGATTGGCATGGATTTAAACGGGTACAACCAATAGAATTAACCGTTTGCGATTGATATACACAGTATATATCAGCTAAATGTATGCCTACCAAATTCAACTGAACTCTCAAATTTGATTTAAAACGTAATTCAGAATTACAAAAGTTCAACGGATAACAATACACAATAAAATTGAGAATGGAAACGGTGAATGTGTCAAAGAGACAACAACCCAACCAAAGAGCAGAAAACAGCCCAAGGCCATGGGTCTTCAACTCAGCGAGAAATCCCGCAACGGAGGCGGGCTTCAACTGGCCCCTAAACAATAATGTATACTAGTTCAGCGAAAATGGACGTCACACTAAACTCCGAAACATAGAGAATTGAAAATTACACACTGAGAATTGAAAATTACACAGTGAGATTTCAAAAAGACACACTGAGATGAAATAAACTGAAAAACACACACTGAGAATTTGAAATTACATACCGAGATTTGCTGCCTAGTTTACACTTTTTTTTATGTGCACATAACTAATACCTTGCCGACTCTAGCATACTTAATTTGAATCTATTAGCATAGAATCTTTAAAACAACTAGGGGACAGAACTCGCTAGTCCTTCAATTTGGCGCCAAATGTTTTATAAAAAACATTAGAAATACAACGTGCAGAAAAACTACGTTATTAAAGACCCATAGAACAAGAAAAATACCCACTTACTCTCATCAAAAAATATAACCAAATGGTGAAAAACTTTATTAAAATTATAAGAACACATTCGAACAATCTGCAAAAAGACAAACAATGCAGTGAAATTTTTACCCAAGTACCTATTATAGCATATAAACGTAACAAAAAAATAAAAGATTACCTTGCGAAATCAGGGTAACAGTTGAAAGACTTTTGAAAAGGGACCCATACTTAAACAGTTTTAAGCAAAAAATTCCCGGATACACTGTTAGCAGAAGTCCATTACTAGTAATGGACTTCTGCTGTTAGTAATAATTTGAATTATAGGCAACAAACTTGTGAATATGAGTTAGCAAAAAACGATGTTAAGTCTTCAAAATTTATTACGAATGTTGGTTGAAGGAACCGCATTTCATTATAATGACGAGAGTTCGGGAGACCAAGATATCAATCTGTTGAATTATTCATCTCATGAATATTCATTAGTAATGTGCATATTAATCTCCGTGTGTAACTAACAATTCTCAGTGTGTGTAACTGTTTTTTCAATTTATTTCATCTCAGTGTGTCTTTTTAAAACCTCAGTGTGTAATTTAAATTCTCAGTGTGTGTTTTTCGTTTTTTTTTTAAATCTCAGTGTGTAATTTTAAAATTTCAGTGTGTAATTTCAATTTCTCAAAGTGTAATTTTAGATTTTTAAATCTCAGTGTGGTTTTTTTAATTCTCAATTTGTATTTTTTTCGAAAAAAATGGTTTAAACATAGTTTTGACGAGAACGGCTTGCCATAGCTTTTACAAGTTTTTGGAACAAATAAAATCGTATCTTATTTTTGTATTAAAATGTAGCTAATGCTTCTTTGAAAAAACCCACCTTAGTGCAATATGTGACTATTAGAATATTATAAGGCATTTGATTCCTTCGCCCTTTTCACAACGGTAAATTAAAGACAGGTTGAAAGTATAAGCCCAAATAAAAGTTTTAAAAATGATAGCCAATGTAGATACAAATATAATTTGTTCTGATTTTAACAAAAATGTTCTCTGAAAATGAAACCTATTTCGTCAATTAAAAGTGCTCCCTTCAACCGTTTTGCTGACAATATATTCGTCAGGTTTGGCAGACGTGTTATGCGTGTTATTTGATGGACTGTTTGATAACCTATTGGAACTAACTGTGCTTCTCTTTCCGCCGACTTGTTCCTATGTACCTACAAGAAAAACTCTATAGTACAACTTTTAAAAAAGAAAACGTGTTTGGTTAATTCTGGATTTTTCTAAACAGTGTGTCCAATGGTCATTACCGTGTATGATATGACTCTGAAACGCCCACTAACTATTGTGTATTGCAAGCAAAGCGAACAATTTACGATTCTATCCGAATAGCAAAAATTCTCAAATTCTTCAGAACAGTTGTTTATCAAGAATGAAAGGATTAATTAATTACCTACCGGGTCAAGAATTAAAATATTTGATGCCGCAAAGACACAACAGGGGCGGTTAACAAAAATATGATATCCTCTCAGAGTAAACTTTTAGTCATGAGTTGCGACCTTCTCAGTTGCGACTGGGTTGCCTGTTTGGAACGAAGGGACCATCTTCTACGAGAAAATTATACCAGGGCTTGTATATATGACTAATTGCGATCTTATTATTTTTTTTTATAGTTTTGCCTGTTATAGGTTAATATTTTGAACAACTTCCGTTACTCCAGACGCCAAGCATGATATATATTTATATAAAAGATGAAATTTAAAAGATGAAATAAATGCACATTTCTTTGAATCCGTGTTTTTTTTTTTTTTTATACTAGTGCTAACTTTGTAGTCACGGTCGTAGGAGTAGACTAAAAATTGGGGAGGGCGGAGACTTGTAAAAGTCACAATAAAAAAAACCGTCTGTAGTCTAATAGTCTAGTATTTTTTCAGTGTCCTCAGTCACTTTCATTTTTTTTATTTGCAAAAAATCTTTTTTGGCCAAAAAAGTAGCGTGGGAAACATGATAGTTTTTCTCCTCCCCCACTTTTAAATTGGGCAAAAGGATTAATACCCTTCGTCCCTCCTCACCCCTAAGCCCCTGCTTTAATACACTCTTAAAACAAGGATTTGTATAGTATACAAATCCTTGCTTTAATAAAATTAAGAAACTATTTACTGAAATAAATCCGCAATTTATTTATATCCGGTCCGATGATTTTTGCTAGTAGAATCGCCCTACTCTAAAGCTTCCGGTTTTGATTTACGCTGAAAAAAATGACAAAGTGAAGGCCAGATTACCAAAATGTCAACAATAAACTATAGCAAGTGGGATCACATTGAGGTAACATTGTAAATATTTATATAACATACGAGCAAATTTAGAAATTACAAATAAAATAAACAAACAGACTCATGTTTCATCTTTTTAGTTGCTGAAAATTATACCGAGCATGGCCATGGCCATAACATAAACGACCGAAAGAGACACAAAGGAAAACCCAGTGACAATTATTTTATCAATATTTCTTTGTTAATTTAGTTATATTGTACATGCTCAAGCTATCTACACCTACATGTATATGTAATGCTTTGTACTGTTCTCAACAGTGGAAAGTTCTGGAAAACCCATGATTGAGTATGTATATGTATGTTTTCCTATATACTGCCTTCCTGGTGTAAGGAGGAACATTTAACTCACTGTACTGGTTCAGATTATAATGAGCATTAAACCTTCCCAGTTCGTTCTCCTGTCTGTCCATAAAGAGTCTTATTATTAATAACATGGTGTAAAATTGGGAATGATGACATTGACCAATAAATTCATTATTGTGACGTAATACATTTGATCCAAATCATTTCCATTACCAGAAATACTCTTTTACTATACTCTGATTTCTCACGTCATTTAAACAGTCAGGGACTTACTGAAATAAGTGATTTTAAATCACTTATTTGAGTAGCAAATTGAAGTTTTGTCACAAATTGTGATTTTGTAGTTTTACCAAAATTTTAAACACATAGGTTTAAATAATATCTTTTCATTAATAAAATTGGAAAAATGAACTTTTGCTTCTTTTATGTAGCAAGGTTTATGCCTTTGGTGCTATCATTTATCTGCAAATTCTATTTTAGTTGAAAAAATGCTATAATAATGGCTTTACATAATGAACTGATACTTTCTTAACAGATTTTTCCCAGCAGTGGAGTATTTTTCCTGTAAAGTTCAAGGTTTCATCTTTCAGATTATATAATAAAATTCTACTGTTCTCGATAAAAATTTCACTGTTCGGGGTGTTGAAATTAGTGGGGTTATTAAAATAATGATACTTAAATAAGTGATTTTGGGAAGGAAATTGAGGTATGATACTTAAACAAGTGATTTTAATGTTATTATCCTAGATTCAGTACAAGGTCATCACCTGAAATGACCTGGTCATCCTAGACAACACAGATGTTGGTTCTGATAATTTTAGAAACATAATTAGTCCCTGGATCATTAGTACTCTATATTTAAAGCTATAATAAAATTAAATCACTTCTTCTAGTGATTAATTTGTACTACTTAAATAGGTGATTATTAAAGAAAGACAACTCTTACTTCCAATCTTTATGGAATAATGTTACTTAAATCAGTGATTTAGAAAATCACTCATTTAAGTAAGTCCCTGACTGTTAAACGTTTTATGAGCTAACTGGATCCCTGCATCTTTGAACTGATAAAGTAATTGTGACTGCTTGACATTTTTCAAACAACCATCTTTATTCTTATGTACATAATCCAACCCTGCCTAAAGAAATATATTAATTTTATCATTTAAAAACAGTTATTGAAGCAGTCATAAGGAAGTACTGACGAAGATTTTATATTCAACAAACGCACAAATGACATTAAATAAAGTCACCTAAAACCAAACACTTTGACGGAAAGATAACGATTGGAATCAAGCATATTCCATAAGCATTGTGACATGGGAAAATCCAAGATTGTAATAGTTTTCTACACAATATGCACTATGCAATAAAACATACAGTGATTTTGCTAGTGCTCGTCACTTTCGTAATTTACGAAACTGTTTTCAAAATGAAGAAAGTATTTCAAATCAATTTCGTCACTTAAATTTGGAAAGTGTAAAAATATTTTCGCATGAAAATACTATAATTCTACCTGTCTACATGTTTCTGACAAGTTTATGACCCTCAGCTAATTAACATTTACAACAGGTGTTATAAAGTTGTGATTACAGCTAATCCGCTAATCGCCATCGGGTGGGTCACTAATCCGGTTAATTATTTTCCCCAGTAAAATTAGTCAGTCTGCATTTTAATTTCAATATTTCTCAAGGCCAACGACCACAATTTGCAGTTCGTTTGTCGTAGTTTCGTCGTTTGAACAAAATTGTTTTCCCCCCGACAGTTCGCTTTTTAATTTCAATATTTCTAAATAAAACGATCATAATTTGCAGTTCGTTTGTCATAGTTTCGTCAAATGATCGTATTTTCGTCATCTTTGATATGAAACGTTCAATTTCGATTAAAAAGATAGAACTTTATTCAAAACGTTCAGAAATGTTTTCACGTTAAAAACTTTATTCAAAATGTTCAGAAATGTTTTCACGTTAAAAACTTCCATCATCATCAACAAGTCAAACAGGTGCTTCCTTTACGATATACTGCGCATGCGTGAAAGTATTCCTATGAATTTATAGACACTAAAACGTAAAATACGAAATAAATTTAGTGCCAAAATAAATGAGAGAGACAAATATCGTTCTTTCTAAGCAAATTGAAATAAAAAAATGATAATTTCCTGCCTTTTTAAACACAAACCAATCCGTAGATGATTCCTGATTCATTCTGAATTTATTATCTACTTGTCACTTCCGGTTACATTTCATTTGAAAATAGAAAGTAACTCGATTAATATACAATTTACAGTTATTCATGTGTTATTAGAATCGTTCCATGTGAATTTGTACAAATCCTTGGTTCCAACTTTATAGAAATTAATTCAAAATATTGATCTAAATGTTTTATAAGGATAATGATTATGCAGTGTAATAGTCTTACAAAGTTCAACAAGTTCATTTATACTGTGATTCCTGGTTTTAAAAAAAGGAACCCAACTTTTGTTGATCAGGAATGTCCCCTGAAACTAATTGAAGTAAAATTTCGAACTAGATTTTCAGATCTTTTATCCTAATCTTCATATTTGAGTGACACATCAGTCAAATCATGCAATTACTGCCTAGTAAATTGATGCCTTAGTCCTTCAAAGTCTGACAAAGATGTATAGCTAGTAATATACATACATCCTTGGTCCCTTGCTGTTACCCAAAATAATGTTGATTTTCATCTTGCACAAAAGTGACTAAAGCCCTCAAAATCCTAGCTTAAACTCTGACATACAGTATTAAATAAGGCTGGACTTCCATATCATGAAATCTCAAGTCTCATGAGATTTAAACTTAATCTACTAGTTCATTACAGTGTTAGGTACATGTACACCACCTGTCTAAAAGGACTCATATCTTGTTTGACTTACACCTGTTGGTTAAATGTATACTGAAAATAGTATTTTGTCTTGATACAAGACGGGTTTGATCGTTTCTCTGTCAATATGGTACAGTTACAGTATATGCATTTGGTGGTTATGTTGATCATGTTGATAGCTGGTGATAGATCTGAGGTACTACATGTATTACTGTACTAACACTCTAAAATACAATGAACAAAAGGAAATGTGGGGTATACGTCAATGAGACAGCAACCCAATTACATTTCTTACTAGTTGTGCTTAATTTGATTTATTTCAGATCTCTGATGATGAAGATGACACTCATCCAAACATTGACACTCCAAGTCTCTTCAGATGGCGCCACCAGGCACGTCTTGAAAGAATGGAACAACAGAAGAAAGAAAAGGAAGATTTAAGTAAAGGATTGACAGAGTAGGTTAAGTTTTTGTCTTGTCTGTCAGAAAAGTCAACGAAGCAAGACTTTGGCATGCTGTTGTCTCAATCAGCAGCATAAAAAAATTGTTAAAATTTTGATATTAAAAGCGACACAGGCTAGCTAGACAGACTGGTATCTGTGTTAACAGTGTGCATGTTAAAATTGCATACATTAGCATGGATTTGTAAGGTAGTTATCTCTCTCTTAAAAGAGAAATACTTGTTGCATATTTATAAAAGCAATGTGGGGTATATAAATTAATGAGACAACTATACCCAATGACTTAAAAATCCAAAAGACATCTCTATGAAATTGTTTTATTTTCAGAACACATAAAATAAATTTCAGCAGAAAATAAAATCAGTTTCTTTTCATTTTTTTCACTTTGAAAAAAAAAGGCAGGCCCTTATGCCTTGTATGCCAATGAAGTTTTTGTAATCATCAAAAGTCTGACATTGAGAAAATATTTATTATGTTTTATAAAGAATCAAACATTACACTAATGCCAAATGTCTATTCGTTGTATTGCTTTTTACATTGTACATGTTGTTTTAAGATTTATTGTTAAAATACAGTCATGGCTAACAATTAATTTAATTTAACCTTTATCATGTTTATGAATGTTCATTGTTAATTTAGAGCAGTTTTAAAACCTTTTAATATTAATTAACAAATAAATTAAGATTTGTTATATTTAAATGAAAAACAGTTTCATAGAACTGTTTGTGTGTGTACTTGTTTTCAAGACAACTATACTACGTATCCTAGAGACCATATTACCTTATTTCATATTCATTCTAAAAATACAATAATCATATATATTTGTATTCTTATTTTTGTAGCTTTCAGCAGAAGAAAGTAGAAATTCAACAGAAACTGAAAGAAGCAGAAAAAGTAAGAATTATAATGAAGAAGGACATTTTTTCGTGTTTATTATGTGGTTGCATACATTATGTTATTTTGAATATTTTCATTAGTGCTAAAATAATAAGGAGATTTGGTATGATTGCAGATTAGTCAAATATCCACTACAGACCACATGACATTGATTTAAGCAACTATTGTTCACTGTATTGCCTTCAACAATGAGCAAACGTCCATACTGTACATAACTTTAAAAAGGCCATGGCATGACAAAATGTGTAACAAATCAAAAAAAGAAAAATTAATGACCTGATTTATGTTTAAACAAGAAACAAATATGACAAACAGCAATAAACTACGGCCACTGAATTACTGGTGCCGGACTTGGGCCAGCCACACAGAATTAGGGGCCTCAGTGGCAGAGTGTCAAGTTTTTCATCTATATTGATCAATAGCTGTCAACACTGAGTTTGTGAGTTCAAATTCTGCTTGTGGCAGGTGCTTTTGACTCCTTATCTAAAGCCTGAGAATGCCACTTTTCCTGCCGAAGGTGGATGGTTCTCTGCTGATACTCTGGCTTCCTCCACGATTTATCCAAACACGCTTAGAGTGGCATTAAAACACTAACAATCAATCATATAGAATGATGCAGCACACTGAAATGCATGCTATTTGACAATGTTTTTCTTAGAAGAATGTAATATCACCATGACACACTGTTCTGACTCAGTAGACAGATTGATTTTAATCAATTCTTTACATGTATGAACTAGTTGATGTGATTCTCGATTCTGATTGTAATAAAAATTTTATTAAATATTTAAATGGTTTTCCTAACACTAGAAAAACTTGAATTGTATGTACAATGTAGTATGTACATACACTATTTATTTAGCTGAAAATGCTTTTTACTTGTTCTGATAGAACCAATTACCGGATATAAATAAATTAAAACTTGAGATGAAAGAAATAGAACAACAGGAAGCAGATTGGCGAGCTAAAGAAGAAGAACTGAAGAAAAAAGAGAAGGTACTTACTTTAATTAAGAATTTAATGTTTCTTTTTGTATTTTAATTTTGGTGTAAAAGCTTTGACCAAAGCACCAAAACATGTGCGCACAATCAACACTTTTAAAATTCTATATTTCATTTATATTCTGAAACTATGAAATTCAGTTATAACAAGATTTTTTTTGTTTTCCTTTGCATAATTGTCACGAAAAGCATGTGCAGTCATGAATGTTTAATTTCAAGTACAGATTCTTATGAAACATACATGTAATGGAATTATTGCAGTGTAATTTTTTTGGTAAAATTTGGTCAGTTAAACTTACAAATTTGGTTGATTAAATTTTGTTTTCTTAATGTCCAGTGTCAAATATTTCATGCATATTTAGGATGTGAGCACAAATGAACAATTAGTACAATAGGTAGGTTCTGTAATGTGGGTCGACTGGCATTAATGATTTGTTTTGTCTGCCATTGGAAATGAGGGTATGTTGGATAGAGTCAGAAGACCCCCTTAAACATTTGTTGCAAGGGTCATTCAAACGTTAGAGCTTGTGGCTCTCTGTAAATGAGGCATCTTATTTAATGTGTGTGTCCTGGTGTGGCTACCTATTTTCACATCCCACACAGCCAAACTGGTGGCCAACTTCAGACAAAGTTTTACTGCCTTACAGGAGAAGTCCAAGGGATGACCAATATCTATATCCCAGTCAACCCTTTTTGAATTGCAGCGGTTGATTCATTAAAAAGTCAGTCTTATAAGGTTGATTTTTTTACAAAGAATGCTGTTGATTGTTGGTGTTTATATTTTCAATCTCTCTCTCTATCTCTCTCCTCAAAAGTTTATATTTAAGTAACTCCAGTTATCCCCCTTTACATATATTATGGTAAAAGTAGTTCTTATTGTTCATAAGTAACAATTTTCAAAACTTGTTTTAGAAAAAAATATCTAGGTTTATAACCACAAAAGGAAGGTTGGGATTGATTTTGGGGTTATAGTCCTAACAGTTTAGGAATTAGGGGCCAAAGGGGCCCAAATAAGCATTTTCTCTTGAATTCATGTTTTCAAACTTGATTTAAGCAAAAGGGGAAAACAAGGGTTTCCTTGTTAATGGACAATCCATAATGAAAAATTTATTTTGTATAGTACAATCAAGGTGATTAATTGACTATGCAGTTATTAAATGTATGCAAAGTATTAAATTTTCAAAGAACTTATTGTGTGAAAAAGGAAGTTTTATCACCAGGAGCCGCATCACGAAAGGATTTTCGGGGTGTGCTAATTTATTGAAAAATGAATCACACTTCTTACCCCGAAAATTTAACCACATATGTGAAAATGTCTCAGCTTCGAAATGAGCCATCATGTATATCCAAGTTTACGATATGGACTGTGCTACAGAGGAAAACATTACCATTACCGCCTATGTAAAATCAATTACGCATATTGCCCCTGATGAATTTTCTACAGTGACTGATTGTGGGTGATTGAACTATTATTTTTTACATTGGTTGCAATGAATTACCATAATTTCCCAGTGAAATATTAACAGATTATTTCACATGTGAAATAACTCCGATAATTTCACTCCTGTGATGTCATACAACAATGGGTGTCGTCAATCATGTTGCATCAAAACGATTTGAAAATGTGTGGAAAAAGATATAGACTTTGTATTTTCTACTTTATTTCTATTAAAAACCACATGGTCAATGTAATGAAAAGAATAATTAATCAAAGAATTCAAATATCAAAAAAATATTCAACTTATGACCGAACAACACTGATAGTTAACTTTTTAATTGCCTTGCGTGCATTCGTGAATTTATGTGTTGTTCAGTCACTCGTTGAATATTTTGCCATATTTAAATTCTTCAATTATTTACTATATGAATATCTTATAAATTCCATTGATATTAAATGACATATTTATAACCAGCAATCTTCATATTTCTGAGAGGTTCAGTCAGCATCAGCTAGAGTGCTTTTTAACTTATTTAGTCAGTGTATACTGTATAGTATTTTAAATAATTCTGATGTAAATAGGAGGAAATGCTTTAGAAAAGACAATAGAAAAATATAGCCTCCTTGATCACCTGAGTTAACACTGTGGTTCTGGTCACTCAATTTCTATTTTTTTTGCAATTTTGTTTACATGCTTTTGTTTTTCTTTTCATTCTTTTTTTTTTGCCAAGGAATTGCTAGTCCTTCTTATATAAAAAAGAAGATGTGGTATGATTGCCAATGAGACAACTGTCCACAAGAGACCAAAATGACACAGAAATTAACAACTATAGGTCACCGTACGGCCTTCAACAATGAGCAAAGCCCATACCGCATAGTCAGCTATAAAAGGCCCCGAAATGACAATGTAAAACAATTCAAACGAGAAAACTAACGGCCTTATTTATGTACAAGAAATGAACGAAAAACAAATATGTAACACATAAACAAAGGACAACCACTGAATTACAGGCTCCTGACTTGGGACAGGCACATACATACATAATGTGGCAGGGTTAAACATGTTAGCGGGATCCCAACCCTTCCCCTAACCTGGGACAGTGATATAACAGTACAACATAAGAACGAACTATAAAAATCAGTTGAAAAAGGCTTAACTCATCAGATGGACAAAAATACAAGTGGACGTGGCAGGGTACTTGTACATCCCATTGCCACATGAAATCTTACTGTGTAAATAAACAAGGGAAAACTGATTTGGTATAGTTTTATAATAACTTAGATAGCAGCATAAATATATTTTTCTTTTGTTGAGAACATATTGTTTTTACATTTAATTGTCTTTTACATCAGTTATATAAAATAGTTAAGATGTTATTCTTTTTTTTTCAGTTGACTCCATTAAATATAGACACTATTTGTCATGATGGAAAATCAAAAACTGTAAGTAAAACAGAATTTTGTGTTGTTCCCTTGCCCCAAGTCCTAGTATTAAAACACAAGTTCAACTACATGATGATTTTTTCCTTGTTCCTAAAATTTGAAGAAAAAAAAAAACAAAAACCTGCAAATACAAAAAATGGACACATAGATAAATGGAAATTAGAGATAATCAATAAGACACTAAACCTGCAACACGAGTTCAGCTGACATCCAACAACACAAAAGTCACCAAGAAATTAAGTAACAACAGTGCTATTTTCTGTAGAATTTGCACCATCAACTTTGGTTTTGATGGTAACAAAATGTAGCTTTACTAGTGATTGGAGTGAAGCCTATAAGACAGAAACTTGCAACTTTTAAACCAAATACATTACTATTATTCTAATGCAATACTCATAAAATATTCAAGATAAAACATACGAAAAATCCATAAAATGTTGAGTGTAATTGCTCAATGTTGTTGTCAATGACTCCAAATGTCAACTATGAAATTGACCTTGAGAAGTCATCCAATGAAAAGCAGTGATTCATATCATTTTGCCCTAGAGAATACCTTTATGCTGTTTGCATTCATGCTTGAAAACACAAAATTATAAAAAGATTTTGTACAGAATGATTAGACACCATATAACAATGCCATTATTTTAAAAAAGATTTGTAATGAAAAAACATTATTTCTGAAGAATGTTGACACTGTGTTATGTAATATACAAGAAAAAAGGTGAAACTGAAGTTAGAAATACATTTAAAAATGACATATGCAAGTTGATCTTGCACTCAAAGGTTGTTAACAATATATAATTCAAAGAAAGTTTAACATATTGAAAGAAAACATTTGAGTGTGTCCACACTTGTTGTGTATTTTATCATTTAATTTGTGGATTTATCTTTACAGATAATAAATAAGATTGCACCAAAGGTAGAAGTTTTAACAGAGGAAGAAAAGGCTGAAAGACAGGTAATTGTGCTCTGGAAACATGGAATTATCATACAATATCTCGGAAGATAAAATTTATTTGTGCAAGGTTTTGAAATAGGTTGAAATATGAGACTTTCAAGGAAATACAGATCATTTTTCCTGCTTAGAACAAGATTGAATTTATACATAAGACATTATGTTATGTTATTAAACTTAAGATTGATATATATACTTAAGATACCAATTTTTGGGAAAGTTTTATTTGTGCAAGGTTAAGAAAAATAGATTGAAATTTGACAACTCAGATAGGTTTTTAACATTGAAAATGTCCAGAAAAGTTACTGGAATGTTCCAGTTAAAGATAAAAAATCTTTTTTTGCAAATCATGTTAGATTTACTAAGGCAATGGAAAGAAGAAAAAGTACATTGTGACGTTAACACACAAGATTTGTAGGTTAAAAAAACAACAAAAGAAACATATGTTAGTCATAGACACAATAATGTATTTCTGTAAAAAAAAACCTCATTTTGTCATTGATCCTCTTGTCGCTAGCGTCTTATTGTTTTATAGATAAAAAACACTGGTAATATGATGTAACCATGAGACAGAATTGCTGGAAAACAAGATTTTTATTGTCTAGCCTTTTGTTGAAGTGAGACATAGGTATTACTATCCAGTGGTGCAGCTGCTTAAACTATTTGTATAAAGCTTTATATTTCAGAAGGTAGAAGACCTGGATGCTTCATACCTTGTATGCAGATAATGCAAATTATGAAGTTTCTGTCTGTCACATGTCCATTGTCCTTGACCTCATTTTCATGGTTGAGTGACTGCTTGAAAACAAATTATAGTTTTTTGTCATGTGAATTTTTCGCTTATGAGAAGTAGAGTAATTATATTTGGTATATGTGTTCTTTGCAACTTCTACATGTCTGTCAAACAGGGATCACCTGACCTCGACCTCATTTCATAGATCAGTGATCATGGTCAAAGTTTCATGATTAGGTCCATTTCTCAGATACTATAAGCAGTAGGTTAACTATATGTGGTGTATGGAATGATAATAAGGGGTACAAGTTAGTCTGGAAGGTTTCCTCTGACCTTGACCTTTTTCATGGTTTATTGGTCAATGTTAAGTTTTTGTGTTTTGTCTGTTTTGCAAGTACTATAAGCAATAGATCAACTATATTTGGTGTAGGAACGATTGTAAGGTGTGCATGTCTTTCTGGCAGGTATCGTCTGAACTTGACCTCATTTTTATGGTTCATTGGTCAATGTTAAGTTTTTGTTTTTGGTCTGTTTTTCAATTACCATAAGCAATCACTACAAACCAGTAAAAGTCTGAAATGGCCTATATCTTTACTCGACTGTACTAATTTTTACTCGACCAGTCTGAATTGGTCTGAAATTTACTTGATATTACTAGACTGTAGTCTGAATAGATATAAGAAGATGTGGTATGAGTGCCAATGAGACAACTCTCCATCCAAGTCAAAATTTATAAATGTAAACCATTATAGGTCAAAGTACGGTCTTCAACACGGAGCCTAGGCTCACACCGAACAGTAAGCTATAAAGGGCCCCAAAAATTACAAGTGTAAAACCATTCAAACGGAAAACCAACGGTCTAATCTATATAAAACGAGAAACGAGAAACACTTATGAACCACATCAACAAACGACAACTACTTAACAGTCTGAACTTGTACTCGACGTCTACTCGACCAGTACTAAACCATTTTATATGAGTCTGAACCATACTCGACATAGTCTTAACCATTCTCGACCAAGTCTGAACCATGCTCGACCTAGTCTGAACCATACTCGACCTAGTCTGAACCATACTCGACCTAGTCTGAACCATACTCGACTTAACCAACCTAGACCTATTTTTGTATCTATCTATTGTATTTCAACAATTTAGGAACTGTTATACATACATATATATATATATACAATGTATAGCACATTTAAAAAAAATAAAACAAAATGATCAAAGAAAGTTGTTTCTTGTTGGATTAAAAAAATATTATGTAATAAATTAAGTTTTCATCAAATGAATTTTTATATACATGATATCATGTTCCCATTGCTTTATGTACATCAAAAATACCAGAACTTTCAACCATTATTCAAATATCTTAAATGTTATTCCAATTTTTTTATCAAAATATATATGTTTCTCGTTTCTGCTTTTTATAGATTAGACCGTTGGTTTTCCGTTTGAATGGTTTTACACTAGTAATTTTTGGGGCCCTTTATAGCTTGCTGTTCGGTGTGAGCCAATGCTCCGTGTTGAAGGCCGTACCTTGACCTATAATGGTTTACTTTTATAAATTGTAACTTGGATGGAGAGTTGTCTCATTGGCACTCATACCACATCTTCCTATATCTATATAAAATAGTATATAAAGCAACTTAATAAATGTTCACATTGACACCTTTGTTTTGTAAAACCAAGAGTTTAATATAATAATAATAATAATAATAAAACTTTCATAGCAATCCTTGATAACCTTTTAAAAAAGGAAATGTATTCCAAAGTTGCAGTAGAAATTTATTTTAATTAAATTTAAATATGTTTTGTCAAAATTAAAGACTTGGCATACAAGAAGCACTTTAATAAGGTTTAATTACCTTAGTACAATTGTGTTTTACAGGTAAAAGAAAACCCTATATTTCTTAAACTCGTGTATTACTTATCTAGTGAATTCAAAAGGCCTTGTGATTTAAGTTTTACAGGATGTTGTAATTTTCAATGGATGTAATTAAAAATTTATTACTCTCTGACCAGGTGTGATCTTTTTAATCAGTGTGCCCCAAGCAGGATGTATTACTTTATAGTTTACCCCTAATCAGAAGAAAAATTTTATTCATTTCTTTAATTTTTATCCCTTTTTAAAATATATATATATCCCAAATTATATTAAGAATAGATATATTTCTGATATATTAACAATGATTAAGATAAAACAATGTCAGTGATTTTGTTGGCTGTTGTTACCTCATTAAAAAGATAGTTATATAACTGTTGTATGTAAACATGAAACCTATGTAGTTTTTATTTAGAAATTTAGGAAAATCAAGTTTTGTTTAAAAAAACACATGCCAAACAAAAAGCACATTAATAAGGTTTTATTACCCACAGTATAGGTGTGGTTTTCAGGTAAACAAAGTTTTTCTATTTAACAAGACTCAGACTTTAAAATTAGATAATTTAACTATCTCGATTTGATAAATCTGAGAATCATGTAAGGATGTAAAACATATATATTTATATATTTTTAATTTATAGTGGCTTGTCAGTTAAAGAAAGTTATTTTACAATTAAAATTATAAAAAGTAGAGGTTATTTGGTAGAGTATGGTTCAGACTGAAAAAAATAGGTCGAGAGCTGGTCAAGTATTGGTCGAGTACAGGTTGAGAATGGGTTAAGACTGTTTCAGACTGGTCGAGTAATAGTTCAGACTATTTTCAAAAGCAAAGATAAGGGTTAAGTACAAATCAGTACAGTCGAGTATAGTTAAGACTGGGTCGAGTAATATTAAGTAATATTTAGACCAATTCAAACTGGTCGAGTAAAATTCAATACAGTCGAGTACAGATATAGGCCATTTCAAACTTTTACTGGTTTGTAGTGAATAGGTCAACTATATTTGGTGTATGGAATTATTGTAAAGTGTACATGTATGTCTGTCTGACAGGATTTATCTGATCTTGACCTCATTGTCATGGATCTTGAAAAATGTTAAGTTTATATGATACTTGTAGTAAAACCTTTATTTTTAAGACTTTCAAGGTCAGTAAAGCAGGTTAGACAATTCAGCATGTGCACTCTTGTTTCACATTTTATATTCATTCTAGATGTCTTTAATGTATATTGTATTGAAAATGGAAAAATGTAAATGCAGACAGTTTTGTTGGGTTTTAATTTTGTTTAATATTTTGTGAATAAATATTTTTCAGAAAATTAAAACCATATGAACAATTAACACAAGAGAAAATCTCTGTTTCTTGAAACTAAGAAAGAAAGTCTCCATAAGATTAATTTTTTTGTAGATTCTTGCTATAGGGGTATGTTTCTTTCTTTTAATAGCAAGAATTTGTAAAGAAGAACAAAGAAAAAGTAAAGAAGTTTGGAATGTTGAGACAGTATAAAGATAGTCAGCAATATCTTACGGATAATCCAGAGTTAGTTTGTGAAGAATCAGCAAATTATCTCGTCATCTGGTGTATTGACTTAGAAATGGAAGAGGTTAGTGTCAGGTCCCCTCCCATGTGACCTTTTTTCTTTCAAAAACTATGAAAAAACAACAAGGATTTTATAAGATTTTCAAAAGTTACTTTTTGAATTATATGTAATAAAATTAAAGAAAAGTAGTGTTAGTGAGCATCACATGGATAAAACCAGAGGATTCGAAATATCTCACAAAATAGCAAATCAAGATAAGCTAAAATCCTGAAACAAATCATATGATATATTTTCATAAATATATGATAAGGGAGACAACTTGTGTTTCTTTTAATAATATACTTGATTTTCATTTCAGTAAGGTAAATTTATTACTTAGATAATAATGTTTTGTTTTCTTTCAGAAACATGAATTAATGTCCCATGTAGCTCATCAGCTGATTGTATTGAACTTTATCTTAGAATTGGCAAAATCCATGGATATCCATCCAAGAGGATGTGTGGCACCATTCTTTAACAGGTATGTTGTGAGAACAAATTAAACCATGTGTTGTATTATATCCATATCACTTTTTGATTTGTAAACTGGACAATAAAATGAATATATATTTTGATGTGATCACCATTTGCACTTGACCTGTTTGTCTCTCAAAGCATAAAAAGCTTTGAAGTTTTAGAAATACAGAAAAATAACCAAATTTGTCAAAAAACTGTGAATTCATCATGAATATTTCTTGAGAAAAAAAATTTGAACAGGTACTGCCAAAAAAATAATTGCGCACAAAATTACCAATTTATGTAACTGGTTAAAATTTCAGATTTGATGATATCCACACTTTGTGTGAATTCACTCAAACTGCAACAAAAATCTGAAGATTTCTGGTGATAGTTGCATATTTGATCACATCTTCACTAGCCAAGGGTTACGATCCAGTCCCCTCCACTCCACCCTTGGCGGATTAAGCCAACATTTGTGATTACAATGCTGCGCCATCTATTGGTAGATAAAAGTCATGCCCATTCCAACATCATCATTCTTGACCAGTGGCAGCACTTGAACCCTCTTCAGTGTTGAGGTGTAAAAATGGTTGTGTATAGTGTTTAAAAATTTTGTGAAGCAGGGACTGAAAATATATGTTGACATTCCAACATTTCTGCAAGAAACATACCCAGGAACTTCAATTAGTTAATTTAGAACTTTAAAATTGTCACCAAATATTTTTCTACGTTTTGGGGGTAAAGACTTTTTGCACAATCAGCATGTGGCAATTGTTTATTTACATTTCTTCATTTTCTTCATAAAAGTCATGCCCATTCCAACATCATCATTTTTGACCAATGGCAGCACTTGAACCCTCTTCAGTGTTGAGGTGTAAAAATGGTTGTGTATAGTGTTTAAAAATTTTGTGAAGCAGGGACTGAAAATATATGTTGACATTCCAACATTTCTGCAAGAAACATACCCAGGAACTTCAATTAGTTAATTTAGAACTTTAAAATTGTCACCAAATATTTTTCTACGTTTTGGGGGTAAAGACTTTTTGCACAATCAGCACGTGGCAATTGTTTATTTACATTTTCTTCATTTACACGTGATCATCTTAAAGGTGCTTTTTGATTGGATACAGCCAGTTACAACTGCGACCAATAGAAATCATTACCTTGTGTCTCCAAAATTCTATCTCAATCCACCAAGGGTGGAGAGGAGGGGACTGGATAGTAACCCTTGGCTAGCGAAGATGATTTGATCAAGTAAATAGAGAATAATGATGTTACCATCAACTGGCTTAAATCTGATAAATTATACCAAATTTAAGGAGTGCGGATGAATCTGATTTTATCATGACATGTACCAAACTGAAGAATTGCAGAGAAGGAATGGTCAAAAACTGTATTGTTGTAACACCCTTTTTAGCTCACCTGGCTCTTGTTTCTGATTTTGTTAAATTAAACTTATGCTAAGCAGTAGGCAAAAAGTGCATATTAGATGTTACAAGATGTATAGAATGAATTAGTTAGAATTCATCATGTAATTAGTTTGAGTACAAAAATAGATAATAATGGAGACAACTTATTTTTTCAATAAAAATGTTTTGTGGACTTGCTTGTTGTCTTTTCATCTTTTTTAAAAATTCTGCCAGCTTTGCTTCAACTCATGATTTTTTATTTCCCTTTGGTATCATTTGCCTCTTCTTTTTTTTTAATACATTTACAAAGATTTAACATGGGGGTAACTCTATAAGCCTCTGTATCATAAATGTTGCTTGCTTACTGTTTGTGCAATTCATTTAATCATGACATACACTAAAGTAAAACTAAAGTAACTGCACTTACCTGAAAACATAGAACTTCTATAGTTGAGAAATTGCATTAAATCATGAAGTGTACTAAAGTTAAGTTAAAGGAATTGCATTTACCTGATGATAAACTCACACCTTTCCTCAATGGTTGAGGATAAAATTCATGTAATCATGCTACTGTGAAAGTACTTTAATTGTGGTATCAATTTTCGTGGTTTGAGCAACATTTACATGTTCGTGGGTTTTAAATTGTGGATTTAAGTTTTCTATGAAAAAAATTTGAAAAATTGAAGCCATTAGAAACGAAGGTTACAAATTGTCTGGATTGAAGGAAATGCAAAGTTAACATTGACCTGTCTAAATCGTTGTGACCACCCTAATTAACCCGAGATAGAGTGATCAACAGATTAAAGATCATTAAAGGTATTGATTAGGTCATAAACATGTCAGCTAAAGAAAACAATTACATAAACAAATGCTATAAACGATCTTGAATTGTAATTTATTTTTTATCAAAAGCCAGCCCAGCATGAAATTATTATTTCCTGTATGTACGAGAGTTATGAGGATATAAAATGAACACTTTATCATAGCATATCAATACCGGAAATCTGTCTTTCATCGATCAAATATTTTTTTATTTGATTTAAAAGATCAAAAATTGCACAGTTAAGGTTTTAAAGATTAAATGGGTCTAATCCTGCCTGAAGTTGTAGTTCATAGTGCATTTGCCCTGTGACAACTATAATAGTATTCTCAGATTTGGCGATGTTCAATATGTTCTCTAGATCATATCAGAAGTCAAACCTACATGGGGATATTTCCATGTCTTGATTTTGACAACGGTTGTTTTATTTCGTTGGACACTTAAATTGTGGATAAAGTCATCCACGAAAACCACGAAAATTGGTTCCCCACGAACAAAAGTACTTTCACAGTAATTACTTATTTACTTACTCAGGCCAATAGCTCCTCCAGGGAGCATATTATAGGCCATTGACGAACTCCCTCCATGTAACTCGATACAATTAAGGAATGTTAATTGCATGACTTGATTTTTTTTTACTGTAGAATACAAATGGGAGAAAAACAGTATATGGAAGCATTTAACAGTGAACTAGATGCTTTTAAAGAAAGAGTTAAAATTCGAGCCAAAGAAAAACTAGATAAAGCTATACAGGAATATGAAGAGGTATAGTAAAGCATTAAGAATAAACATCAGTGATATAAAACATTAATTAAGGGAACTCAAACAATTGGTATATTTTCTTTACTTGAATTCTTAGGGTAGATATTTTCCAAGTGAAAACAATTTCTTAAATTAGGAAAATAACAATGTATTACCCCCTACCCTCCCCCAAAAAAATGGAAAAAAAAAAAAGAAACATACTACACATAAAACATCCTTAAAACAGAAAGGGAAGAGAGATTTTGACTGGAGATAATAATCTGAATTATGAACAACTCATAAAAGATGACGAGAAGAAAACATGCAGTAATTGGAACATGGTACAATATATTCCTGACATATTGGTTGATGATTATTGTTACATCCAATTTGGGGTGTGAATTTTTATAGAAAAAGAAGGTTGGAACATTCAATTGGGATATTTTTAATAGATCTGACTTGATCTTTAATTAACTTTCATTTCTTTGATTGTTGTTTTGTTAAAGAACATTTAGTGGCAAATATTTCTTTCATATTCTGGGTCAATTGACCATCTGATAGACTGATAAAATGATTTTTTTGAAAGAAGAAAAGAAAACCCAAATGTTTTAATGTTAATACAATGTTATGATTTTACAGGAAGAGAGACAGAAAAGATTAGGACCAGGTGGATTGGACCCAGTTGAAGTCTTTGAATCTTTACCACAAGTAAGGCCTAATATTTTGGTCTCTTTTTAACTTATTTGTTGAACTTTGTTTTATTTCTGAATAAATAGAAATGTTGGTTAAATGTCAATTAGACATCAACCCAATGACAAAAACAACCAAGCAATGGGATCAAAGGGCAACATGTAATCCTGAACAGTAGAAGTGTCTATACAGTATGACAAGCTCATAATCAAGAGTCCAAAAGAAGTGAATACATTAAACATAAACAATCTTAGATATGTTCCCGTCACCAATTCGATAAATATCAAAACATCAAGATATGACACTAGAAAGTCACAAACGAGGATTCCTGCATTGATGCAGGCACTGAAATAAGTTGCAGGGTTTAAACAGATTTTTTAGATATCAATGTTAGATTTTCTCTGCATTTAATTTTGTGGTTTTGATGGGGACCAAATGTTTGTAATTATTAATTATGTTCACTTTATAATTTATGCATTTCTTTTATATGTGAATACTATAATTATTTTCAAACAACCTTTTATCTGTGTGAGGATTTTTGCCTGACTTAAGCTATTTTTGAAGGAAAAAATTGTTTTCTCTGCAACATAACCCATGTATTCTGATTAGGTGTTAAAAATCCACAATTCAATCAATCCATCTATCATTGTTATCATGATCGATTGTTGTTGGTTGCTTAATGAAGAGTTCAGTGGCAAATATTTCATTCATGTTCAGGACGAGAACAAATTAACAATACATACAATAGCTATATAGGTAGGTCCTGTAGTAGAGGTCGTCCGGGATGAAGGTCTGGGAAATTTGGACTGCCATGGGAAAATGGGGTATATTGAATAGGGACATAAATTTAGCCTTTCAACAGACCATATATGGGCCCTCAAAGAGTTGTTGCAAGGGTTCTTAATGTGCGAAGAGCTTAGCACTCTCTTTACATGAGGAATCGGATTTTACGTCCCCATTCTGACCGGACGTGGCTGCGAACTTGTACATCTTTACTGCCAAATGGACTCCCACTTTGGCAAGGGTTTTACTGCCGGTCAGAGGAAGACCAATGGTGACCATATTTCTATTCCTAGTCATCATTGATATCATGATGTGTATTTTATGGTCTTTCCTTAACTTTGAGGGCAATTGTTATGGCAATCATTATGAAAATTGCACTCGATCGAAATTACTACATTCAAATAATATCAAGAAACATTCTTTTTTGTTTAATTTAGATTTTAAAAGATTGTTTCGATAAAAAAGACATTGCTTTGTTACAAAAAGTGGTGGCTGAAATGCCACAGGAAGAAGCCTCTTACCACATCAAAAGATGTGTGGATTCTGGTCTGTGGGTGCCAGGGGGTGGAGACCAAAGTACTGTGGGTGATGATGAGGGAGAAGAATATGATGAAATCAATGAAGGGGCTCTAGAACAGGAGTCAAAGAAAGAATCTGAGGATGGAAAAGGAAATAAGGAACCTGAAAAAGAAACAGACAAACCAAAACAAGTCTCTACAGAGGAGGTGGACTGAATATAGTTGTCTTATTTGTTGCTTAATGAATTTTTTTTATTAATTTATGTTATTATTACAACCAGAGAGATTTCTGTTCTTTTAGACATGAATTACAACTATTCAAAGTTTATGGTTTCTTCTAAGTATTTTTTCACTTAGATTACAATCAGGGTATAGTTTTTGTACCTGATTGAGCTGAGTTTTCAAATTGGTGTTGATAAACTTGAACTTTTGCCAATCGGTTAGGTCATGGATAAGCAATTGCAATGGAAATGGTTTAAAATGGGCTTAGTCAACTCCTGTTGTATCAAGGGGATTAACTTACCGGCTAGACACTTATTTTTCAGGTTATTGTATCAATTGTAATGGTAACATAAATGAATTGAGACCTTAGTGACACCACAGTTTTTCATGACACCATAAATTTTGAAATCAATTGTCACTAGCTAGACATAACTGAAGTATAAAACTTGAACATTCAAGAGAGGTAGACACGAAATGAGTCTTTTAAACACAAATTTAAATTAGTAAAAGTAAATGTATTATTAAAAACAAAATTCTTTTTTTTTAAATTGTTTTTGTTCACTCCGTAGGATTAAAACAATGCAATGATCTCATATATTAGTTTTTGTATGAAATTATGATATGTTATTTTATATATCACTAACTAGAAGCAGAATTTATTGTTTTTAAATGAAAAAAGAATTTTTGTCTGCAAAAAGAATGATGTATTTCACTTGTATTAAACGAATTTTCCATGAACTTTAAAATGCACTTCAGCTCAATATTGAAAGGAATTGCTATGATAGATAATGATGTTCCAAAGTATTTTTCTGGAGTATTTAGAAGAGTTCGTTCATATGCATTATATATTTTGTTATTTGATCTTATTATTTCAGATTTTAGAACAAATAATTGTCAGGCCATTGTCATTTACTATCTGATAAATAAAAAAGCTTTAAGGCTTTATCATTTAATATTTAGATTATTTTTCTACCCTATTCTTGCAAAAAAAGTTTTTCTCATACAATTTTATTTGAATGTATTTGTTTTCACATTTTGAATAAATGGAGAAATGTGGTGTATACATAAATCAGGCAGTTACAAAAGTTGACAAAAATTAATATTGTGATCTGCACAATGACAAGCTTCTAACAATTTGGTGATGAGTTCATTCAGAATAATCATTGTTGGATTTTGATTACATCAGTTTTATATCTATATTAAAGAACAACAATTATTCTTTCTAATATGAGACGTTGTCATTTCTTGTATATTATTAGTTAATATAACATGAAACAATAATAATAAAATAAATATCAAATGTTATCTGTAATCTGTTAATTGAATGTTCAAGATATTAAATGCCCAATCACATTTTAGCTTACCTGGCACAAATTTAAAGCTATTGGCGTCTTATGTCTATCACTGTCCATTGTCATTGTCCATTGTCTGTTGACTTTTACAAAATCTTCTCTGACATTACTAAGCCAATTGGAACTAAATTTAGCTACAGTCATCATTAGGATATTTAGTTTATGTGTCCATCCAGCTGTTAAAGCTAATAAGAACATATGGGTAAATGAAAATTTGATTTAGGCAGAAATATTCAGAATGTAATGATCTACCTACTGTTCATTTTAACAAAATTGTAAAACAACTCGTTTTAGTATTAATTGACCTTAATTTCCGATTTTCACATACCTTTTAAGATTTACCTATTATCTCTACAATTATAGTATAGAAACTTTAAATAAGAATAAATGATGAGCACGACAAGATCTGCATATAGGTTACTATTGTTGAAAACGCAAATTTACTACTTATGGGAATAATTGCCTTGACAAGTGAAGATTTTTTTTATCTTTTATGCATTTTTCCTTTTATCTTGAAAATCATCATAGCTAGATAGGGACTTCAGGAAACATTATCTATGATTCATTGGTCGATGTTTAGTATAAGTTGTTATATCCTTTTGATAGGGAAACTCTTAGCAAATAATAGGTAACCTTTGTTTGGTTTATATAATAATTGTAAGGTGTACATGCCCTTCTAGCCGAGTCCTATTCAATAAGGTGTAAGGAATGATTGTAAGGATTTCCATCAGGGGTCATCTTATCAGACCCCATTCGATAAGGAACAGTTAAGTAATCAAATTTTCACTGTTTTACCGTTGATACTGGATAAGAAAAAGCTATCAGAAAATTAAATTTCATCATTTCCTTTTTACTTTTGGTTGATCTTAGTGATCAACAAGTTAGTTAACGCTGAACGAAAAGGAGAAAAAAGGAACTCAACAAGGATAACAAGCTTATAATTTATTATGCCAGACTCACGTTTTGTCTGCATATGACTCGCCAGTGGCGTTAAAATCAAATAAGGGCTACAGTAGTTGACCGATGTTCAAATCTCATAAATTGATCGAGAAGAGAACAGTCAAGGTAACAAACAAAAACAGAGGAAATCGCATGAACTCCAAAAGAAGCAAAACCAGGTACGTCGATAGG
Organism: Mytilus coruscus; assembly: GCA_017311375.1. Classification (NCBI taxonomy): domain Eukaryota; kingdom Metazoa; phylum Mollusca; class Bivalvia; order Mytilida; family Mytilidae; genus Mytilus; species Mytilus coruscus. Next base: position 88,382,456 of record CM029603.1, read on the forward strand.
GAAGGTGTCTCCTGCTATGCATGCATCAATTGTTCTGCGAATTCAAAATGTCACAATCTGGAATAAAACACAGTCGGTAACATTACAGGTCAAACAGCTATACTGTTTTCTCCAGATCTATGACCGAGAAAATGTCGCCTGTGAGTTACTTAACTAAGTAGCATTGATTTGAGTTGTATTCCCCATAACTCTCTAAAAGCAAGTTTTGTGTAATGACATGCACCATTAAGTGTGATATGTAAATGCATAAATTAGAGCAGAGGGTATATGTGTTTTGCTGAAAAATGAGAAGTTGACAGTTGGAAAATTAAAACCATTACGTTTGTCATAGATTCTAGTTCGATGTGGTCCGTTGGTATCTTCCAGGAAGAGATCATGATACAAAAGCAGTCCTTTAAAATAGTTGCAAACTGCAAATGAAAGTTATACAGGGCTTTAAATCTTTGATACTATACAGTTTCTACAATAATATGTCAAATTCTTGAAACCCCACATGTCTGATTTTTAATAAAATTGTATAAATAGTGATCTTTAAAGAAAGATGCATCTTAGCCTCGAGCCAAATAGTAGGTAACTATGTCCTTAACTTCATTCACTCATAAACACTTTAATGCCCGGGTTAAGACATCATATGGCAGCATCCAATGAAAAGGATGCCTCTGATCTGTAATTGACATTTTTCTGAATTACACCAAATTATGCCATAGTTCAGGAAAAGGTAATAATAGAACCATAATTGTGTAACCTGCATAAAATAAGAAAACATGGTATGACTTCCAATGATACAGCTGTCCACCAAAGTCCAATTGACGTGGATATAAACGACCAAAATGGCACTATATGGTCTTCAACATTGAACAGTACACATACTGTATAGAAAGGCATAAACAAAACTTTGAAACATTTCAAATGAAAAACCAACACGGAGGGTAAATGTTAAGATAAGGAAATGCGGTATGCTCGCTAATGAGACAACTTTTCACCAGAGTAAAATGACGTGGATGTAAGACAATAAGGATCATCGTTCGGCCTTCAACAATGAATAAAACCGATATAAGATGCTCCAACGGAACAAAGTGTCAAAAATTCAATCGGGAAACCAACGGCCTGATTTTAAAATAAAGCAATTGACGAAAACAAAAATGACAACCAACGACAACCACTGAAATTCAAAACAACCATAACGACTTTGCACTAAACTTGCACAGTAGTGTAACACCACAGCATAAGAAAACAAACCTGTAAAAGTCATATGGAAATGTTTTACTCATCGGATTGGCACGAAGCTCAAAAGCAAATAAAGACAACATACACAGTATTGATATCAGAATACTGTCAGTATCGGAAGCGAGTTCAAAGCCAATTACGATTAAAAATAAATCATGTTTTACATTTTCTGATCAATCAGTACACATCAAATGATTAGCGTAAATACGTCATAGATAATCTGAGAAAAGCATTACCTTGTGCAATGCAAAAATGTAGTAACAAAGTATCAACAGGCTGAAGTTTTCATAATTTTACAGCAATACATTTTAGTCATGTTTTTATTTATCAAAACAAAATAAATGTTAAAGTTTGTACCGTTAAAAGCAACATTTAAATATCATACTTGGTGTTTAATTTAGTAAGGTTACAGCATGGAAGTACACAAGTATCCAACAAAAGAAGGTTACTCTGATGTCCATTTTAAACTTCACCAAGACAAATTGTACGACTGTTTAAATCTTTCATATCAAAGAGTGTAACCAAAGGAGTAAAGCAACATCATACAAAAGGAGGTCACTCTGTCCTTCATTTAACGGTAAAACTCACATGAAATCAGTTTGAGTTTCACGTGTAAGTTCGTTTGAGATGAAATTCACGTTTTGAAATTTTGTGTATTTTGTGGCACAATGTTGACTGCTGTGCCCCAGTTTTGGGCATTTTGCCTATTGTGTCTTCTTTTTGCTCGCACATTGTTGTCATTATAATGGAATTCCAAGCGATCGTCATACAAGTGAGAGATTTGGCTGGCTATAAAACCAGGTTTAATCCACCATTTTCTACATAAGGAAGTGTCTGTACCAAGTCAGGAATATGACGGTTGTTTTCTATTTGTTTGTTGGGTTTGAGCTTTTCGTTTTGCCATTTGATAGGGACTTTCCGTTTTGGGTTTTCCTTGTAATTCGGTGTTTTTGTTATTTTACTTTGTTTTCAGCACACAGAAATACTAATTTGTATCCGATTTTCCTCCTAACCCATACTCATAATTTAATGAAACATCCTCAGAATCCTGATCATACAATGCCAACGTGCACCTCCTGCTTTGGTTTTGGTCCGAATTGTTTTAGGTTTCTCTTGCCAATATTAAAACAAGGAGATGTAGTATGCTTGCCGTTGAGACAACTATCCACCAGAGTTCAAATGAGGTAGATATACGCAATTGAAGGTCACCGTATGACCTTCAACAATAAGAAGAACCAATACCGTATGGATGTTGTCAATGCTATATTTAAGGGTTCCCGTTTTGTATCCATAGCTTTCTCAGAATCCTCCTATTTGTCTATTGTCGATTGGAATCTATGTGAAATACATAAAATATATTTTGCTGATTTTGTGGAGACAAATCGTTCAAAACGTTTCTTTGTGAAATATGTCTTCTTTCTTAGTTTGCTGATATTGCTGACCTTGCTGCAGTGAACATGATACCAATGAGGAAATGCCATACTTATCTTTTTTACAGTAGCTGACTTTCTTCGACTTAAAGATTGTAATTGCCTTCATGGTATTTTTGTTCTTTTGTAAAGGAAATTATTAAACCTTTGGTCTATTCAAAAGAGCACACTTAAAAAATGGATATGTCTTCTTACACTCACGTTAAAACCTTTGATAAGTATTTAATTGATGGATATTCCAGTAATGCAGCGATTTGTAATAATTTTCTTATATCTAAACCAATGATCACAGAAGACTACACACAACAAGAACTATAACAACTGTCTAAGAAATAGTAAAAGTTAGTTTCATCTTTCTTGTCAGCAAGCTCGATAGCTACTTTTCAAGAATTATGTCAAACAGGAAAACGTTTTCACATGTCCGTACGAAGAGCTGATTCCTTACTTTATTACAGGTCACAGATAAAGGAATCTGTTCCATTTTCAATAATTTCCTATTATGAGAAATTACAAATATATCTTTCGATTTACTTCCAGCAACATAAACATTTCCATAACGGTCGGTCGTTATTCCTTTAGGATGTTGAAGACTGTCGTTTTGGTACGTCCAAACCGTATTTCCATGTTTGTACGGAGTTTTCCTATTTCGTTGAAAGGTAAATGGTTTCCATCATACTTATACAGTAGAAAACTTATTAACTTCACCCTTTGCAAGTTTTTGTAATAATGTTCCTTTAATGTCGTACAGATGTATTCCATCATTGCTTATCTTCACTGCTAATTTGTTGTTATAATAAGATATACCCCAGCAGGTTTTGGGAGTATGAATTATTTCAATGATTTTGTATTTGTAATTTTCTATGCTGGCAATCTCAATTTTTTCTCGTTCCCAAATGTGATTCCAATGTTGTCATTTGATATTTCTGTTATATCACTCGGTATACTGGATAAAGAGACATTTAGCTTATATTGCCCATTCTCATTTAAAATTTCCAGTTGTCCAATACTGCTTGCAATAATCAAATCACCACTGCTACATATAAGACATCCAAAACTCAAGTTTTGGTTTTCAGATTGGTAGGACATTTTAGTTTTTTCCCGAAGCTTTACTTTTCAATGTCTATAGTAGGTTCTCTTGGTATTTGTGCTGCCTTAACAGAAGGCTCGACTATCTCGGCTACTATTGTTTTACTGGCGACTGTTATAGAGCCCAGAGACTTAAATGTAAGCATTTGACTCACTGGGTCCGTATTTAAATCAATGAAAACTCATTCATCTTCATATGACTCAGCGATTCCTGCAACCAAATATGTTCACCTAATACCAATTTTTCTTCTTCTCTAACAACAGGAAACAACTGAAAATTTGTTGCAACATCTTTAAGCTGTGAAATACTGGTATTTATTTCGGAAGCTACTTCAAGTCTTGATTCTAAATCGGCTAATGACATTTTGACATTTGTTTTGCATATTTCTGCCTTAGATGTCAGTTCTTGTAAAACATCTTTATGTAAATTATTCAAATGTTCATCCAACTTCCTTCTCATATCCTTTATCGATGACTCTATCGATGACTCCTGGATTTCAACATTAGTTAAGTTCTCCTGGCGTTTAGTCATGACCATTGAAAGATTTTCCTCAAGATTACCGATATCTCTCTGAAGATTGGAATACGACGTAGACGAAATAACGTTTTTAGCGACATCGTCTATTGAAACCATATCTTTGCACTCTCTATGGTTTTTTGAAATACATAAAGAGCATGCAGGTTCATCATGATTAGGACAGTAAAGGTCTAGGACTTTATTGTGTTGTTTACACTGCTGTGAAATCAAGTGACCTAAGGAAGTAATCTCTTTGCTTTTTTCATACGTTATTACTTTATGGTTTCTTGTTGCTTTCATTCCTTTATGACTATCTGCACAGGATTTACATAATCCCTCCTCGCATGATAGACACCAGAACTGGACCGGCGTTGTCAGTTTGTTGTATGTACATGGATCACAATGGACACCTGCAGTTACTGGTAAAGCCATAATCTGTAAATATTCATTTAATACAAATATCAGAAATTTTGAACCCTTTCCGAAGAAAGAAATCGTTATATCAACCTAATTTAAGAATTTTAGCCACAATCACATTTATTATCTTTGTCATGTATATTGCAGTAGACCCATTAAAACAACATCAAAAGAAGGAAAAACAAGTGTACGAAATCAATCTTTAATTGACCTGTTGGATAATTTCAAAATTGAAATCGTCTCGTTTGTCATAGATTCTGGCACTGAGATGACCACGTATGTCAAATTCGAGGTATAAGTCTAAAAATGATGCAGAGGAAGCCGTGTCTGTTGTTTCGTCTAGTTATGGGAGCTATATCAATGGAACTCAATCAGAAAAGTTTGGATTGTTAATGGATAGAACATCATCAATGAATGTGAAATTAAATGACAAGTTTACTATTTCGTATCATTTACTTGTAAAGTTAACATTTTGTTACAATATATAACATTTTGAGATTATTTTATTTTTTTAAACATATATAAATTGCATCAAGCCGTAGAATTTTTTTAAAACCGATTTAGCAGCACTTTAACATTTTAATACTTTTAATAACTCTTTGTTCGTTTGCCGGATTTGTAACCCTGATACCTGTGATAACTAATTATCCTTAATTAATTTTTCAACTCTAAAATATAAGGTTAATTAAGTAAAACTATCTGCACTGTTTTATAGTTATTAAAATTTTTGTCAGAAAATGCAGTGAAAAGATACAAAAGCTGTTACTCACTCAAGAAAAAGCTAATGATAAAAATGTTTGCATGAGAATGTGCACCTTATGTGACCAATCAAAGAACTTGCTTTGGGTTTCTCACGTAATTCAGTGGTTGTCGTTTGTTGCTGTGTTCATATTTGTTTTCGTTTCTTATTTTGACATAAATTAGGCCGTAAGTTTTTCGTTTGAATTGTTTTACATTTGTCATTTCGGGACCTTGTATAGCTGACTATAGCGGTATGGGCTATGTTCATTGTTGAAGGCCGTATGGTGACCTATTGTTGATTATTTCTTTGTCATTTGGTCACTTGTGACGAGTTGTCTCTTTAACAATCATACCACATCTTCTTTTTATATTATGTTTGTTATCATGCACAGCACCCACAGTACAACAAAATTGCATATACTGATTCATAATAATATGAAATATTCTCTATCATATTTGTTATCATAGTTTAACATAAAAGATATTAAAAGAAATACGATAAAGATCTGAACCAATCCGTTATGGCAATATTAATAATTTATATAATTGTTTTCTTTGGGTATCAAATCTTAATTTGAAATTTTTTCGATACTTTCACCTTTTTCGCATATATACTACATCATGAGCATGACAGGTAGCATACTGTTAAATTTAAAGGGAGGAGCCTCGGTGGTCGAGTGGTCTAAGTAGTCGAACTACTGTATCACTAGCCAGTCAACACTGAGGTTGTGAGTTCGAATCCCGCACGTGCCAGGTGCGCTCGACTCCAATCTTAATTGACTAGGATTGTCAGTTTTCCTACCGAAGGTCCGTTATTCTCTCCGGGAACTCCGGCTTCCCCACCAATAAAAACTGTCTTCCACGAAATAGCACAATGGTGTTGAAAGTGGCGTTAAACACCAATCAATCAATCAATCAATGAAATTAAAGGGAGTATATGATCAAACCAGGTTTATAACTCTAAGTATTCCATAAGACTCATCAGTGGGGCTCGAATAAATTACGAAGTTGAATAGCATTCAAAACCAGACAATTCGAAAAAGACGTGATACCAATTGGTCATATTTGAATTTCAATGTGACTTTTGTTTCAAATTTGAATTTTGTATACTAAGCACTTTAGAGGATTTCGTTTAAGAATTGGTTGCCTTTTCATGTTTTTATTCCAGAATGCAAGGTTTAAATAGCGGTGTTTTACATGTTTTAGAAATTTTAAAGTTGTATGACTGTAAGAAGCATAATGTAATTAAACATTTAATGTCATATTTAGAGTTTAAACTTATCAAAAGTTCCAACTTATGGGACAACGTCTAGGTTTACAAATAGTCAAAGTTAAATCACAAAATACTGAACTCGAGGAAAATCCAAAACGGAAAGTCCCTAATCAAATGGCACAATCAAAAGCACAAACACATCAAACGAATGGACAACAACTGTCATATTCCTGACTTGGTACAGGCATTTTCTTATGTAGAAAATGGTGGAATAACAAAAATAATGGTTTGTGTCTCAGACGGCATTTGACAAATGCATTCTTCGTCAGTTTGTACCTCACTTCCTTGTACAATAAATAAGTGTTGGTTGAAGGTTTTGGTTAATGATTTTTTAAAAGGAAATATAAAATTGAGAATGGAAATGGGAATGTGTCAAAGAGACAACAGACCGACCATAGAACAGACAACAGCAGAAGGTCACCAACAGGTCTTCAATGCAGCGAGAAATTCCGCACCCGGAGGCGTCCTTCAGCTGGCATAAGTTTGCATTTAATTTGCAAAAACGACAAAAACTATAAAACATTATTATACTATTGAAGCTACCAATTAGCAAAACAACTACTAAATAAACAAAATGTCTTATATCGCAAAAGTTGGTTGTATACTTTTGAAGTAAATATTGGATGAAAGACATGATATTATAAATAATGCATGTTAAGGGTCAAATGTAGGTCTTATTGAACCCTCTTATTTCATAGACTATCGGAAATAGTATCTTATCACAGTTTTCATTAAGATAGCAGTGTACATGAATGGTATAAAGATTCCAATGTAGGTCACGACCTGCATTATCAGATATTACGCAAGGAAAATTATGGAGATGTTTATTCTATGTTTGTCTGCGATTGTAATCGGTAAGAGTAACGTATTTCTTAAATATTTGTTTTCTACGTCACGTTCCCATTACGAATCATGCACAGATTCCAAACACAAAGAACACATTAGTAGTGCGAGACAATTTCGATATATTTCCAATCAATTGCCGTCACGTAAAAAAGTAAAAGTTTCCGTCCGTTGTTGTACCAAGTTAGAGTATCGAGCCATTTCATGTTAAAAAAAAACCCAACATAGGTGAAATAATTCTAATTCACATAAACTAGTATTCTTTGTACAGAAAATGGGTTAAATGTCCTAGTCTCCCAAAAAGGGCAAGGTATAAATTTGTTAATCGCTTTGATACACGAGGTCAGGTCTAGGTCACATAACAACCAGTTTTATGCAAAAAGAACAAATGAATTTTACTATACAAATATTGATCAATGACCAATAATTGTAAAAAAATATTTCAGGAGATATTTAGAGCTATTTCCGAATGCTTGTAGTTTAAAGGTTTGGTTGGCTTGCTTGCTTTGTTTGTATAAATGTTTGCTCAAGCATTATAATAAAGATTGACATCTGCAATCAATAGATAGGCGGGGCTTCAGTTTGTATATATTATACTTAAATGTTATTGGATGTTAAGTATAATGCAGAGTATAATGTATAAAAGCTGAAGCCCCGCCTAAATATTGGTTAGGTAGGTTGACAATTAGACAACATAGTTCTTTAAGGTAATTTGTTGCTTTATTATTGGGAATTTTATGAACAAGAATCAATTTATGATATCAATCTTCGATTTGAAATTTAACCATTTTAGTTCTTTACGTAGGTGTTAGTATTTGTGCATCCAGTATAACATTTAGAAAATTAAACGAGCAGTAGGGCACCAAATCAAATCAAATTAAATCAAATCATTTTATTGGTGTAAAATCCAAATATTGGGTTGTTACCAAGACAAGCATGACAATTTTTACAAACATATAATATTCAAAGTTAACCAACATTCATAGTATATGCTGGTGTTAAACTGATCATGGTAATTGCAGTTACCACGATCCCAACATGGCGGAGCCAAAAACAAGTAAAATCGTCTTCTTCTAATTTCTCCGTGTGCACGCGTTGTTTTCAAGAATTACTCAGCCGCTAGGTTGATATGTTCGGTATTGTTGTGTGTGTGTGTGTTCTTAATATCATATATGGCCTTGTTACCGAAATAATAGCCATCGAAATTTTACGGAAGATCATCGTAACTCCAAGAATTTGTTTGATATGATAATCGTAACTTGATTATTAGATAGTCGTAACTTGGACATGATAATAGTAACTTATCAGTGATAATCGTAACTTTCTTTATATGCTGATGGGGATGGCGACTATATATAAATCGTGTTTGAATGTTTGATAGTGTGACTAGAATTAGTGAATAATTTACTAATTTACTTTTTGCTTTGTAGATATAGTCTTTATATTTTACAAGTTATAATTTACGGTAAATGTTCATCATGATGACAAGGAGAGGCAAACATTTTCCATGTTCACACATTGTTAATGGAAACTATAATGTTTAAATTACGTTCGTTTTCAAGTAAAGATATGATTTAGATCACGGTATCTTATTCTCCTTTGAACTATTAATCTCGTTCCCTTTTGTACAAGGTTCATTTAAATGATTGCAAACTTACCTTATTTTGAAAAAGTATTTCGATCCTGAATGTTGTTACGCGTTTATCGTTACCTTTAAATAATCTTTTTATGTCCCCGCCGTAGCGAAGGGGGCATTAGGTTTTACAATTGTCCGTCTGTACGTCCGTCCTTACGTACGTCCCAAAGTTGGTTTCCGTTCTCTACCTTTAGTTTGCCTCAACCAAATGTTTTGAAACTTATACACAATGCTTATTACCACATAATTCAGATCAAGTTCGAAATTTGGTGGCGTTACTTTTACCGTTCTTGAGTTATGCCCCTTTATAAACAAAAAAATTGCTGAATTTTTCGTTTCCGTTGTCTCACTTTAGTTTGCCTCAACAAAATGTTATGAAACTTATACACAATGCTTATTACCACAAAATACAGATCAAGTATGAATTTTGGTGGTGTCACTTTTACCGTTCTAGAGTAATGCCCCTTTACAAATTTTCCGTTCTCTAACTTTAGTTTGCCTTAACCAAATGTTATGAATCTTATACACAATGCTTATTACCACATAACACAAATCAATTTGGAATTTTGGTGGTGTCATTTTAACTGTTCTAGAGTTATGCCCCTCTACAAATGAAAAAAAAAATGCTGAATTTTTCGTTTCAGTTTTCTAACTTTAGTTTGCCTTAACCAAATGCAATGAAACTTAAACACAATGCTTATTACTACATAACACAGATCAAGTTTTGAATTTTGGAGGCATCACTTATACCGTTCTAGAGTTATGCCCCTTTACAAATGGAAAAATTGCTGAATTTTTTGTTTCCGTTCTCTTACTTAAGTTTGCCTCAATCAAATGTTGTGAAACAAAATCCTTATTACCACAAAACTCAAATCAGGAACAAATTTGGGTAGTATCACTTTTACTGTTCTTGATTTATGTTCTTTTATGCAAACGGGGGAATCCTCTGTGTCCCATGGACACATTACCCATGTATTATTAGATATTCCGTTAGAGAGGGTACTGATAAAATCAGTTACTATGATCATAGACATATTTTATACAGTTACGATTATCTTTCAAGTTATTTGTCCACAAGTTACGATTATCTTCTTTTGGAGTTACGATGATCTTCCGTAAATTTTCGATGGCTATTATTTCGGTAACAAGGCCACATATGATACTAAGAACACACACACACAACAATACCGTACATATTAACCTAGCGGCTGAGTAATACTTGAAAACGCGTGTACACGGAGAAATTAGAAGAAGACGATTTTACTTGTTTTGCCTCCGCCATGTTGGGATCGTGGTAACTGCAAATACCATGATCAGTTTATCACCAATGATTATATAAGTATATCAAATTTTAAGATATTTTTGAGGAGGTGATACTTTCGCAAATTTAAAAATAAAAGTACAACATTCTTAATGATATTGGTATAAAATATAACAAAACAAATATATGTGTAATAAAATTAAAACAAATAGAAAATAATCACAAATTTGTATTACATAATTCTAGCTTTTATTGTCAGCTTGGCTATTTCTTAGTACTTATAAATCATTAACCCCCTTTTAAATATAATTTAGTTATGTCATACTCATTAAATGTAAACATAGATGTAAATTTTTCCTCATCAGACATTTTGTTGAAATGGGACGATACTCTCTACTTCCTATGTTTTTCTAAAATTTGACATTTTAAAGCAAAATTAAATTTTTCTGTAACCCTATTTTTACAGAAGGGACATAATCTTTGTTCAAGAGGTAATCTACGGTGTCTGCCCTGTTCAATATTTAGATTACTATTACTTAATCTTATTTATTAAATATGTATATCATGTATCGGTTAAAATCACTTAATAAAACATTTTCTAATTGGTATCTTTTTAAAATTTTTTGAAAGTTCTTAGATTGTTTCCATTGGAGTTATTTTGGTCATTAAATAGAAATTCCAGAAATGGCACCTGCAATGGATAATTTAGGAACCCCATATTTGATATAATCAGAATCTGAAGCGGTATTACCTGAGTATACTTTTTGCTGTCTTTTAGAGAGATATGACTTGAACGTTTTCACTGAATGATCTGATACTTTGTATGAATGTAATTTATGGAAGAGAACGAAATGGTCAACAAGATCACATGCAGATCAGAAAGACCGTTCCTACAACATTGCCATCATCAATATATACTAGAACACACTCGCGGGCATTTAGATCGGAGTTAAAAGCATGTAAACTGTTGTAGGATGATTGTTTGTAAAATATGTTATGACTGGAGAATTTCAGGAAAGGTATCAAAAGTAATAGGTACTTGGTGACAGGACAATTTTTTTAGCCCTCCCCCTTTTTCCAAAGTCCGTTATTTTTTTGTTTTCTGTTTTTCTGTATACAATGAACATACATATACTGTAAATAAAGTGTATTTGCTATTTACTATCAATTCCAAGTTTACTATCCTAGGCGATATAGTCATTATACAGACTCTCTATATAATATACATGTATCAGTGACAGCCGCGGATAGTAAACTTTGAATTGATAGTAATGATAGCAAGTACACTTTATTTATAGTATATGTATGATCATAGTATACAGAAAAACGCGAAAATAATTGTCCTGTCCCCAAGTACTTATGAAAATTATGTGTAATTTTAAAAACAGTCGTAAACGGAAGTCTTGTCCATGACTTAAAATCCCGTCCGATGACGGAAACAATATTCGGACGCCTTTATTTTCATTTTTCTCCTAAAATAACCCAAACTGAATAATCATAAGCGAGGATGACAAATGCGACTATGCATGGTACCTTTAGGACACAGAGGCATGATGATTAATTTATTGTGGAAGGAAGAGAAGGACACACAAAATGAGGTCTTCTCATTTAATAGTATATATATGCCAGTTAACCATAAATTTGGTTAGAGCTGTTTGGCATGAGTGGTTTGATCTAGATCCGGATCTTGCCTCTAGTAGTAGTTTATATTGTGACAGATAAAGATAAAATGTTTTTTCAAATACTTTACATATAGCATGACTGCTATAGATCTGTAGTTCTCTGGTATATTTATATCGCCACATTTAGCCGTATTTGACACAACCTTTGGAATTTTTGGTCATCAATGCTCTTCAACTTTGTACTTGTTTGGCTTTCTTACTATTTTGATCTGAGCGTCACTGATGAGTCTTATGTAGACGAAACGCGCGTCTGGCGTATTAAATTATAAGCCTGGTACCTTTGATAACCGGTTAAATATTGGATTCAATCTAGCTATTTTTTTAAATTTTCTGGGGAAATACCTTCTAGTATACTTTAGTTAATTAAATATGTTATGTATGGTGTTGATATCTTCATGACAAATTGGCCAACATCATCTAGGCCAGTTGCGTTGGACTTTACTAGCTAAAAAGAAGTTTCTTAGTTTCATCTATCTTAAAAAATGGAATCTTAAATTTAACTTCTGGGGGATTTTTATCTTGCACGTAATTATTTGAATTATCTTTTTGAAAGGATGTATTATTTGTAATATATGTATCCCCTTATTAGTGTAAAGTATGGGTTAAAATTGTTTACTATATCTTGTATCTTATCATATTTATTATTGCTGAAAGTCATGGTAGAATGAATTTCATTTTGAACTTTAGTTTTGAATCTTTGATTAAAGGCCAACTTTCTTCAGCCAAAATGGTGAAGTTGAAATCATCCTTCGTAATTTTACGGACGCCATCACGAGTTGGTTGATCGTTATGGAATATCCGTTTCAAAGATGATATGGGATATGTTCCTTATGTCGTAACTTCAATCCTGTTCCTTTTCGCGAATGCGGTTACCGAATTAGACTATTTACCGGGTTTGTAATAACATGAGCAAAACGACGGGTGCCACATGTGGAGCAGGATCTGCTTACCCTTCTGGAGCACCTGAGATCACCCCAAGTTTTTGGTGGGGTTCGTGTTGCTTAGTCTTTAGTTTTCTATGTTGTGTCTTGTGTGCTATTATTTGTCTGTTTGACTTTTTATTTTTAGCCATGGCGTTGTAAGTTTAATTTCGATCTATGAGTTTGAATGTCCCTCTGGTATCTTTCGACCCTCTCTTCTTAATGTGTTTTGTAAAATTTTTATTCCCTGTTTGAAATAGGACTGTAAAGATTTTTCCATTAAGTATGTGCATTTATTGCGCAAAGAACGGATGTGATCCCAGTCCCTTTTGGTAAAAAAAAAATTCTGAGCTTCTTTCCCCTTATCTGTAAGTCTATCAGTTTGCTTTACATGTTTTATTCTTTTCACTTTAATTAGAGCATGTTTGTTAATTACTGACAGAAATAATTGATACTGCATATCAGTGGCAGATTAAATATCAATGACAAAAACGATATCCTATGTGTTTATGACGTAAGGTTGGTATATCTTTTTGGTCTATTTTCTTTGTAATAAATACTGGATGGTCTCTTTATAATCTATTTACGAGATTTGAACACTGTTAAACTTCTATTTATATAACAAATAGTATATCGAGAAAATATTGCAAAAGAAAATCATTGGCGGAAGTAATACATAATAATTATATTTTCCATGAAAAGGCCTAATAATGGAAACAAACCAGAAAAGATCGAAAGAACTCATAACTATAGAAAAAAATGAAATGAAAACAAAACAAAACAATTAGTCGTAAATACATACACAACCAGAAATAAATACAAATTGTGTGTTTTAGTTTTACTACATACGGCGTATTTAGGTATGTGGCGATGTTTCTGTGCACGTAAAACTGGTTTTGTCTTGTTTTGTGCTTGTAACAAGTCAGGCTATCTTTATTGTGTCTTGGTCGATTAAATTTTCTTCATTTGTTCATCGTATGACTGTATGTTATTTTTTCGGAGTAGTCAACTTGATCATACTTATCCCGATGGATCGGGGATTTTCATATGTACTAAAATAATTTGTAAAATAAATTGATGAATATCACGACCATTTTTTTATAAGAACTTCATTTTAATTAACATTAATACATCGGCATTATTTTTCAACACTTTAAGGAATGATTAAGTTACTTTTTTGTAGCTTCATATTTTTATATATCTCCTTAGTGAAAGCCGAACAAAGTTGCCAGAGAGGACTGAATGTATGCGAATCATTTCCTTGGATAGCTTGGACAGCATGTAATTCCACTTGCGGAGGTGTAAGATACAGAGTAAAACCAATTTGCTGTGAAAACGCTCCAAACCGTCAAGTATCTTTTGATGAATGCTTGCAGTCTTGTAATATAACAAGGCAGCAGTATTTTAAAGATAAATATGAAGAACAGTCGTGTGGAAGCTGTACTAACGGTAAGCTTTCTGTTTGCGTAACCGGTTTATTTTGATTTTATGTATCAGTCAATATACAACTTATTGATTTTATAGAACAGTTCACATGATTGAAGCATACACAAATTTGATTTTCTTATTTGACTAGTTGTTCGGTACATATCATTGGCATCTGTCTTCTCATACTAACTGTCCATGGAAAATAATCAGCTCAAAAGTTACAAAGAAAAGGACTACAGAACATGAGTTAATCTCTTATTACAAAACTTTGGGATTCGATTCCACAATACATATATCTCCTATGAACACGGGTTGTGACAAAAGTAGATATACGCAACTTTTGTTATACCTTAGCATTCAGACCCATTTAGCAATTGAAAGTTTATTTTCAACACATAAGTTACACTTTGCAATATTTTCGAGCGTAACACCATCAATTTAGAAAAAATTGGAAACAACTTTAAAATATGATGAATTCAGTAGAGAATTATGCTAGGCAATGGGCTAAACGCGAAAGAAAAAGAAGACGTACATACTCTTTCTGAATAGGTTATGGCTATATGGTCGTTGAAACAAATCAGAATGAAAAAAAACTGAAGGGTTCTATGAATACACATGCTACATTGATTTTAAAGATCCATGTGTTGCTAGAGACCTGTCCTCTCTCCATGACAATGTATTGTTATCCTCGCAGATAAAGTTCGAAACATTGATATTGTGTGTAAATGACATTACATAAACTATTTGATTAAGGAATTAGTTATTACAATTCAATTGGATACTCAACGTATACCTACACGACACTTACCAAAGAGGATATACTTGTACTAAAAATCATACGTCTGTTTATGTTCATCTGGAATTTTAGGCAATGATGATGTACTGATCTTCCATCACGTGAACCAATTATGTCTGTTTTGTTGCGCACCATATATTGTCGATATAACGAAACTATCAGCAACTGTCATTCAAGTTGTAGGTTTAGCCAGCTATAGACGGGTTTATCTATAATTGACCTAGAAAACATGGGCGCATCCATTAACCTCTCACGTGACCGATCCGCCATTACAACCGTGAAAAATAACGCACGTGTATTGATCAAAACATTATCGGTTTTCTGTTAACATTTGTATTTCCTTCATTTTCTTATTTATTTCACTATGGATACTGCCGAAAGTTAAAAAAGGTGGAGGCATTTCTTGTGCAGTTAATAGTTGTACAAATAATCGTAGAAAATTTCAGATGTGGAAAAAATCAATAAATAAAATATGTGAATTATACAAGTTGTGCCGACTGCATGCAATCCGTTTTTTTAATAAAACTTGTTATGAAAGTAAAATTACACTGGCAGACGAATGTTGACACATCGTCAAACAACTGTAAAAAAATTTGATTATCCCCAAACAAGACACAATTTGTAGTGGAAGCGGTAAAAGTATGGATTAGCCATGAAATAAGCTTCATAAGGGGCCCGGCACCCTCAATCCATTCCTGCACATTTATTGCAGATCAGCTGTTGCTCGATCGTACTGATGAGGTTAACACTTAGTTTGATGTTTGGTTATTTGGGCATGTTGGGATGGCGCTTCCATATTTCGAAAAGTAAGGCTTGTAAACTATTTTATTCATGGATGCCAGTTCTTGCTGAAAACTTAAACGTTTTACAAACAGCAGCATCAATAGACAAATCCCAGCAAAACTTACTATTAAGGGCACTTCTCTATAAACCTCGTCTTAATGGTCCATATATGAAGGCATGTGTGCTTAAAGTATATATTCACTTTGCTGTCTTTATACGACGTATACAGTATTTTCTGTTGAAACTTGATTTGAACTTTCCTCAATCGATTATTCTGTGCAAGAATCATAAAATTTTACACATTAGAAAGGATTTTTCAAAGGTCTTAGTAATCAAATAGTTTACTAGAACCTACGGAAGCGTAGCCATAAACCGACAACCCGAAATTCCGACAGTTCAGTAGTCTGATGGTCCAATATACATCCCTAATGTAATACTGCAATACTGTATTTCATTGTATTATATACATCGGAGACTTGTAAAGGAGTCTAATACAGATTCAGGATGAAAATATACGAGACCTCTGTTTTGGGGTGGTGGGGCGGGCCGGAGCATGATGTTATACTATGCATACTAGTAGTTTTATGTCAAGTAATTTTTCTGCAAAAGAAATTGGAATCGAACACCTAATAACTATATAACAGGGGCCGTGAAAGTTCAAAACATCTTCGTACCAATTAAATCGCAAAGTAAAGTCTACATATGTCACATATGGCCTGACGCACTGATAGCATATAGAGCAATTCATGCGGAGACAAAAGTGATACGAAAACGTCACTCAATTTTGAGCGGTATACGTGAGTCGAACCACAAGCAAAAAAAGTTTATCATCAAACAGTACACGTCTATAGGTATATTTTTTTCAGAAGATGTAAGTAACCGCGCGCTGGAGAAAACGGGCTGTCGAATTATAGGACCGTCGGATTAGAGGATTGTTGAATTTTAGGACTGCCTCATTATAGGTCTGACCACAGAAATTTCTATGAGTTTGATAAAATTGCACCTGGTTTTTCTGTTCACATTCGAACCGGCAAGACAATTTATTTTTATTTATGTATGTTTAATAATAATCAATATAATGATTACCAAATGATTCTAATCGATATATAACCTGGGATTAGTATTCGTATATCAAGTTATGTCCCGGGTGTAACGTATCAAATATAGTACCGTGAGTTATATTTTAAGGACACGACACCTGGCCTGCAATACACTTACAATTTTAATGTCCATTCCTTATCTAATCACTTTATTACTTATTCCTTAAATTTTCCGAGGTCAAGTACGCTTCACATTCTTGTGTTTACGTTAATTATATGCGGTCTGGGAAATAAATGTATATCTTGTTTACATTTTTTTCACGGTTGTAATGGCGGATCGCTACTATGACGACGCCTAGGAGTCGCGTCACAAACTAAGGCAGATAATTGGAAAAACCCGTCTATAAAACCAGGTTTAACTCACTTTTTTGTTCAGAAAATGACTGTACAAAGTCAGAAATATTTCAGTTCTTTCCATTTCTACCGTTGGTTGATATAGCCGAGTGTTTTTGTCAGGTTTATGGAGTTCACACCTTTTTAAATTTACCCCGGGGTTCGGTACTTTTACAAACACATTTTTTCGATATCTAAATCACATGAGTGTCTTTAAAACATCGTCATATTGATTGGTCCTCAAAGTGCTCCATGTAACCTTTTTCTAAACTAATAACATCAATTTTAACTTTATCAGCAATAATAAAGGGGTTTCAGAGTTTTTGTGAAAATACATAAGCTAGGGAGGGGGATGAATCAGTTTTTGAATACTAAAAAATTCTAAAGAACAAGATAAATTGAAAAAACATATGCTACTTTGTTTCATAAAAGAGTATGGGCAAAGTACAGGTAGGTACATATATCTTATTTTATGGAGGGATTAATCATTAGGAGGTAAGATACATGATTAGATCTGTCTTAATTAATTAATAACAAAATCAATGCTTGAATTGATGAATAAACTCCTTTTTTATATCATCATAAAAACATTATTCATTTCTTTTCACTGTTCAATGAATAAACTTTATTGAATATTCTTGCAATGATGTAGACTTGTAGCACGCGATGAACTTTTATTCAAGATCATATGCACCCAAACAATTCAATTGATATATTCCGCAGCCTTTCTTTGGCTAAATTAATGACTGGATTCCTAGTTAATGACAAATAAGCAATCAATCAGTCTAAATTTACCTATTGCGATGAAATCCAGATATCAACTTTTAAGATCATTCTCCCAGACAATTCAATACAAAAGACCTGCATTATTCTGGATGATATCTGCTTAGCTCCCGACGATAGTTTGTTTTAAAAAAAGGGAGATTTTGAATATTTGTTTTTATTGTAAACTATAACGATACACTACTTGTCAGGTATTCAACTCCCGATTCAAACCAACTTTTACCGTCCAATAAACTGTTTTTGTAAATCTGTGTGCATATGATGTTATTACAGAATGTCTGAAAAGAACGTTTTAATATCAAACTCTGTACATAGATCGAAACTATTTTCGTTTAAAACTTTCGTTTTCTATGTTGTGTTTTTGTACTATTGTTTGTCTGTTTGTCTGTTTGTCTTTTTCTTTTTTAGTCATATCGTTGTCAGTTTATTTTCGACTTATGATACTAAAATAAGAAAATGTATGATCGCCAATGAGACCAAAGACACAGAAATGAACACTTATAGGTCATTGTACGGCCTTCAACAATGAGCAAAGTCAATACCACATAGTCAGCCATAAAAGGCATCGTAATGACAAAGATAAAACAATTCAAACGAGAAAACTAACGGCCTAATTTATGTAAAAAATGATAAACGAAAAAGAAATATGTTACATAGCAATAAACGACAGCCACTGAATTACAGACTCCTGACTTGGGACATACACATACAGAATGTGGCGGAAGTAAACTCGTTTGAAGGCGCCAACCCTGCCTTAACCTGATAGTTTGAAGGCGCCAACGCTCCCCTTTACCTATGAGTTCGATTGTCCCTGTCGTATCTTTCGATTTACTTTAGCTATGAGGTATGGCTTCTGCTCATTTTTGAAGCCCATACGATAACCTATATTTGTTATCTTCTTTGTTTTTGTTTTTTTGTTTCTGATAGAGCTGTCCTATTGTACATCATACCACATCTTCTTATCCTTACATATATTTATCGGATTTTCTACCTTGATATTAAACCATAGTTATAAACAGAAAGTGCGATAATCTATTAAACGTACTATAAGTGGTCACTATCACCTACTTTAGAGAGTTGTGTGCTAGCCAAAAGTAAGCTTGATAACGTCTCCTCATACATTGTGACGTCGCTGAAAACTCGCCCTCAGTCATTTTGACATTCATGAGAAGTTCTGTTCACGTTTCAAAGTCGCATTACGAGAATTACGGATCGACTGAGCTGGGTGACATTGACTAAGGGAAGGACGATAATGTGATTAAATCAGGGTAAAACGGAACTATTCAATTCCGAAACCTTTCAGAAGCAGTCTTTTTAAAAGACCAATTAGTTAACATTGTTGTCATCAAAATGTATCCGCTCTATTAAACACCGTAAATCTAGTAATTGATGTCCAGCTTGTAATAAGTGTTCCTACATGTTCAGCATAACTTTAAAACCACTCTCAATACTAAAATTTACGATAAAAATATTTTCCATTTCCTATTGTTAAATATCAATTTTTAGAAGATGACGTCACCTTGGCACCATCTTATGGTGTTTATATATCTCAACTTGTTCGATTTGCTAGTGCATGTAAAAACATATTTGATTTCATCATTCGTAAATATTAATCAAAGTGCGGACATCTTATACGTTCAGGTATTTCACATTCCATCTTTTATAGAAATATTCTATACAAAGCATAAAAATGTCGTCATTCACCCCAAAAGCTACTAAAGGGACAATCAAAATAAAGTGTGTCAATGAAGCACATACATATACAAAGTTGACACAAGTTCAGTCTCAAAACAATATACGGAAATCAAAACTGCACAACACGAAAAACATACCAAGATACAATTGGAAAACGAAAATATATATTCGACGAAAGTAGTCAAACAAAGCACCAACAAAGAAATCAATCAAGATGAAAACCACAAACCAACCAAACTGAAACAAAACGGTGAGTATTTCCAGGTTCACTAGTTTCATAAGTTCTACAAGATCAAAATAAAAGAGAACAGGTATTACTAAATTGTCTCTTTCGATCTAACCTTTAATAAAACCTAAACATCTCCAAAATTATCTGTGAACTCACATCTAAACTTAAGACAATAGCTGTATTTTGAAAAGTGATATATTATATATATATATTTTCAGTACCAACTACAATTCAAGCCAGAACAACAGTTACAACACAAGCTGTACCATCCTGTGTGGATGATTCACGTGTCACGTGCGATCAATCTGCATGTAATAGCGGCTTGAAAATGTTCTGCCTAGCGACATGCAATCTATGTAGTAAGTACCTTACCAATACAGTTTAACATCCACAGTTCATGTTATTTGATAGCTCAAAGCTGTCGCTTATACTCAATTTTACTTAAACATTTTGAAATAAAGACTTCTCACTGTGTTGTAAACCCATTGGTGGCCTTACGCTGTTTTTCTTTCCATTGGTCGGGTTGTTGTCTCATTGACACATTCCCCCTTTCCATTCTCAATTATAATCAACGTTTTAGTTCATCTATGTGAAGGTCGGTCTCTAGTATATGTTTATAGGATATAGACACATGTTCAAGGTACTAAAGTCATGGAATATGTGTTGATATTGTTGTAGTAATCATTCGATATTTTTATACGTTAATAATACAATCATAATTTGTGGTTGCGATTATTTCCATGCAAAATAATGAATTACATGTATGTATCTTCAGTATTCCGCTTTTATAAATGTTCAAAACAATTAAAAAAATCGTTCGATTTTTGTCTAAAACACAACTCATGTCCCTTTAATTACGCTGTGACATGCCTGTTCTAAGCCAGGAATATGCCAGTTGTTTTCCATTCGTTTGATGTGTTTGAGCTTTTGATTTTGCCATTTGATAAGGGTCTTGCCGGTTTGAATTTTCTTTGGAGTTCGGTTTTTTTGCTCTTTTACTTTTTTTCTCGATAATTCTCATAACATCGATCCAATTAACAGCTTATATATATCATTCAAGAAAGGTGGAAATAAAAATTATTATCGCCTGTATTAAGTTAGGAATATGACTGTTGTTTTACTCTGTCCGTTGATTGAAAACGTTTGTTTTTGTGAGTTGTTATGGCCAGTTTATACTGCAAATAGTCTGGTACGAAATATGGTGGGATTAAACCGGTTTGTATTTTTACCTTAGGATAGGACTTTACTTTAACTATATTTCAGGTATAACACACGTGACGTCAACTTCAAAGTGTCCTAAGGGCTGGGCAGAATTTCGTGGTGAATGTCTTTTGTTTAGTCCTGAAAAGAAAAATTGGTTTGAGGCACATGCAAGTTTCTATAGAATTTATATTAATTTAAATGGAAGGATTTGAAGTCACGTATGTTATGCCAACTTAGGCTATATCCTTCATCATAAATCAGTTCAGTCGAAAATACCTCCTTATTTTAAAGATCATCTGTACCAATAATTTCTTATACCTATACCAAACCAATTGCAACTAATATTTTCAATTACAAACACGTTTAGCAGGATCTCAACATTGACGACTTCAAGTCTAAACCGCCTGATTGCACCTGTGCTAGTTCCCAATTCACATATAATCCGGCTGGCCACGTTATTACCGGAGACCTCAACATTGTCAATAACACTTCCCTGCGAAATTTGTTATCCAAAGGTCCGAAATATCGTGAGCCTAAATCCATGAATTGGAAATACAACTTCAAAAACTGATTGATTCAGTCGAGGATTGCGCCAGGCAATGGGCTAAACGCAAAAAGAAGGCGTAGATACTCTTTCCGAATGGATTAAGGCTGTGAGGTCGTTGATCCAAACCGAATTAAGAAACTAAATGGGCCTATCAATACCCACGCTACGTCAATTTTAAAGACCCAAATGTTGCAAAACACTTGTCCTACATCCATGACAAATATGTTGTCCCTGCAGATAAAGCCCCAAACAACATCGTTTTGTGTGTAAATATCATTACATAAACTGCTTGATAAATGAATTAGGTATTGACAATTCACTTGGAAACTCAACATATGCCTTCACGACACTTACCAAAGAGGAATTCCTGGATAATCATAGGTCTGTTCTATGTTCCTTTGGAATTTCAACCAAAGATGAAGAACTGGATCTTCCATCACTGTATTGGATACCTAAACTACATAAGTGTCCTTACAAACAACGATATATTGCTGGGTCTTCCAAGTGCTCCACGAAACCTCTTTCTAAATTATTAACATCTATTTTATCAGCAATCAAAGCCGGGCTCCAAAGTTATTGTGAAACTGCCTATTCTAGAGGTGGCGTGAATCAGATGTGGATACTAAAAAATTCCAAAGATCTTTTAGAGTACATACAATCTGAGACTCTCTCATCTTGCAATAGTATTAAAACATTTGACTTTTCTACACTTTACACAAGTATTCCCATTCCAAACTAAAAGACAAATTGAAACAGTTAGTATCACTTTGTTTCATTAAAAGAATGGCGAACGTAGATACAAGTATCTTGTCTTGGGAGGGAAAATCCTACTTTGTAAAGAATCACTTTGATTCAAACAAAAATTCTCTGAAACTGACATTATCAAGATGCTTGATTTCTTGATTGACAACATATTTGTTACGTTTGGAGGACGTGTTTTCAACAGACTGTCGGAATTCCAATGGGAACCAATTGTACCCTCTTCTTGCTGACTTGTTTCTTTATTATTATGAGGCTGACTTCATACAGGAACTTCTAGGAAGAAAGACAAGAAGCTAGCAGTATCCTTTAACTTTACGTTCCGCTATAAAGATGATGTTCTCTCACTAAATGATACAAAATTTGGTGACTATGTTGAACGAATCTATCCCATCGAACTAGAGCTAAAGGATACTACAGATACAGTTAAGTCTGCCTCATATCTTGACTTACATCTAGAAATTGACAATGAGGGTCGGTTGAAAACAAAACTTTACGACAAAAGAGATGATTTCAGCTTCCCAATTGTGAACTTTCTATGTAGCAACATTCCAGCAGCGCCTGCATACGGAGTATATATCTCCAATTGATACGATATTCCCGGGCTTGTATTTCCTATCATGATTTCCTTGATAGAGGATTGCTGCTCACAAGGAAGCTATTAAACCAAGAGTTCCAAATGATGAAGTTAAAATCATTCCTTCGTAAATTTTACGGACGCCATCACGAGTTGGTTGAACGTAATGGAATAACCGGATATGTTCCTTATGTCGTAACTACAATACCCTTCCCTTTTCACGAATGTGACCTACCGAATTAGACTATTTACCGGATTTTAATAACATAAGCAACACGACGGTGCCACATGTGGAGCAGGATCTGCTTACCTTCCGGATCACCTGAGATCACACCCAGTTTTTGGTGGAGTTCGTGTTGCTTAGTCTTTAGTTTTCTATGTTGTGTCATCTGTACTATTATTTGTGTGTTTGTCTTTTATTTTTGGCCATGGCGTTGTCAGTTTGTTTTCGATCTATGAGTTTGACTGTCCCTCTGGTATCTTTCGTCCCTCTTTATGCCTTTATGGGACATTAGCTGTCCTTCGAACTGATTCATGCTGTCTTTAAAACTAGATGTATAACAGGAAACATAAAATAAATGCATGAAGACATAAAAAAAAAATATCACAAAATCTTTCCAATTCCAGGGATTAATAAACCATCAACATGACATTTGAAGATTGGCAATATGCATCTGAACCTCATGTGCAATAGTTAAATGTCGATATTCCTTTGATTTCATATCAAAACATTATGTGTCATCGATATCATCGTTTTACCTTAATCCATTATAAAAAAACAAATCTGTCTGAATAGTTAGCGATATCGGTCTTCCTGATGGACTTGGACATTAACTGAACTCGCTGAGCACATGCAGAATTTCTAACTAAATTCATATAAAAGATAGCATAGGCATGACTCGACAACAAAATGACGTCGAATTGTTTTCTTGCAAGTCAAATTTGTATAAGCGAAGTTTAAATAAAACTAGAGGCATTTAAGAGCCTGTGTCGCTCACCTGATTCTACTTTGGTTTTGGAAATCATGTAAAAATAGATTAAAATCATAACAAATGCCCTAATAATGATTGAGGTCAAATTTGGTTTAATACTGGTCCTGTAATTTAATCAAAAGCAAAAGTTTTGTAAAGTTTACAGAAATTACCAATAAATTCATTGAAATTGTAGAAAATGACTTTATAAGGACAATAACTCCAACAAGATGTCAATTGACAATTTTGCTCATGTTGACTTATGTGTAGATCTTCTTTTCTTGATATTTTGCAGTTGACAGTATATCTCAATCTATAAAAATACGTGTAGTAAGGTCTTCATCAGCACCTCATAAGGAACATTTTGCCATATTTGGTTTCATTCCATTCAGTGCTCCTCTATAAAAAGCATTTGTATGTATTTTCCACAGGGTCTTATGTTAAACTAATCCCCTGCTGGCGGCCATCTTGAATGATGGTTCGCTACATTCATGCCATGTTTGGTTTCATTCTATTCAGAGGTTCTCTAGAAGAAAACAGTTGTATGTATTTCCCATATGGTCCTATGTTAAACTTACTCCCCTGCTGGCAGCCATCTTGGATGACAAATCAGCTACAAAGTAACAACACTTGGTCAGCACCTCAAAAGAAACATTCATACATGTATTAAGGTCTTCATCAGCACCTCATAAGGAACATTTATGCCATGTCTGGTTTCAATCTATTAAGCGGTTTTCTAGAAAAGACATTTGTATATATTTTCCGTAGGGTCCTTTGTTAAACTAAGTTCCCGCTGGCAGCCATCTTGGATGATTGATTGGCTACAAAGTAACAACACTTGGCCAGCACCTCATTAGGAACATTCATGCCATGTTTGGTCTCATTCCATTCAGTGGTTCTCTAAAAGAAGACATTTGTATGTATTTTCCATAGGGTCCTATGTTAAACGAAATCCACCGCTGGCGGCCATCTTGGATGATTGATCGGCTTCAAAGTTAACAACACTTGGTCAGCACCTCATAAGGAACATTCATGTCATGTGTGGTTTTATTTCATTCAGTGGTTCTCTTAAAGAAGACATTTGTATGTATTGTTCAAATGGTCCTATATCTAACGAAGTCCCCGCTGGCGGCAATCTTGGATGATGGATCAGCTACAAAGTAACAACACTCATGTCATGTTTGGTTTCATTCCATTCAGTGGTTCTCTAGAAGAAGTTCAAAATGTAAAAGTTATCGACGACGACGATGGACGACGACGGACGACGGACGCCAAGTGATGAGAAAAGCTCACTTTGCCCTTCGGGCCAGGTTAGCTAAAAGGATGTTTGCAAAATTAAACTGACTTCTTCTAGAGAATGATAATTTATTAAACCGTTCTTGTACTTATAATTTGTTTTACCCCGAAAAAAAACTTTCCTTAATTGTTCCATCTTAAACTTTCAAAATATGCAACTGGTCTCACGAAAATAGCTCTATTTTTTGGAATACTGAACTAGCGGTAGGTATTGATAGAGTAAGGGAGACATTGCATTTAACTGCAACACCATATCTGAAAAACTTAAGAATTTATCATAAAAAAGGTAGAGCAAAATCTCTTTAAATTAATGAAAAGTTTGGAGATACCAATAAAGAAAGAAAAAACGGAAATGAAAAGAAGACAAATTAAAAGGAAATAAAAAAGGAAAATTCACTAAAAATAGCAAAACAAAACCTTAGTTGTACTGAGGGACTCCAAAAGGATAAGTAGTTCCTCGGCGACATTGTTTTCAAATGTCCACATATAAGGATAAAGGGTCAATATCATCAAATGTGTAAATGTTAATTATTGATATAAGAATAAGAAGATGTGATATGATCGCCAATGAGATGAGACATGGACCAAATTACGTAGAATCTTGTAATAATAAGTCACTGCAAAGGACAAAACCTATACGGACAAGAAAGCTATACAATGCCCCTAAATGACCAATATGAAACAATTCAAACAAACAAACTAACAGGCTGATTTATGTACACAACAATAAACGTGAACCACTAAATTACAGGCTTCTGACTTGGGATAGGCACATACAGAATGTGGCGGGGTCAAGCATGTTTGAGGGCGCATGATCCTCTCTTTAACTTTGGACAGTGGTGTTATAGTACTACGTAAGAACAAACTATAGAAATAAATTGGAAAGGGACAAACTAATAAGATCGATACTAAGCACAAAAACAGCTAACAAAAAATCTAAAAACACAAACTATAAATTTTGCAGTACTCATCGTTACTGAAAAGTAAAATAACAAAAATACCAAACTCCGGAGAAACTTCTAAACGGAAAGTCTCAATCAAATGGCAAAGCTCAAACACATCAAATGAATGGATAACTGAACGGTAGTTCAAAGCAAATCACAACTAATACAAAATCAGGTATATAAGACTAAAATATTATTTAGTTCACATCCAACATCCAATGGATTTATTGTAAAGACGTCATTAACAGTCTGAGAAAATCATGATCTTGTGCAGTGCAATATATAGGTATCAACATAGGCTGTAGGCCCTTGTTAGTTATCGGTTTTTATGTGTTATCTACTCAAAGTTAGTTCATTCGGGTAAATTTCGGCAGTATAGTTTGAAAATTCTTCATTATTTAACGAAAAATATCATAAAGATAACGGTTGGATTTATCATTGATAGAATGGAATTTAGAAGGGTCTTTTCTTTGTTTGGTCATAAACTGTGATTCAAAACCATAAAACTCTTTAAAACTCATTTATTAAATCAATGGAGCTAGCCATGATCAAATTCAATGAGATGTCAACAATGGAGTTTAAAAAAAGTCGTTAACATGACAAATGTGTAAGTGGATAGAATGTTGTTATTTTGTCTACAATATATTTACATTTTGTTATTAGGACACCTGTAGATCTCATCAGGCCTATTTAGCGACAGATGACAGTGCAGAAAAACATTCATTTATGAAAAAAATTCTCAGTATCTTAGATGGTTAGTAAAATATAAGTAAACAGAGATATGAGGCATAAGTCAATGAGACGGCTTCCAAAGAAAAAGATAGGTAGATGTGGTCACAATAAAGGAACTATCATAGACAACCGTTGCTTCAATGTTTTTTTTAAATATCATAACAACAACAAATTAAGATTATTTTTAGTTTGTTTATGATGTGGTTTTATGTTAGATAAAACGATTTTTGCTTGACACAAAGCATACTGCTTGAAAGAAGTTAGCTGTTGATATTCAAAATAACATCATGAATAATATGTTTTTCATTACACATTCGGGATCGGTTCTAACCTCTCTCCACAACTGGTATAATCGGTTTTATAGCTGTTCTAGGGACACTAGAACTGTCCGAAACGGTTATAGTTTATAACAGTTTCGGACAATACACACTATAACAGTTTTAGGCAATACAAACTAGAACAGTTTATGACAGTTTAACTGGTGAGTCAACTTTACATTTTTATTAAAGCTGAATATGTTTACCCGATACTGTTCTTAGAACTGTCCAAAACTGTTCTACGACAGAACAGCGTATGCCAGAACAGTTCTATGGTGGTTCTAGAACATTTCTCCTCTAAGTTTCAGAAAAATTTCAAAAGAGGTTAGAACTGACCCAACTGTATGATGATAATATTCTAGGGTAAAACATGCGTATCATGTTAAAAGCATTGAGGACGCCGCTCTCTGTTATATAGAAATATAAAACTCAGAAGATCTGGTATGATCTAATGAGACAACTATCCACCAAAGATCAATGATGTAGAAATGTGTTATTTAACTCTTCATGTTTCATGAATTATTGACAAATGAGTATTTCAATTTCATATGCAGCAGCAGAAAATGTCTTTAACTTACAGGAGAAGGTTTCAGAAACTTTTTCATTGGAGCAACAGATCTAGTTTTTGAAGGGCAATGGCTTTGGGTAGAGAGTGGTACCGCACAAAAAGGTTACACAGCCTGGGGACCAGGTAAACCAGATAATAATGCGTCACTATCTATAAAAAAGAACTGCTTGATGTGTTATTTGGATGGTGATAACCTGAATTGGACCGACAACGATTGTTACGATAGAAATGTCCATTTCATTTGTGAAAAACAGTAAGTTTCAGATGTAAGATGTTAACACACAACAAGGACTTTTAAAATTAGACAAAACTTGAAATGATTTTGTTCATTTGAAAAAAGTGAAAACAATACTTTTTAAACTTGTTGCGTCCATAGCGTTTTTCTGGAATAACCTTCACCAGGAACGCTTACACCTAAAGAAAATTAAAACAGCTAAACATTACATTTTTATGGTTAAAAGATCTTAAAGATGATAAATGAACCTGCTTTCCAAATTATAAGCCGTCATCATTTTCCATTACTTAAATTAGTGAAAGCGCACTGTTTCGGTTTTTAGTTGCATTTAAGATAGGCAAAGGGGATGTTTGTGTGCGCGTAAAACTGGTTTATCAACACCACATCATGTGTCTGTGTCATAACAGGCTATCTTGACCATTTCTTGTTCCTTTTTATACATTGGTTAATACTTCGTTTTTTTGTCGATCCTCAAATGTTTTCAGATTTAATTTTGCTTATTCATAAAGTGGATATAATTCGTAGTTAGGGAGGTTTGCTCGTGTGCATTAATGAATAAAACCCATTTCACGTATCTGCCTACAAATTTTTTATATGTAATGACCACCCCCCATTTCAGAAGTGTAAAAATGAATAGGAAAACTATTCTTCGAGAGAAAAACTATTGAACGTACACAAAAATTTAAACATAATGAACAAATTACATAATCTCATGTTCTTTAATGGGAAAAATAATTGAAGGTCAGGTCTATCAGTTCTCAAAAAATAATGTTACAGCATGTATTGTTTATCTAAATGCAAGTATGAGTAATTTCCTTTTAATGGTACACTGTGCCAATTTTTTCATCAATGATATATACATATGGTACCGGTTATTACAGTTTGCAAAGTATGTGCAGGATGAACGCTTTTAATAAAGTTCTATTTTCATTTACACTTTATACAATTATCAAAAAGAGCACACGACCAACCCTTTCACACCTTTATACAATTACCAAAGGAGCAGGCGACCAACCCTTTTCACCTCTATACAACTACAAAGGAACACACGAACAACTGTTTTACATCTTTATACAACTTCAAAGGAGCACACAACCAACCCTTTTGTATTTTTATGTAATTATCAAAAGAGCACACGACCAACCCTTTTACACCTTTATACAATTACCAAAAGAGCACACGACCAACCCTTTTACACCTTTATACAATTACCAAAAGCACACGCTCAATCGTTTATAACCAATATATAATTACCAAAAAACACATGACCAACCCTTTCACACCTTTATACAATTACCAAAAAGAGCACACGACCAACCCTTTTACACCTTTATCTAAGTACAAAAGAGGGCGAAAGATACCAAAGGGACTGTCAAACTCATAGATCGAAAATAAACTGACAACGCTATGGCTAAAAAGAAAAGACAAACAGACAAATAATAGAACAAAAGGAGCGCACGTTCAACCCTAGTACACCTTTATACAATTACAAAAATAAGCATTGTTTTACTGTGTATTGAAGTAACGTTAACGTTGTCGAAAATAGCACGTGTAAGAGCACGCGGCATAGCACATGTCTATGATTCATTATATTTGATTAGGAAATTATTTTGGAATGCCTGCTATTGTTGCTTTGTCAATCAAAATTACGGTATCCTTTGAAGCATCTATGATCAGCGATGTTTTAACAATAATATAGAGTTAGATTTTAAAGAATCTACGTGGAGCTGTTATGTAAAATAAGGAACCCATATGCCTTCAATAATGAACAAATCCTATACCGTTTGTAAATTATAAAAGGTCCCGATATAAGATTATGTAAAACATTACAAACAAAAACACAACTGTCTGATTTATAATAGACAACAATGATAAAAAAAAAAAAACTAATATGGAAAATAGCAACTTAGGACAACTACTGAAATACAGGTTCCTGACTTCGAACAAACGCATAAAATATGACAGGTTAAAACATGTGTGTGAACACTAAACCCCGTTTTAACCTGGCACAGTGGCGTAACAGCACAATATAAAACTAAACGAAAAGCAGTACAAATCCATTGGCTTAAGTGAAAAGACGTGTTTACAGTCTGAGAAAAGCATAACCTTGTTTAATGACAAAAATATATCGATAGGATGTATGACTATAAGTGGTCATAATTGTATAGCAATTCATAATTAATTATATTTTATTTTATAAATAACGAAATCAATCTTGGAAAACTGATCTGTTGTGATTATTTCAGCTTCCAATTGTGTGCTTTCCATTTCCATATAGCAAAACTCTAGAAGCGTCTGCATATTTCTATGGAGTATATATCTCTTAGTTAATATGATATTGCAGAGCTATCGTTTTCTATCATGATTCCATTGATAGAGGATCGCCGATTACAAGGAGGCTATTAATCCCAGGGTTCCACATGGTTTAGTTAAGATCATCCCTTCGAAGGTTTTATGCACGCTATCATGGGTTGGCTGAAACGAACCTTTCTTGTGTAGAAGGATTTGCTTACTCTCCCAAGGCACCTGAGTACCCCATGGTATTAACAAAGAGGGGCGAATGATACCAGAGGCACATTCAAACACATAAATTGAAAATAAACTGACAACGCCATGGCTAAAAAGAAAAGACAAACAGACAAACAATAGTACATAAAACACAACATAGAAAAATAAAGAATAAGCAACACGAACCCCACCAAAAACTGGGGATGATTTCATGTGTTCCGGCAGAGTAAGCAGATCCTGCTCCTCATGTGGCACCCGTCATGTTGCTCATGTTGGTACAAACCCGGTAATCAGTCTAATTCGGTAGGTCACATTCGTGAAAAGGAACGGATTGTAGTTAAGACATAAGGAACATATCGGTTATCATCTATGAAACGGATATTCCATAACGGTCAACCAACTCGTGATGGCGTCCGTAAAATTTACGAAGGATGGTTTCAACTTCATCATTTGGAACTTTTGGTTTAATAGCTTCCTTGCCAGCAGTAACGCCCATTCAAGGAAATCATGATAGGTAATGCAAGCCCGGAATATCGTATCAATTGGGAGATATATTAGGTGTTTGGTTTGTTTTGCTCAGTCTGCCGATTACTTGTATTATTTTGTAGACAGTTGTTTGACATTTCGACTATTTCGTTTTTCGGTATGGTTTTCTCGGTCTCTCATCGAATTATGAATTTGATTGTATCTTAAGTATTTCCAACAAGCCAGTTATGGTATAGGAGGGACAAGACATGATCCCATGGAACAAAGCCTATGGTACACTTGATAGGAATCATAATGGCAATCATTATTTTATTTTCAGAGCTACAGATTTTGTTAATGCCGAACAGATTTTCGGCTGAAGATACTGATATAGAGATAGGTTATTATTAAAATGTGTTATTCAAATGTTTAATTTTTTCTATTGAAAATGAATATCAAAAAAAAAGTTTGGAAAGACAATAATTAGCAAAACCCAGAAAATAACAATTTGAGGGATAACTAAAAGAAAAGCATAACTTTTGGATAAAAACATGTAAAAGGCAAAACTCTATTTACAGAAAATAGACGAAAAATGAAACTAAAATGCGAATGATATTTGAGGATGTGCAATTATGAATAGAAAATATGTTTTAAGTTTATCAATATGTAAAATACTAAGTGACAACACTTTTGCAAGTATATCATATCTTTAGAACAAACCTACAATTACTGAAACAACAAAAGGAATAATTTCATATTGATAAAGGATACGGTATATGAAAAGATATTATTTGACCCCTGGAAACACAAAAATAGTAAAATTCTTCAATTCTTTTAAAATTGTATAGTTGAATTGATGAATTAATAAGATGATATGTGGACACTTTAGCTATATTATGATATACAAATTGTGATATCACTTTGAAGTCATAAACATGTTGAAATAGACGTATTTGCCCTAAAATAGCAATCCAGTTATATTTGGTAAAATTAGTCGAGAGCTAAGACTTCTTAAAGAAGATCTGTTATCCACATTCACATCGTTGGTTTAGACATCTTTAAGCAATATATCGTTTTAAGTACTTGGACCAAATATAGATATTAAAGAATAGATCTCAAAATGAGAAAATATTGTCAGTGCTTGCCTATTTGTATTTTATGCAAGAAGTTTGATGCGCTAACAAGAATACGTTAGATCGATGTTATTTGATAGATTTATAATGTTTTTTGATCTTCAAATAAATGTAGCATTATCCATACCTTCCTCTTCCGGTACATATATTGAAACATCAACAGTTATTTCGAAGGCATATTATTTGGAGATTCAGGATTTTGGTCTTTGTTCTCACAGTAGTTGTAAAGAATATGTCATATGTGGACAAGGTAATAGTATTCAACCAAGACAAGGGTTTGTTGTATTGAATGTTTGTTATGACACTTCCTTGAACGATGCCAAATTTTTCTGTTGTAAATAATCTTTCAAAGAATTGGTGGACATATTAAAACGAAAATGAGGATATAATCTTTCAGCAAAACTGGCGTACTTTTAATTATTTAACCTCTTTTTTATTTTTATCAAGAGCTTCATGTCCAGATTTTATCGGTATGTTTCATATTTTTCTATGTTCTTTAAATATACAAAACTGATAATAAAATAAATATTATTGGAAAAGTGTTCAAACATTAATATCCGCAAGTTAATACATATAATCCGATTCGATTGAGATGTTACGAAGTTATAAGCAAAATTGTATGCAGGTAGAGACATGCGTTAATTAGATCTCTGTTATTTCAATATATTTATCTCTTTCTCAAGAAGTATTTTATTTGTATATCATGGTGATTATTTGTTACATTGGATTCTTTTTATTAAGAAGTGTAAACAGTGCATTGTAATCGCATACGTTATGACAATACACACACATTTGCATTGGAGATGGTATTTTTGTTATGCTTTTTTACATACACTCATCAATAGCATTTCACACAGTTAAACCTGCCTTGAATGTCACCTTTCAACGAGGAAACCCCTGTCTTGTTATGTCATCCTGTTAAATTTGTTTTCCAATAATTGTGTTGTTATAAATTATGGAAATCGTTCCTCGTTTGAATTGTGTGACATTTTGTTATGTAGGGATCTTTAATAGCTAACTGTGATGTATTAGTTTTGCTCATTGTTTCCATCCACGTCATCTGAACACTGATGGATAGTTGTCTTATTGGCAATCTTACTACTTATTTTTATACTTAGTATGCAGAAAAACAAAAGAAATGTTTTATCATTGCTTGAAACTATACATTATCGTAATTATATTTATATGAAAAACAATTGACACGTAATGATTGAACTTTCACAGTATAATCTTAACCTTCTGCATGAATAAGCCAACTTGACAAAATTTGAGGTCATTTTCTAAGTTTGGTTACATCATAAACAATAATACTGTAAAAATATGGATGAAAAAGACCACTTTGTATTGTTTGCATCGTTTGGTCTCTGATGAATAGTTGTCTCAATGGGAAACAGGCCACCATATCTATATCCCTACTGTGAATGTTTTTCTAGTAATAAGAGAATGTTTCTGTCAATGATATGGTTTATCTGAAGTTCTTTGATAGATGATAACATAACGTTGGTATCAAAACACTATGATATTAAATTGTTTGAGGAGATTAAATTTTCGATTACATCAAGTTGAAATTCTTTTTATCACAAAACTTTACTTAATACTTTGAATCATTTAACGATTTTTTTTTACGTTGACTGAATAAAATCTATATAACATATTAAGGTTGTAAAGAAACAACCAGTTGAAAAACCAGTAGAAATTCAACAATAGGTCGGACTTGAAAACATCAATCCAAAAAATTCAGTAAGTTATTTTAATAATTTAATTGTTTTTTTAAAAGAAGAAAACAAATACGAAAAGGGATAAAATGCACAACTGATTAGTTTTTGGATCTTTTAAAAGTTATTGCAAGTTACTAGTACATGTTTTTTTGTTGATCATGAAAAGATTTAATTTTAAAGGAGAAGGTTTGGTAAGGCTTCATATAAATAAAAAGTAATAAAGATCGACCTCTTTGATGTGTTCGTACGACACTATAATTAATCGGTCAAATATCAGAACTTGTATTTTTAAATTACGTCTAACTGATTTGTATAACGACTCCAATCTTCTTGCATTTAATGTAAAATTGTGATATCTTGTCAGTCGCAAAATTCATACATAAAAGGATATATTATTTTAAAATTTTATAAAATGTCTTAAATGGTAAAGTATCGGAACAGACCTAATTTTGCCATAAACTATGAGAAAATATTTAGTTCATTTCGACATTTTCATTAAATCACACGTTACTTTTTTTGGAACTAAAGTGTCCATAGTATGCCCTGCTTATGAAAATGGGAAGATGTATTTCAAACTATGCATTTAGAAAAAAAAATATTGATACACATTGTATAATTTCAATCTCAGAGCAAAATAATGGTTTTTAAATTGTCTTGTCATCTCCTTTGTTTTGTATAATGGTGTGAACTCAAATGTCAAGTAGATCTGTGGCTAGAACCTGCAAACAAATCCCAATGAACTTTTCAACGTTGTAACATTAATATATATAAATAAATGAATGAAGTTATTGGACGAAAATGCGTTATCAGGTTAAATGACGTACAATAATTTTTCTTATTATCGGTCCAAATTTTAAAACATATCGATAATGACTTATTGTGTTGATGTCAATATTTGGTTTATCTATAAAGGTTTAAAAGCGACCTCTTCTTGTGAAATGATTTGCAGGTTTGAAATGTATATATTAATTATTCCGTTCTTAAATTAGATATTCAAAAGGGCTATATATAGTAAGTTATAACTGCTAAAATATGATTGCAATTAATTGCTGTATATATGTCAATTAGACAGTTACAAATCAATAATAAAAGAATGCATTAAGAGATGAGCACATGGACATAAATCAGGCCGTTGGTCTTTTATTATTATTATTATTTTACATTTTGTCTGATATTTTATGCTTCTACATTGTAGAGTATAATTTCGAAGATTGCAGGAAAAGACTTTAAAATAAATTGTGATTACCCGTCTTTAAGAAGTAGCCCATTTGTACTTTCTCTATTTCAGTTGAAGATGTCCAAATTCCATGTAAGTCAGAGCTGTATTGAACACAGTAGGACACTAATCAAATATTGCAAAATACATGACATGACTATATGTGATGATTGCCTTAAAATTAATGCCCTTCATCAAAACTGTTCAGAACTTATTTCAATAGAAGAAGCGGCCAAAAATACTACCCAATCAACAGCTCTAGCTGATTTGGAGGAGACAATCATAGAAAGCTTAGAAAACATCGAACAGTTAATTCATGATAGGGAGACAGAACAAGAAAATATACAAAAAGAAAAAGAAAACATTAAAATAGTTATTCGTAATACAAGAGAACATATCAATAAGCGCTTAGACGAAATAGAAAAGAAATCACTGAGTGAACTAGAATCGAAGTACGACATATGCAAAACAAAAAACACAACAGTGATGAAACAATTCAAAAAAGCACACAGAGAACTCCGGACACTTAATGATTCCATCATACAAATGAAGCTAAGATCTTCGGATCAGCATCTTTTTCTGGCAACACGGCAGTTTAACGAGAGAGTCCATGAAGAAATAAAACTATAAATATGACTGCAATTTCCGCTGAAAATTACAAATTTGGTATCACAATACATCAATTTTTCTGCAAGTTCCTGAAAGATTCCAAGAAAGTTGAAATGTTTGGTGAAATTTTGGTGGAAGAGAAGACAGCTGGTCTTCAAGTAAAAAATGCAAGTTTCAAAGGTGCTCAGAGTACGATTAGTCTCTCCGTACCTTTAATCCATGGAACCCGTCTTAGTTTGAAACAAAAGTTTAAAATCAAATATACGAGAGAGGAAATGAGCATCACTGGATGTGCAATGGCACCGGACGGTAATTTATTACTGGCAAATTATAATGGTACGAATGTTGTAATGGAGTATAGCGAAACCGGTCAGTATATCAGAAACATTGATGTCTCCAAGTCACCGTTTGATCTCACAGTAATTAAATCTGACCATCTTGCTATCACTTATGGTCACAATGGACAGTACACAGAAATTCTTAACATTTCAAAACGATCAGAGGATAAGAAGATATATTTTCAAAATAGTTGCTGGGGAATATGTCATCGAGATGAGAAATGTTATATTTTGATTTATGGAAGCAGAATATCAGTTATAGATTTGTTGGGGGGTAAAACTGAAAACAATTACACTAGCTACGTCAATAGTGGACTATATAGCCGTTACAGAGAACCGAATATTCTACACAGATTATGGCAACAACTCATTACATAGTTGTGATATGGCTGGACAGGAGGTTTGGGAATTTACGGATCAGTCCATTAAGGGTCCGACAGGCTTAGCAGTTGACAATAATAACCATATTTTTGTTGCAAGTGACCAGGAAAACAAGCTTACTGCTGTTCGACAAAATGGCGAAGCTAGCAAAATACTGATGAACGAAGCAGACAGTTTGAAGAACCCCAGAAGTATTCATTATAATTTCGAAAAAAAAGTGTTAATTGTGTGCAACGAGGAGGATGGGGATGTAGCTATCTACACTATCAGTTAACTCTTTGACGCGAAACTTACCATATTGTAAGATATTAAATACATATCTAAATAAAGAAATTAAGATAAATTAGATTACATGTAATTCATTTTATTTTGTCCTTTTACGTTAAGCAAGCAACACTCAATCTATCCGTTTTCCATTTTAATAAAGTGTGACTCTGATATCTAAGAGATACTGAATAACATAAATCAAAAAATCAAAAGCAAAGAATATTAAAACGTACTGCGGAAGGGGCGAATATAAATAACAAATTGATAGACATACGAAACTTTTGGCTAACAGAAAATTAGAAAAGACAAAATTAGCCTAAGTTTCTTACTCAGCTCATAATAAATAGCAACAGGAACTATCAAATTTTTATCTTTTACTAGTGACAGTCATCGTAATATGCAGATGCCTGGTTTTTATTTTTGTATTGAAATTTTATAACAACATTAAGGGAAACAAAATTGACAGACTTTATATTGAACAGCTGTATACAACAATGAAATTATTAAACGTGTTGTTTTCAATTTTTTACATCACTGGGTCGATACCTCTGCTGGTGGACTATCAGTCCCCGAGGGTATCATCAGCTCAGTAGTCAGTACTTCGGTACTGACATGATTTATGACAAATTTTTCTATAATTGCCCGTTTATAAATTTTGAAATTATAAAGAAACTAAGGTTTCAACTCCCTCAGGCAAAGTTGACCTTAGATGGATTTGGCTATTTGTTTTAGGTATTTTTGTCTTATAGCTCTTCAACTGTTTCGGTACTTATACATCCCTCGGATTTCAAATGTTTGGCTTTGAGCGTTCCTGATGAAGGTTAATCCAGAAAAGCGCTTCGGACGCATGAAATTATTAAACGTGTTGTTTTCAATTTTTTATTTCAAATTTGATATGAATTAGCTTTAATATAACTTTAAAAAAATATTCAAGACAATGTATTGATTTAAAAACTATTTAATTTTACGACATCAAGGATTATTTTTTATGTTCCCTTTTGCTTATTTTCATTTTCGGAGGAACACGTTCCTTTAGTCTCTTTTAACTGTCGTGAGTATATTTCCTAACTCGTTCACCATCTATAGATATAAGAAGATGTGGTATGAGTGCCAATGAGACAACTCTCCATCCAAGTCAAAATGTTTATAAAAGTAAACCATTATAGGTCAAAGTACTGTCTTCAAAACGGAGCCTAGGCTAACACCGAACAGCAAGCTATAAAGGGCCCCAAAAAATTACTAGTGTAAAACCATTCAAACGGGAAAACCAACGGTCTAATCTATATAAAAAACAAGAAACGAGAAACACTTATGAACCACATCAACAAACGACAACTACTGAACATCAGTTTCCTGAATTAGGACAGGTGCAAACAATTGCAGCGTTTTTAAACGTTTTAATGGTACCAAACCTTCACCCTTATCTGAAACAATAGTGTAACATTACAACATAGAAAGACACACTATAAAATATGAATCGAAATGGCTTAACTCAATCAAAAGATAGTCTGTAATAACATTTTAGTTGCCATTGGCATTTTGCATATGACTTAAGTGTATTGCATTTTAAAAATGTACTTCTCATCAACAGTTATCGATAACAAATATGGAGAAACCGAGAATATCAAAACTTGAAGACCATGAATCCAAAACTTACACTACCAATGATATGTACTACTCGTCGTTAACACAACCCAGTCACCTTTCTTCAATTATGACATTACCAAATGCAATTAATCGACATGATTATATGAGAAACACGGCTAGTTCAACATGTGGAGCAGGAATTGCTTACCCTTCCGAAGCACCCGATTTCAACGTTGGTGCTTGATTGAGTTTGTGTTGTTAAATCTTTAGTTTTAGTGTTATGGTTTGTTATTCGTTTTAGTCACGTCGTTGGTTTTTCCTTTTCAGTTGCGGTTTTGTCTGATCTCGATTGCCTATTTGGACCTTCTCTCGCTTCTTGCATAAAATCAATCAATTGCAGCCAATGGTAGTCAATGATTTCGTCTTTAAAAATTGTTGTTAGTGTGAACGGATAATCTACAATATCTTCTCAAGTAATGTTTATCTGTAAGAGAAATTAGAATAAGGTACAACCCGATGGAGAGAGTTAAATCAAGCAAACAGATTGAAATCGTAAAATCTATAATCTCTGAGAATAAATCACTTATCGGCGTATTTGGTCAAAGAGACAACCCGTCCAAAGAGCAGAAAACAGCCGAAGGACGCCACACTAAACTCCAAAACATGTAAATGAACTAAAACTAAAAAAAAACATACAAGACTAACAAAGGCTAGATGCTCCTGACTTGGGACAGGCGCAAAAATGCAGCGGGGTTAAACATGTCAACCCTCCCCTATACCACTAGCCAATGTAGAATAAACAAATACACAGCAATACCCACAGTAAAACTCAGTTTAAAAGAAGTCCGAGTCCGATGTCAAAACAAATGAAAATAAGCAAAATGACAATGATACATAGATAACAAAGCACTTATAGAAGTTACTGACATGCCAGCTTAAGACCTCAATTAAACTGATCGCAAGATTATGTCTTCATCATATAAAATCAAGCACAAGCCCTCCCGTTAGGGGTTTAGTATCATGCCATAATAAAATATATGAGAAGAACATAACCCGTGTCATGCCAACAACTGGTTTTAGAATAAATGTGTTTATTTCCGATGGTTATCAATAAATTCATGAACAATTTATATGTTTTACACAGGAAAACAATATCATCAGGACCTTGTCTTCTGATATGACAAATTATCTCTTAAACATATATAATTTAAAAAGTACTCGTAATAAACAATGAAACTTCACAAGTATCATTCTTATTTTCAGATAGAAAAATAGAAAAAAAAGTGTTTTCTTTATATCAGGAATTGAATTTTTATGTCACAAAATCTTTTTTATATCAAGAAATCGACAAAAAATTTTAGATGTCTGAAAATCATTTTTTCATATAAGAAAATCTTTTTGATATCAGAAAATTTTTAATAAGGAATAAATAGTAAAACGGCGCCTCATACAAATGACAATTTGTCACATTTATCAAATAAATACATCATTACTATTATCAATAAGTTGTATGACCTATCACGTGATCGTTCTATCAAACATAAAAAGTATTAATTTCATAATAACGATACGTTTACTAATTTATAAGCTAATTGAGAAATAAAAATTTAAATATATATGATTTAGTCAATATTGTCATTAAATCGGTAATTTGTATTAAAGCAGATCATCATTTTTGTCTTCTTTTCTGTTTTTGTTTTTGTTTTTTGTTGTTTTTTTTTTTGGGGTGGGGCGAGGGGTATTGTTCTTGATTGTTTTAATTGTGCATGAAACATCACACTGTCATAGCATTTGGCAATAGTTTTTATACCTCAAAATGTATTCTGAGTATAGATAAACCTGTCAATCTGGAAAAGTTAAAAGGCATTGCATAACCTAGATATATAGTTAAATGAATTTTGCCGTAGATAAAATAAAAAATACTTATCTTAAAATTAAAATATCAGCTTGTAGCCCTTTAAAGATAACTTAAACCTACTTTGATGGTCTCTAGGTACCTTGCTGTGAGTGCAAGGTGGAGGTTTGATCTCCAACTAGCGTCTTTAAAAACCAAATTTGCGGCTTCTTAGCTAGACACGCGACATTTTAGAGGTAAGATCGCTGACTTTTAGACGTGGAGTCAGAAAAACGAGCCTCGATATAGAGACATGTAAAATAAGGAGATGTGGTATGGTTGCCAATGAGACAACTATCCACCAAAGTTCAAATGAAGTGGATTTAAACAATTATAGGCAACCGTACGGACTTCAACAATGAGAAAAACCCATACTGTATGTTCGACTATAAAAGGCCCCAACATGAAAAAAATATGAAACTATTTAATTGAGAAAACTAACGGCTTAATTTATTACAAAACAGTTTACGGAAAACAAATGTGACAGACATGAACCAACGACAACCACTGAAATACAGGCTCCAGACTTGGGACAGGCACATAAAGAATGTGGCGGGGTTTAACATGTTTGTGAGCGCTCAACCCTGCCCTAACCTTGGACAGTGGTGTGACAGTACAACATGAGAACAAACTATAAAAATCAGTTAAAAAGGCTTAACTCATCAGATGGATACAAATAGTAAGGCATCTAACAAAAACACAAAGTGGACGTGGACGAGTACTTATATATCCCAAAAACAAAAAGACACTAAGTACAAATCTGAAAGTACTCGCAGTTACCGACAGCTAGGTCAAAGCCAATAACAACTAATGAACAAAATCATGCATGTATCAAAGACTAAAATATCAATCAGTACATATCCAACATCCAATATATTTAGTGTAAAGACGTCTTTCTAATCACTATGATTATTTTGTAACCCTAAAAGTGAGAATGATATTCATGTTTCGAGTGTCTGACTACAACATAACAGTTCAACCAATCAGCATTGAAAACATTGTAAAAATAGTCATACTCTGACAAAACATAGTGTTTTGATGTTATTGTTTAAAATAAAAAAAATTAAAAAAACTTTGGTGAATGAAAAATATATTTTGGCCATTTGAGCATAATTTTTTTTTTATCTTGCATTACAAATTTGCTCATTGGTGAAGGCCGTCCGGTGACCTATACTTGTTAACTTCTACGACATTTGGTCTCCGTTAAAGAGTTGTTTCATATGCAATCATACCACATCTTCCTATTTTCATATTGATTGTACTACATTACCATGTATACGCTATGCAAAAATAAAGAGATTGTTTATGAACCGTGTGAACGGTACCATATGTAATAATACCAGACGCCAGAATATATACAAAATATATAAAGTTGATTTATGTTGATAATTTGCGGGATAATTACTGTACTTGAAAAAACGAAAATCATAGGATAGAAAAACACAAAACGACATTTTATAGATAAATATCTGACATCCAGGATATGTTATTTTCTCTATTTGGTTCAATAATTATTTAAAAGTTGACAACCTATATAACTCCTGTAGAATGATCGAACTTTGCACTCATAGGTTTAGAATAAAAGATTCGATCAAATTTTGAACTGTGGAATTAAGCTAAATTTGTTTGTTAATCTGTGCAATAGTGAGGACAGGAGTGTTGTGTGTGTAAGTAAGTTGCTACAATGAGAAAGGAGCAGTGCACGCTAAGTATCTTGCTTTTGTCACTTTCTGCAGTGCAAACCTGCATAAGGAAGCAACCGAGTGCACCATTCGTTCATACTTCATGCGGGCCAATCGAAGGACTAAAAACTTCATCGTATGTATTTAAAGGAATTCCATATGCTAAACCACCAATATCCAGTCTAAGGTGGAAGCCACCTATACCATTAACGAAAAAGGATAACACATGCTGGGATGATATCCTCAAAGCAACCGAATTTGGGAATTGGTGTGTTCAACGAGATCCTACGTCTCCCCTGGGCATTTCTGGGAGTGAGGATTGTTTGTATTTGAAC
This sequence comes from Mytilus coruscus, assembly GCA_017311375.1. Taxonomy (NCBI): domain Eukaryota; kingdom Metazoa; phylum Mollusca; class Bivalvia; order Mytilida; family Mytilidae; genus Mytilus; species Mytilus coruscus. The sequence goes on from CM029603.1 coordinate 88,424,918, forward strand.
GTATGGACGCCTACAATGAACAGGAATGCCAATTTGCCAGTGATGGTTTGGATTCATGGCGGTTCTCTCACAGAGTTAAGTGGAAATTTCCGACTTATAGTCCATCTGAAGAGGTTGCCGAGGCAACAAATATGGTCTATGTTAGCATGAACTACAGATTAAATGCTTTTGGGTTCATGACTTTATCCACTCCGTTACGTTTAACGGGAAACTATGGGTTCATGGACCAGATATTGGCGTTAAAATGGGTACAGGACAATATCAGGAATTTTGGAGGTAATCCGAATCTGGTAAGTATCTAATGTTTTGAGCTTAATCTGATCTAAGCGTTAACTTATTGCCAAAAATACAAGAACAAGTTGCTTTAAAAAAAAAAGACAATACGTGAACCTTAGAACTTTTTTATGCTATTTATTAATTCAACTAAATTAAAAATTATATCTCAGTGCTTTCATGGCCATGTGTGTGGAGGTTGATATTTTCTTTTTAAATTATTGTAAATCATGACAATATGAGAGTGGTGTTAATTATAAAGTGAGATGAAAATAAAAAGGGAATGTGTCCATGGGACACACATGATGCCCCTGCTTGCATATCATATAAAGTTTTAAAAGGACATAACTGAAGAACAATAAAAGTGACACTTCCCAAATTTGTAGATGATCTGACTTTTGTGGTAATAGGTATTGTGTATAAGTTTCATAATATATGTTGAGGCAAACTTAAGTAAGAGAACGGAAACTTTTATGTTTGTAAAGGGGCATAACTCTAGAACAGTAAACGTTACACAACCAAAATTCTATCTTGATCTGTGTTTTGTGGTAATAAGCATTGTGTATAAGTCTCATACCATTTGGTTGAGGAAAACTAAAGTTAGAGAACGGAAATGAAAAATTCAGCAATTTTCATTTGAAAAGGGGCATAACTCTAGAACGGTTAAAGCGACGCCACCAATTTCAAACTTGATCTGTATTTTGTGGTAATAAGCATTGTGTATAAGTTTCATAACATTTGTTTGAGGCAAACTTAAGTTAGAGAACGGAAACCAACTCAGTTAAGGGTAAAACGTAATGCCCCCACCGCTACGTAGGGGGCATAAAAAGAAATGGATTCCCAGACGTATACTTTCTTAAAGAATGATAATGATTCAAAACATGGACACATGTACCTTCTTTCAAAAATTCATAAAATAAATCTAGACATAATTAATGAGGCATTGCGAACTGGTCAGATAGTAGGAGACATTAAATGTTCCCTACCGACCAATTATCAATAAGTGTATACTAACTCTCCCACGAGACGCATTGAGAGATTTCTTGATCTAATTATAAAACCATTATTGAAGAGGCTTAACTTTTACATTCGAGATACAAAAGATTTCATTAATAAAATTGAGTCACACGAGGTCAAAAAAGCATATAAACGCATGCTAACAAGAATACCATGCGATGTAGTAGTTGGGAGACTTTTGAAAAGGGACCCATACTTAAACAATTTTAAGCAAAAATCCCGAAACACTGATAAAATTCTGAATTATAGGCAACAAACATTTATTTAGTAAGCAAAAACGGTTTAAAGTCTTGAGATGTATTACGTATGTTGGCTGAAGGAACCGCATTTCATAATAATTTTTAATTTTAAAACACAATTTCATAAATTCAGATATATTTATAATTTAAAAGAATGTTGGTCTCAGTATATTATGTATTTTCAATCTTAATTCTTATATTGATATATAATTGCTTAAACAAATACCCGAACGTAAGATCAAATACACTCTTTTTCTAACTTTCCAATGTTTACAGAATTCATTGTATGCTTATTCAGTGTAAAATCTAGAGTTAATTGTTTTGTGTATTTGTATTTTTTTCTTTTGCATAACATATTTTTTGAAGACCTCATGAAAGATTAACATGCAATTGTTAAATCTATTTCCTTATTTAAAAAAGTATATAATATATTTTTATTATTAAGAATATAATTATTTCCTGGGAATATTAACAAACATGCAGTCTTTATTTTATTTGTTTTATTTTCAGTTTTTGAAACGGACATTTTTGTTTATCTGATTTGTCAAAATGACATGTGCATAAAATTTATTGTTACAAATCAACAAATCCCAAAGCCTACTATAACTCATTATGTAGAAACCACAACACCATTAATACCTGGCACTGATGTTCGATACCATAGGTCGTTAAATCTTGACCATTTAACTTTCACTTGTTTATCAAACGTTGCAACTGTCAACTTTGCTCAAGTAAACACTTAAGATGCATAAATATAGCTTTAACATACATGTTTGAAAGTGATCTATAGATACATTTAGTTTATTATCATATATCAGATAAGAGAATAAGCGATTTGTGACAATTTCTTTATTGCGACGTTTTAAATATCTCAGATACCCCCGTATGGAGGTGCTCTTAATTGCAGGAGGCTAATACAGATAAGATGAATAAGTGTTCCGAATGAAGAATAATTTAGCTTCCGAATATTCCTCCATAGACTATATTTCTAACTAATTAATATGCGTGAACCCTCAGGGGTTCACGCAACAAAGGTGTTTCATGACGGCGCTAGTTTTGTTCTGTTCTGTTATAGAAAATCCCTCCTTTAAAGGAGTACTTCGCAAATGTCGAATAAAGATGTCTAAAATCTAAAAAGACATACTAGATACGCCTCGTGAGATGTAGGATTGAATTTCTACGTATGCAAAGTAGTTATGCAGGTTATCTAGACTTTAGTTTGAATGCATTTTCAACCTTTTGGAATTATAAAAAAATATGGGTTTTGCTGAGTTTATTTTTGTAAAAACGCGGTATTTCACTCAAAAACGTGTATGTATGTGAGTCAGTCGGCCGATATTGTACTTCATTAAACTCCATAAGAATAATTCTACAGTACCCGTAAATCAAAACCTTGTGTTTTTGGATTTTTGTTATGGGGTTTTCATGTGCTTAGCCACAAATTGATTAGTCAAGTCCTTTCCAACTGGTTCTTATAATGTGTTCCACAGTTCTGTCTCATGTTAAGGAAGTGCTGAGCTACCACAAACATGTTTAACCCCATCGCAGTCGTGGCCAGGATTTAGAGGTTTCGTCATTTCCTGCCTACACTATTTTTTCTTTTGTTTTAAGAAAAAATCAGACCGTTTATTTTTGTCATTTGAATTGTTTTACATTTTGTCATTTCTTGGCCATTTATAGCTCTCTATACGGTATGGGTTTTGCTCATTGTCGAAGGCTATATGGTGCCCTATAGTTGCTTGTATCCTTGTCCGTCTGGTCTCTATTGGTAATTTGTATCATTAGCAATAATGTTACATATGTTACATCTCCTCGTCTATCCTGTCTAAACGAAGTACGATAACTCTAAAAAAATAGTACATTTTTGTATTTCGTATTTAATAAAAACGCTTCATTTAACTGTCCTGAAAATAGAATATTGAATATTGAAAATGTAGTAATGCTGCACTTGATAATTTATAAAGCATATAAATCACTCCGCAACAGAAGCAAACACGCTAGTTTTTCTTTTGTTTCGATGTCTGCTCGATGAATTAAAAGGCTTATAAATTCTAACATTGGAAATGTTGGAAATAATAAGCAAAATAACCTTAACAATCATGATGAAAAATTTTACAGGTGACTTTGTTTGGACAGAGTTCTGGAGCTACAAGCATAATGGTTTTAATGGCTTCTCCATTGACATCTGGTCTTTTCCATAGAGTATGGATGATGAGTGGGTCTGCCTTATTGAATAAAACGTACGAGGAAGCTGCATTTGATAATAAGATATTTCTTAAGAATACTAAATGTACAGGAGCAGATTGTTTGATAAATCTTCCCGCCAAAAATATTATGGAGGCCATTCCATGGGATGTTTATCCATACTGGGCTATGGATGATTTTGGTGATTTACCTACTCATAATCTATTTGTTGGTGCTCTTGCAGTAATTGATGGTAAGTACATATACTCACGTTTCCTTTTTTTTTTAAATTAACAGCTTTTAAATTGTTTATGTAATGTTAAGTTACAGATATCTAAACCACATTATAGCAAGCGCTCAACCCCTGCGAAACACCTTAACATCAACAACAACAAGAAACATATCCCTGGAGGCATAAAACATTAAGACCAATGAAGAAATTAAGCAAGGCCTTAAATGAGGTGTAGCCTCACACATTGCGGCAGGGATTTGACGGTTGAACATGCTATATATGAAGCAGGATCTGCTTACCACTCCGGAGCACATGATATCTCCCTTGCGCGATTTGTTTTTTTTTGTTGGCAGTTTTTAGTTTTCTCTGCTGTGTTTTGTATACTGCAGTTGTTTGTCTTTTGGTCTTTTTCGTTTTTTGCCATGGCGTTGTCAATATATTTTCGATTTATGCGTTTGAAAGCCCCTTTTGCATCTTTAGCCTTTCTCTTGTATTTCGGGGGTAGATTACATACAGTAACGTCATATGCTGCATGTACAGGAATTATGATTTAGGGTGGAGGTCAGTTTTTATTGGTTGTGGAAGCTGGAGTGCCCAGAGAGAACCACCGACTTTCGGTAGGAAAAGTGACAATTAAGATTGGAGTCAAGCACATCTTGCTACGTGCACGATTAGAACTCACAACTTTAGTTTTGACAGGCTAGTCTCACTGTGATAAAGTAGTTAGACTACTTAGACCACTTGTTACCGAGGTCCCTTAAATTTAAGAGTTTCAAAGAATATGTGAAAGAAATATTCCATTCTTGTTTTATGTCAATCAACCCAAAAATACAACAGACAATGATTGAACAAAAACCAGTCTCATTATAATCTGTATCGTCAAGTCAGTGGCCCAAAAGAACGACTTGAACAATAAACGTGTTAGTGAACACTTTTTCTAAACGCTATACAAACCTAAATTTAAGTCGCCTAGTATGTAGAAAAAAATACCTTGATTAATGGTGCCTACATTTAGTCAATAGCCAACATTATCTGGCGTCGTATGTACTAATTAATTATAATTCTATGTGTATATTTCATCACGAGACACATTATATATTTCAATTGAAAAACATTATGAAATGAGTATCGGAAGCGAATAAGGACATTGACCTGGGTGAAAAGTACACAGAAAATGTCATTCCCACAAGATTCCAATCAGTTTTACGGTACATTTAGTACGATGAAAAGAAGCGCAAATTTAAAAAAATAATATACCGACATACTTCACGGCTGATCTAGGTCTTATTTTGATGATAAATATAATTTCCTTCGATTAAAGTCTGTCGTTGAGTGATAAAGTGGTGCAAACTTCGAAAATTGTGATCAAAAGCCAGAAGGGGACTTTCAAAAATCGCATTAAAAAACATTTTGGACAATTTTTCGGAAATCCCTCATGCTAACTAAAAAAGATTTCAATGAAATCGTGATCTGGTAATGTTGTTTAAGATTTGCTTGATACATTTACGTCTGATTGCTTCAAGTTCGTATTTTATTTGGGCTTTTACACGTTTTTGAATCGAGCGTTACTGATAAGTCTTTTGTAGACGAAAATCGCGTCTGGCGTACAAAGTTTTAATCCTGGTATCTATAATGAGTGTATTTTGAATGGTGATACCAGTATGGGTTTTGTTTCAATTAAGAATTGAATGCTTCTTAAATTTTTGTTAATGTATTGGGGTGTAAAAGCGTTGACCGAAGTATATTTTGTATGAAACGCGGATGCGCTTCATTCTAAAAATGTGCGCACGGTCAACGCTTTTACAACCCTATAAAATTACTAAAAGAAGCATTCAATACTTATAATTACATTTTTTGCTAAGATCATGAAAACACGATTTCTTTCAAGTTTTTCTTTTATTTACCTGTGCATTTTATTGTGGATGCTGGTGTCATCATTAATGTTACATTTCATTTTGAAATGAAGGTTAACTTTTCAGAATGACGCGAGATTGCTGGTAACCAATCAAAATAACGTATCATAATGTAACATACATGCAATGTTATTAATGCATAATTAACTGTCATTTGTGTCAGTACTGAACATCATACCACCAATTGCGTAGATCAAGAACGCGGGTATAAACCGTCTTGCGTCTTTGGTTTGAAAAAAGCAACCATTCTGGAACCATGATGTTTGACATATGAAGAAAATACTAGACACAAAGTAATTTTTGCAATTATTTACATAAATGTCTGATAACTTGTTTACAAAAACATCTATTCAGTTGCAAACAGAGACTGTGGAATATGTCTTGTGTCTGTCTCTTCCTGTGTATTAAATAACTGAGTATAGTCACTGACAGTTCCGGTCCAAAGCTGTTCCAGTCTCGGGGGTTACTGACCTAGCAAGACAGATTAGTTTTAGGGGTAGGAATAAATTGTTAAGTTGAAGGAGGAGAAACTGGAGATTGATATGGATAGAATTCATTTGAAATTTCGGGAAAAAAACACAAGGCAAAAGATATCAAGGGGAATGTATTGCCCATTTTGAAGATTTTATGACGGGTTGACAAATAAATGTATCTGGAATGTCAGTCATGGCATGTCAATGATCTTAATAGTATTATAAAAAAATTCACGCGTAACTTAGTGTAGAGCAAATTCCTGTTCGTTTTTCAATTCATGTTTCATTTAAGAATTGAATGCTTCTTTTTGTAAATTTATTGGCAGGGGTGTAAAAGCGTTGACCGAAGTACATTCATAAAAGATCATACAATATGCGCACAGTCACACTTTTACAACCCTATCAGTGGCGGATCCAGAGGGGGGGTTCCGGGGGTTGGAACCCCCCCTTTATTTTTGACGATCAATGCATTTGAATGGGGACATATAGTTGGAACCCCCCCTTTATCCTGGGTTAGGACCCCCCCCCCCCCTTTTATAAATGGCTGGATCCGCCCCTGCCTATAAAATTACTAAAAGAAGCCTTCAATACTTATAATTAAATTTTTGTTGTTGCTATGATCATGAAAACACGAGTTGTTCATTCTTTTTTTCCTGTGCAACTTGTGGAGGCTCGTGTCATGATGAATGTTACATTTCATTTTTGAAATGGATGTCACTTTCAGAATGACGCGAGGTTTCTGTTAGCCAATCAAAATAACGTATTATAATGAAACATACATGTAATGTAATTATTTGTAATTATACAGTATGCTAATTGCAGGTTTAGTTTTACCAGCTTCGCCTTTTGAGCTTTGGAAAAAAGGAAAAGGGAACGATGTTCCAGTAATCATAGGTATGAAACATATCATTTTATATCAAAATAGAAAAAAAAGATATGGGGTATCCATCCATGACACAAAACGACAGTATATATGCACAGCAAAAACACAAAAGGCAAATAAACAGCACTTTAATTGCTGTTGTCAATTTTTTAAGTTATTGCCTCGACAATTAGAATTTCTTTTACTAAAATACGTGAACATTAAAAACTGCAATTATCACAGAAGTTAATATGGAATTAAAATTCAATGTAAGAACATTTACACAAGAGAGGACATAATTAACAAATGTCGATTCTGATTGGTTGTTGTATAAAGTTGCTTAAATTTGATTGGCTAAATTGAGATATTTTGAATTTGGAACACGTCCCGGACAGGAGAAAAAAAAAACAGTATGGGTATTCGAGACCCCATCAACAATTAGTGCTTCATGTTGACGTAATTTATTATATTGCGAAGCACTCTGTACCTTTTCAAAAATTTTGAAATTGTAGAGTTTTGGATAAGTCTTTTATCATTCTGTGGTACGGCTGAGTTCCGATCATATACCTATGTTGATATTTTGTTGTGGCTGTTTTGTTTAGGTAGTACAGCTCAGGAACTGGACTACTTTCCCAAGCATACTGATATCGAGTCTTGGACATGGGATGATTATGTTAACAGAGTATCAGAGAAAATGAATACGTTTCCTACAATAAATGTAAGTCAGGTACTTGGAATGTATCCAACGGGAGTAATTTCTCCTGAATATCAATACACAACCATGGGAACAGATATCCGTGTTACCTGTCCTGTAGATGTGATGACTCATGCTATCGAATCCAGTTACAAGGCACCAGTATACCGATATGTTGTCACGGCTTTTCCAACAGAACCGGCATATTTTTACGGAGTACCATTCAAAGCAAAGTATTCTGCGCATGGAATTGATGCATTTGCGTTTTTTAACACCTTAAGATATTATTACCAAATATCAAAAAAGGACGAAGAACTAACAGACACCTTGAGAAAAGAAATAATAAATTTTGTCAAAACAGGAAAGACGAGTACAAGTCGCTGGGATCAATTTCCAGATAAAACTGCAGTACTATCTAATAGTTTAGTCGTTACAGGAGGATATCACAAGCAGGAATGTTCGTTCTGGATAAAACATGGATTACTTCCATATTCATGGGTTAATTAGATATAAGCAATTGTTCATTTTGTTCTCTTGATTATACTTTGATTTAAACAATGATTCAGTTTGAATGAGTAAATAATTACACCGAATTAATTTTACAAATATACTTACTGCCTTTTGAAATATTCCTCTGCCTACACTAAGGTACTACTTACTTGCATATCAAAGTCAACAATGTTTTACACGTACGACATTTGTAGCTGTAAGCTGACAATTACATGACCTATAGCTGTAAACTTTTACGTCATTTGGTCTCTGGGGTGGTCTCATTGGCAATCATACCACATCTTCTTATTTTTATAGTCGAATGATAGAGCTAATGTTTCGTTCGTTTGTTTATTTATTTATTCATTTTGTTTTAGTTTATCCGGTTTTTTGTGTTTTTTCTTTTCGTATTAGAGGGTGAGTTTTTTTTCTGTATTTATACTTGAAAATTTGTTCGACTAGCACATTTAATTTTGTAGATGCCGATGAATTTTGGAATATAAAGTACAATACATATTGTATAGTGATATTTCAATAACATGTATAAATACATTTTGTTCTGTTATATAAATATAGAGGCATAAATATATAAATATATTTAGTTCTGTTATATAAATATTTTATGCCATTTGCTATATAGAGGTATTCCCGTAACAGTGTTGACAACCGCAATACTTATGTTGGTAATAATACTGAATCATTTACCTTTAACTTGTTTGTCATCGGCTATCGATAACAATGATTTTGCGCTCACTCAGTGTGTCAGAGGCGTTCCAGTGGGGATCTAAATAGAATAAAAGAGTAAAGTTCATGCATGTGCATGAGAAGAAAAAAGAATGTTTAAATATTCAACATTAAAATCAACACACAAGGTTAAGTCCTCTGCTAGTTATTTGTAATATTTGATATAGGCGTTTCAATGGCGGATCCAGAACTTTTGTAAGGGGCCGCTCAGTCATGCTTCAGTGATTCCCTATATAATCAATCAATTTTTACCACAAAGGGGCCGGGCCCCCATGCCCCATCGCCCACCCCCTTCCCTCCTGGATCCGCCTATGCGTTTAGAACCTTTTGGAGACCCCACAGTTTAAATGTCTATATGTAACAAGTACGATGTGATAAGTGGGCGTTACAGACGAAAGCTCATCTAATCTGACCCAGTCAATTGATAACCTGAGCGCGCCAAGAAATGGTCTCGTCCACACTGTTATGAAAACGATTATATATAGTTTGATGCAATTGAATCGTTCCCAGGCGTGGATTCAAACCGGGTGCACCCGTCGACCCTTCCCCTAAAAAGAAAAAAAAGTAATTTATAGGTAAATTTACAGCCAATTAATATCAAAATATGGCCTTCAACTCCTATAATTCTCAGGAGTGCATCCCCACCCAAATGTTAAATCCTGGATCCGCGCCTGGTTCGAAACATTAGATCACTAGTGGTGCAGAAACTATTAAACCTTCAAATTCAGGGTTTTTGTGCTCAATCCTTAGTTATCTGTGAAATGTTTTGTGGATTATTAGGTCATAGTGTAAACCTATCTATTCGATTTATGCGTTTTAATTGCTACCTTGGTATCACTTTAAATAAATAAATAAAATTCGGTTGGTTACTTTCTCGTTGACGTAGACCTCATACCTCCGTTCATTTATACAAACTGAAGTCGCAGTCTCCTTTGCTATGCATATAACATAGATCGTGCAATTCGCTGTTTCTGAATCTTAATGACTATATATGGATAATTTTATTGTTGGGGCCTCAAAATGAAAATAACGTCGTCATCACAGGCTTCGTTACGTTTGATGAAGTAGTAAACGTGATACCTCTTTTAAGTGTGCATGTCGCGTGTTCTTTTATAATTGATTATAGTAAAAAATCTGGAAAAAATGGGATGCTCTGAAGTGTTTTATGTATATTTGGCTGTCTAAACTTTGAGTCTCGACTAGCGCATGCGTCCTACGCACGTAAAAGGTATCAGACACAAATGACCAAAAGATGAGAGAACTTTGTGCAACCCGGCTCACTATGATTTCAACCCAGCTCACTATAATTTCAACCCAGCTCACTATAATTTCAACCCGGCTCACTATAATTTCAACCCGGCTCACTATAATTTCAACCCAGCTCACTATCATTTCAACCCGGCTCACTATCATTTCAACCCGGCTCACTATGATTTCAACCCGGCTCACTATGATTTCAACCCGGCTCACTATGATTTCAACCCAGCTCACTATAATTTTAACCCGCCTCACTATAATTTCAACCCGGCTCACTATAATTTCAACCCGGCTCACTATTATTTCAACCCGGCTCACTATAATTTTACCTTGAAAAAGGGAACTAGGGATAAGGGACCATAGCTCATTAAGGTACACACTTTAAACATCGATTATCATTAATGAGTATATCTTCAGTCTTCCTCCAAGAAATCATAACCGGTCGGAATGGGGAGGTTATATTCTATGATGTTCCGTGTTAGGTGAATGCCACGCTCTCTGCTCGTCAAAGAAACCTTGCAACAAACCCTCTGAGAGGTCTATAGGTGGCCTGTTACAAAGAAAAAAGCGTGCCTCTATATTCAACATACCCTAATTAATCAGTCGCATTTCAAACATACCTTGCTGTATCTTCGTGATGTTTCAGTTCAAAACGGTTAATTTCATATGTTCTGAAAATGCATGAGGTAATATCCACGGGACGTTTTAAGCAAGCAGCAACCAATCAATCGCCCAGAAATCTATATAATTCAACTTAAAACAATACCTTGTCAGACCAGACTATTTACCCCCCTTTTTTTGACGATCAATGCTTTTGAATGGGGACACATGGTTGGAACCCCCTCTCCCCCTTTTAAGAATGGCTGGTTCCGCCCCTGTTCTTGACACCCACAATTCCATAATCATTAAGAACAAGACAACTGTAGAAAAATTTACAAATAGATAAGGCAAAATTATAGTAGAAATATAAGCAGTTTGTAATTTAAATTGGATACACCTGGGAAACCAACGTAATTTGAGGTAGATAAGGGGAAACAAACGTAATTTGAGGTAGATACGAGGAGAAGATTCAAAGGGGGTATTAAAAATCGTGAGAGAAACTGACAAAAGTTGGATGCGACAAGACAACCAAAGGTCCACTTAACACTACACAGAAGATTGATCAACACGAACCCCATCTAAAACATGGGGATCTATATGGGGAGATATATTGAAATCACCTTTTATGTCTGACAATATTCCTTTCAAATCGAGTTTATACAGTTTGATAGATTTGGAGGAAAGCCATACTTCACTTAAATGAGACGTTTACCTGAAGTTTTAAAAATTGCCTTTTTCTACCTGTGGACAAATCTTAAAGTATGAGTGCTAGACTTCGTCTTTCAAGACACTGGACAATTAATCCATTTAGTATTTTATTCACATCTCTATATTTAGTTATGACAGCCATGTTGGTTGATTGGCAGGAACAAAAAAATTTTTATATTAGAAACTCTATTGACCATCCAGTTCATGTTTCCTTATAATTGGTCCAGTGGTTTCAGAGGAGATTTCTTTTCAAAGTTTACGAGAACAGACACAAAGTGATGGTAATAGCTCACATGGCCCATAAAAGGCTAAAAGCAACTGAACAGCACTTTATCATTATCTGATATAGAAGGTTATGCCAGACACATGTGTTATGTGGTCTAAAATTGGTTTCATGTTTAAATTGGAAGTTTCATATGATCACTTCTTTTTTTTGGACAAATATTTAAATTGCAAGCATGTTTTGCAAGCTATCATAAATTCAACATAAAGTGGAATATTTTGTGAGAAAATACTGTAGCTGTACATTTTTTATTGTTTACTTTACTATCAGTCTTCATATTACTCTTACCTAGGAGGATATCCTGTTTTATGAGGGGAAAAATAACCACTTGACTTTGCAAATGCCACTGACCAGGATTTTTCTCTTATTTTATGTGGCCATATATATAAGTATGGTTCCAGAAATATCATCTGGAAACCCTTTCAACACTAATTTTGGTCTATATCTAGCATCTGTGAGCTTGTCCTTAACATGATGACCTCATAATACATAGGTATCGTCCACAAATAATATAAGATTGATTGATTGATTGATTGGTGTTTAACGCCACTTTCAACACTATTGTGCTATTTCATGGCGGTCAGTTTTTATTGGTGGAGGAAGCCGGAGTGCCCGGAGAGAACCACCGATTTTAATATGGTACGGTTTTTCTAGACATCCTAAGCCTGTAAAGACTTTCGGAAACGATTTGACAGGATCGTCAACGTCTGTTTGTACCGTCATGATAACATGAATTAGACCTAACTCATGTGATGCCTTGAATCCTAATAGCGGAGATTGATTTGTGTCCGTCACAATGAATTCACAGCTTTTGTCTTTTAAATTCAACGAACATTTTCCTACAACTTTGAGTTTATCTCCTGAATAGCTAGTAAGAGAAGTGGAAGTTTTGCCTAATTTGACGTTTGACAATTTCTTGTAAATTGAAAGCGGTAAGATGTTGACTTGAGCACCAGTATCGATTTTAAATTGTACTGTCTTACCTTGCAATTTGAAAGATGAAAAGCAAGCATTTTCTTTGATTTCCGTTTTTCTGTTAACTGCTCCTACGAAGTAATTTTCTCCGTCCGATTCGCATGAAGAATATTCATCTAATCCGTGAACACTTTTCGAAAACTTTGATTTACAAAACTTCTGATAGTGATTCGGCTTTTGCATTTATGGCACTTTTACCGTATGCGGGACAGTTTCTTCTCTCGTGAGTTGTTCCGCACTTTCCACAACTGAAACTCGAATTCGACTCTCGCTTCTCATGATCTCGTCTGCTCGGACCTTTCTTTGCGTAGCCTTCATTGCGGTTGGTTCTTTGATTTTGAGTTTTCCTCCTCAAAGCGTGTACTTGTTCTTCCGCGTTTAACGTTTTCATCTGTTTTCTAGATTCTTCGTCGGCGCGACAAATACCAACAGCTTTGTCCAGTGTCAACCCATCCTCTCGAAGTAAACGTTCTTTACTCTGCAAGAGTTCGTGCCACAAACTATTCTATCACGAATGAGTCCATCCTTTAAGTGTTCAAATTCGCAGTTCTTGGCAATTAACTTCAGGTCTGTTAAATACTGATCAATACTTTCACTCGGATTTTGAACGCGTGTATTGAAACGATGTCTGATTACTGTAACATTTTTCTTCGGGATGCAATAGTCCTCGAATTTTTCAGCAGTACTTCAAGTTTATCAGCTTCATTTTCACCAAAATTGAATGTATTGTAAATTTCTCGGCCTTCTAATCCAATGACATATAAGACAGCTCTGCACTGTTCCTTTTCTGTTTTTTTCACCCATAGCTACTTCTAGGTATAAGTTGTTTGTTTCCACCTTTTCCATTTCTCGGATAGGTTGTCTTCATGGGAAAAATCCATTTCTGGCGGTTGCTTAAAATGACCATCCATTCTTTCTTTTATCTTTTCCCCACCAAACAATAACGATAGCATTTGCTATTAACTATTTTAAAGTCGTTTTTACATCTGACACCATGTTATGTTACCATTGTTAGAGGCCAATTGAGTTAATCCATATAATTAATACATGTTTATTGTAAGACTACATGATATAGAACTGCACATGATATAAAACCCCAGTGTGTATATATAGATAAAGTCAATGAACTTTAAGCACGTGTAACTGTTCATATTGTCAATCAAGATAAGATAGGCGGAGTTTCTATAAATGTAAATAGATTGATAAGATGATATAGCAATATCATTACATTACTTATGTTGGTAATAATACTGAATCATTTACCTTTAACTTGTTTGTCATCGGCTATCGATAACAATGATTTTGCGCTCACTCAGTGTGTCAGAGGCGTTCCAGTGGGGATCTAAATAGAATAAAAGAGTAAAGTTCATGCATGTGCATGAGAAGAAAAAAGAATGTTTAAATATTCAACATTAAAATCAACACACAAGGTTAAGTCCTCTGCTAGTTATTTGTAGTATTTGATATAGGCGTTTCAATGGCGGATCCAGAACTTTTGTAAAGGGGGCGCTCAGTCATGCTTCAGTGATTCCTTTATAATCAACCAAATTTTTCCCACAAAGGAAGCCCGGGCCCCAGGCCCCATCCCCACCCCTTCCCTCCTGGATCCGCCTATGCGTTTAGAACCTTTTGGAGACCCCACAGTTTAAATGTCTATATGTAACAAGTACGATGTGATAAGTGGGCGTTACAGACGAAAGCTCATCTAATCTGACCCAGTCAATTGATAACCTGAGCGCGCCAAGAAATGGTCTCGTCCACACTGTTATGAAAACGATTATATATAGTTTGATGCAATTGAATCGTTCCCAGGCGTGGATTCAAACCGGTGCACCGTCGACCCTTCCCCTAAAAGAAAAAAAAGTAATTAATAGGCAAATTTACAGCCAATTAATATCAAAATATGTCCTTCAACTCCTATAATTCTCAGGAGTGCATCCCCACCCAAATGTTAAATCCTGGATCCGCGCCTGTTTCGAAACATTAGATCACTAGTGGTGCAGAAACTATTCAGGGTTTTGTGCTCAATCCTTAGTTATCTGTGAAATGTTTTGTGGATTATTAGGTCATAGTGTAAACCTATCTATTCGATTTATGCGTTTTAATTGCTACCTTGGTATCACTTTAAATAAATAAATAAAATTCGGTTGGTTACTTTCTCGTTGACGTAGACCTCATACCTCCGTTCATTTATACAAACTGAAGTCGCAGTCTCCTTTGCTATGCATATAACATAAATCGTGCAATTCGCTGTTTCTGAATCTTAATGACTATATATGGATAAATTTATTGTTGGAGCCTCAAAATGAAAATAACGTCGTCATTACAGGCTTCGTTACGTTTGATGAAGTAGTAAACGTGATACCTCTTTTAAGTGTGCATGTCGCGTGTTCTTTTATAATTGATTATACTAAAAATCTGGAAAAATGGGATGCTCTGAAGTGTTTTATGTATATTTGGCTGTCTAAACTTTTAGTCTCGACTAGCGCATGCGTCCTACGCACTTAATAGGTATCAGACACAAATGACCAAAAGATGAGAGAACTTTGTGCAACCCGGCTCACTATGATTTCAACCCAGCTCACTATAATTTCAACCCGGCTCACTATAATTTCAACACGGCTCACTATAATTTCAACCCGGCTCACTATGATTTCAACCCAGCTCACTATAATTTCAACCCGCCTCACTATGATTTCAACCCGGCTCACTATGATTTCAACCCCGCTCACTATGATTTCAACCCGGCTCACTATGATTTCAACCCGGCTCACTATGATTTCAACCCGGCTCACTATAATTTCAACCCGGCTCACTATAATTTCAACCCGGCTCACTATGATTTCAAGCTCACTATGATTTTAACCCAGCTCACTATAATTTCAACCCGCCTCACAATAATTTCAACCCGGTTCACTATAATTTCAACCCGGCTCACTATTATTTCAACCCGGCTCACTATAATTTTACCTTGAAAAGGGAACTAGGGATAAGGGACCATAGCTCATTAAGGTACACACTTTAAACATCGATTATCATTAATGAGTATATCTTCAGTCTTCCTCCAAGAAATCATAACCGGTCGGAATGGGAGGTTATATTCTATGATGTTCCGTGTTAGGTGAATGCCACGCCTCTGCTCGTCAAAGAAACCTTGCAACAAACTCTCTGAGAGGTCTATATGTGGCCGGTTACAAAGAAAAAGCGTGCCTCTATATTCAACATACCCTAATTAATCAGTGGCATTTCAAATCCCTGCATTTCAGACATACCTTGCTGTATCTTCGTGATGTTTCAGTTCAAAACGGTTAATTTCATATGTTCTGAAAATGCATGAGGTAATATCCACGGGACGTTTTAAGCAAGCAGCAACCAATCAATCGCCCAGAAATCTATATAATTCAACTTAAAACAATACCTTGTCAGACCAGACTATTTACCCCCATTTTTGACGATCAATGCTTTTGAATGGGGACACATGGTTGCAACCCCCTTTAAGAATGGCTGGTTCCGCCCCTGTTCTTGACACCCACAATTCAATAATCATTAAGAACAAGACAACTGTAGAAAATTTACAAATAGATAAGGCAAAATTATAGTAGAAATATAAGCAGTTTGTAATTTAAATTGGATACATCTGGGAAACCAACGTAATTTGAGGTAGATAAGGAAACAAACGTAATTTGAGGTAGATAAGGAAACAAACGTAATTTGAGGTAGATACGGGAGAAGATTCAAAGGGGTATTAAAATCGTGAGAGAAACTGACAAAAGTTGGATGACGACAAGACAACCAAAGGTCCACTTAACATTACACAGAAGATTGATCAACACGAACCCCATCTAAAACATGGGGATCTATATGGGAGATATATTGAAATCACCTTTATGTCTGACAATATTCCTTTCAAATCGAGTTTATACAGTTTGATAGATTTGGAGGAAAGCCATACTTCACTTAAATGAGACGTTTACCTGAAGTTTTAAAATTGCCTTTTTACCTGTAGACAAATCTTAAAGTATGAGTGCTAGACTTCGTCTTTCAAGACACTGGACAATTAATCCATTTAGTATTTTATTCACATCTCTATATTTAGTTATGACAGCCATGTTGGTTGATTGGCAGGAACAAAAAAATTTTTATATTAGAAACTCTATTGACCATCCAGTTCATGTTTCCTTATAATTGGTCCAGTGGTTTCAGAGGAGATTTCTTTTCAAAGTTTACGAGAACAGACACAAAGTGATGGTAATAGCTCACATGGCCCATAAAAGGCTAAAAGCAACTGAACAGCACTTTATCATTATCTGATATAGAAGGTTATGCCAGACACATGTGTTATGTGGTCTAAGATTGGTTTCATGTTTAAATTGGAAGTTTCATATGATCACTTCTTTTTTTTGGACAAATATTTAAATTGCAAGCATGTTTTGCAAGCTATCATAAATTCAACATAAAGTGGAATATTTTGTGAGAAAATACTGTAGCTGTACATTTTTTATTGTTTACTTTACTATCAGTCTTCATATTACTCTTACCTGGGAGGATATCTTGTTTTATGAGGGAAAAATAACCACTTGACTTTGCAAATGCCACTGACCAGGATTTTCTCTTATTTTATGTGGCCATATATATAAGTATGGTTCCAGAAATATCATCTGAAACCCTTTCAACACTAATTTTGGTCTATATCTAGCATCTGTGAGCTTGTCCTTAACATGATGACCTCATAATACATAGGTATCGTCCACAAATAATATAAGATTGATTGATTGATTGATTGGTGTTTAACGCCACTTTCAACACTATTGTGCTATTTCATGGCGGTCAGTTTTTATTGGTGGAGGAAGCCGGAGTGCCCGGAGAGAACCACCGATCTTCGGTAGGAAAACTGACAATCCTAGTCAATTAAGATTGGAGTAGAGTGCACCTGCCCCACGCGGGATTCAAACTCACAACCTCAGTGTTGACTGGCTAGTGATACAGTAGTTCGACTACTTAGACCACTGGGCCACCGAGGCCCCAAAATAATATAAGACCATATATATAAGCTTGGTTCAATATATATCAAAGGTTTATTTAGTCAATTAGAAAACCCTTTTCTGCAATAAATCAGGTCTATTTTGAGTGTCTGTGACCTGGATTTAAAATAAATTGACCTCAAATTTCCAGTCATATGTGACCATGTGTCAATGTTCCAATACCAAGTAAGGTTCTCAAGTTATCATCTGAAGAGAAAAAAAACTGTCCGAGAGACTGCCAGATGCAATGGTCAAAACAGTATTGAAGCTTTCAATTTTAATGAACATAAAAGTGTACTAAAATGATTATGTTTTTTTTGTTTAAAACCAAGTGGCAAAATTACATGCATACCAAGATAAGAACATGCTAATGTGATATAAATATGACCCCTGCTTTGTACTAGACAGACACACTGAACCAGATTTTTAACATGCTAGTTTACAAGGGAACAGTTTGCAGGAAGCGTGTATCCATACTTAGACACTTTCGATTTTAAGTTGACCAGTCCTTTGTTCTTACTCCTAAATGATATGTGCTTAGTTGACAAGCAGGACAATACCAATTTTGAAGTGTTTGGTTTGACCGACAAGGATTAAAAGCACGACCACCTGCACTTGAACAAGCATACTACCAGGAGACCACAAAGGCGGCTAAAAAGTGTACTATAAATGCAATTAAAAAAGATTCAATGTTTTTTTATTACAAAAGGCACATAAGGCCAAATGTCTAGTATTCTTTAAAGATAATTAATCTATGTAATTATAACAAATAATTGAAGTCAGCATTATTTTTTTACAATACCCATTATAATTTTAAACATACAGCTCTTATATATTTTGATAAACATGTAAAGCAAATCACCTCAGTCAAAGTCAAATTCTAACAATCGACGTACATAAAAAGCACGAAAATACTGATTCTGGGAAAATTAATAAAAAAATTAATTTCTTCTATTAATTATACACTGATATCTTGTTAACATTGATTTTTTTTCAAAATTACAGTGGAGTGAATATTTTTGCTGGATTGAAATTTGCAACTTCTAGAGCCAAACATATCAATTGATTGTATTTTGTGGTTTTTTAATCCTTGATTCTGATGGTAATACAGACCAACCTAAATAAAGGCATATCTTCATGAATTGATATTCAATTCAAAATTTGGGAAAAAACATAAGCTCTATACAAAAATGTTCCACTCTACAGTAATTTGTTTACCATAAAACACTTCTATAATAATTCTTCAGATCTAAACCTATGTACTTTTATTAATAAATTCAGATAAAGGCATATTATTTAAGACCTAAAAACCCACATACCTTTAGTTCTCAATAGTTTAAACTAAATTACTACAAGTGGTAAAATATTAAGAAATTATAATTAATAAATCAAATAGCAATTACTGTTTTACATGACTTTTGAGCTAGGTAAAATTTCTACCTGCACATTGATATACGTCAAAAATATCCAATTTATATTTTGGTATTAAGGATGAACAAATTATATTTCATAGAAAAATGGTCCCTTTCTTGCACATCTTTTTACTAAAGCATTGTACATAGACTTTACTAACTTCAAAAATTTGAAAATTAGACCCAGTTTTGCCCTTTAATGAAATAACACCATTTTTACATCATACTAACCTCTGGTGAATTCAATATTAACATAATTAAATTTCAATTTATGTCAAGCAATTGTAATTAATTCTAACTTAAAATACAGATAATTAAATCAACAATATAAAAATGCAAAAATCCTATAATACTTGAAATCAACATACTTTTCTTGGTAGCCCAAAAAACTAGACCAACAATTAGAAGTGTTTGAATTTAAAATTAAAAACATAAAATATAAAATCCCCAGTCAGTTAATTAAATAACTCATTTGATTGTTTAAAAAATTTCAATCCTGCATTGAAATCTTCAAAAAATAAAAAATAAATGCAAGTGTGTGAAATGTTATTTCTAATTTTTTTTCATACCGAATTCAAGAATTATCCGAAAAGTATTTATCACAGATATCATTTCAAATTTTTAAGACATAAAGTCAATGTAAGGTGTTGCCTTAAAATGATGATTTAAACTGAAAATATGGAAAATGATTAATGGAAGGACTAAAATATGTACAAATTTAGTACAAACGTAAAAAATAAAATATTAAATAATATTTATATACAGTAACAGATTTTCTATAATAATATTCTAAGAAGAATTGACTAGCTTTATAAATAAGTTATGTCATAGTGAAGTTATGTCTTATTTATAAAAAGGATAAATGAATAAATGACAATGAAACATCCCTTTCTCATAAGGCAGAGGAAGTATAGAGGGGCGTAATGACTTTTTTCGTGAATTTGAGATTGAGCAGTTCAATTTCCAGGAATAGCCAGTTAAATCGTTGTGAATTTGATATCTAATATATTATTTGTGAAACTGACACATTATTTTCACTGGAATTGGGGAATTTGGCATTTTTTTTAGGAATTCTGAGCATTGTTTAAAAGTACACACCCATGGGAAACACTCCGACTCTATACAGAAGTTGTGAAAATTTTAAAAGTATATGTCAGATTTAATAAATGTGCAAAAACTATATTCAAATGTGCAATGGCTGGAATGTTTACCGAAAAAAGAGTCAATAAATGGGTGACCATATAAAAATTCTTGTAAATTTTGTAAATGGACGGAATAAAAAATAAAATAAAATGAAATAATATAAAAAGCAATAATTGTATGAATTTATAAATGTTCCTAATAAAAATAAATGGACGGATTTTAATAAACAAAAACATACAATACCCACTTATATATAGTCATAAATTTACATTTTAAACCAGTAAATTTAGTCATTTTTAAACAATACAATGTCAACTTAACAATGAGCACCTCAATGTCCTGCTTTACATCTACACAACTGGCATCTTTTAAATTTCTGTTTTAAAAATAAGTTTGACAAAAGTACACATTTCATTAACTTATTGCAAAAACATGTCTACAGTTTACATTGTATCTGTAAGAGTGTGTTTATATATTATATCTTGATCAATGTTTGTATCTATATTTCTTTATAACCATTTGTATGGTATAAATTATTGAGAAAGTTGAGCAGTCAAAAATTTATCTATCAAAGAGCTATTAAAATATTTTAAGATCAGTTTGTATTTTGAAAACTATATATGAACGTAAACAAATAAGATATATTGACAATGTAAAGTATAGTCAATATTTGGTATACTGGTCCAGGGGATTAACAATATGTATGGATTCTATTCCTAATGAGTATGGTGAAACAAGGGGGAAAGATAGTTTTTGGTTGGTTCCTGTCTAATTTGCATAAAAATCTAAGAAGGGGAAGTAACTCCCCTTTGGTATCTACCAATTGATTAGAACATATGCAATATCTCCAATGAGTCATTCCCTCCAACCCCCCTCCCAAAAAAAATCAAAATAAATGGGATTTTCTCAGTGATTAGCACTTAAAATGAATAGTAAGTAATACAAGCATCTTTATATAAATCAGCTCTTAATTAATTACATACAACAATCGATTTATACATCTAAGAATTACGGTATAAAATTATATTGATTTCATATTATAACAAAATATCACAGAAGCTTGTTATATCACAATTATTTCCTTAGATTTCATGAAAACCTATTATTCTGAGGTATTGGATATTCATAAATCATATCTTATTTGGTCCCTCAATTCTTTATAAAAAAAAAAAAACATAAAATCTGTATCTCTAAGAAAAAATTATTTCTGTGCCTGTGCTAACACTTTTTTCTATAGTTTTTCATGAAATCCTAAAACACATGAATAATGTTCCTAAGGAATGTGGTAATATATTCTTATGTCCTTTAGGAATGTGGTAATATATTCTTATCTTCTACAGTTTCAGAGAAATCTTTAATACTGTATAGCTAGAAAAATTGTCCATGTCTGTGCATGACTGAAACTCTATTATGAAAATCTTCATACACTGGTTTTAATGAAAACCTTAATTCTGTAGGACCACTGTGAAAATTCCAGTGCCCTCTATATTGAAATCCATTAGATCTGCACCATAAATAATTGAAGCAACATTCTATTCTAACAACAAAAACTAAACATTTCTTCACCATCTAGGACAACAATGTCTTCTTCTCAAGAAAACCTAAAATTCTGAATCGTTGGAGACATTTTTCTCTGTCCTGCCGAGTTCCTTTTATGTTGAATTGGATGGTGGCCTCTGAAACCTCCAGCCTGTAAAAGCAAAATGTTGACATAAAATAAGGATTTTTGGCAAATATTTTCAATTTCAAATTCATCATTATAATTTGGCTGTTAATAAAATCAAACATAATATAAATTTTCCAAATTTATCATAATTCAGTTCTTAACTTATTTTCAAAACGTTACAATTTGTTATCAGAACGATGCCTCTCTGTTTTACATAAATATTCAGTCTTGAAAGTATACATCTCATTTTCAGTATTTGGCAAAAAAAAAAAAGAAAACTTGATAGTAAAATTTAAAAAAAATGATAGTTAATGACATACGGTATACTTGGCAATGAGATAGAAATATGATACAAATTTCAATTAACTTTCAGTGCCTTAAAATTTGAAAATTGATCAATAAGAACTGTAATAGCTATATAAGGCATGCACATAAAGAAAGATAACTCTGTAAGACTAATAGTTTAATGTGCACTTGTATAAAATCTCATCACAATGGAGTGGTTTTTTTAAAGTCCTTGGAAAATCATTTCTTAAGAATTAGTTGGTTTAGGGGGTACATAACACATATGGGATTTTGAATTCAAACCTCTCATTAACATAGAGTAAAAGTTTCTAAGCAACTAACTTTGCTTTCACTATCAAATATTTTTGGGTGAATACATGTTACTCTTAAAAAGTCACTAGCAGGTTTGTGACAACCATTTTCATCAATATATTCTAAGCTTCTAAGTTACACAGATTATTTTAAAACTGTTTCACAGGAAATACTTTAAACAACTAACACATTACTTTTTTTTTAAGTGTTATCTCCCTTTAACCAATTCTTCTGCTTGCAAATTGCAAATGGAAATTAACTCATGCCCAACAAGGAATAAAACCAATATAACATTGTAACTCTACACATTAATTACCATGCATTTATTTGATAAACATTGTACCTAAAAACATGCACCACTCAACAATGTAACACAACACACTTTATACCTAGCCAAAATGTTACGGTGCAAACAACCTTACAATTTTACTTTCTCCTGTGTCTCTGTTCAGGTTATGAGAAAAAAGATTACAGTGTTAAATTAAGATCTCGACCAGTGATAATAATATACTTATGTTTTTCTACTAGCAAAGGTACACTTGAAAGGATCAGATATCGTGTATTTGTAGGCAAGACATACTAAAATATGAATGCATAAAACATTACTTTTTTGACAAATAGATGATAGGGTTTAATGATTTAAAAATTGCTTTACCTAAATAAAATGATTTTAACATGTAAAAATGCCTGACAGTCATATGAAATATGACGTTCAATTTTTTAAATGAACCACTATCCTGAAATTCTTTTGGAGTAAATATCAAAAGCAAAATATCAAATCCAAAACTGCATTTTACCCTTGTACATTAAACAAAAGCTGTACTAGAATGTGCAAAGTCAATCTTATTTACCTGTGTTAATAAGACTTTAGGTCTTTGAAGAAAAAACAACACTTCATTTTATTCCAAATAAGGGAACAACAAATATTATAAATACAATTTTTAATAAACAGTTGACACAGAGATATGTCTCGCCTGTCGGCATAAAATTCAGAAAAAGACAATCTGATGGACAGCAACATTGCTTATTTAAATTCAGTTGCTGGACCATGATCTTGTGGGCAGGGCCTAGAAATGGTCGACAAACTGAGATGCATAGACAGTAATACAACTGTATAGAAAATATCTTTGTCTATTGTAAGTAGTTGACTATCAATCAAACTTAAGCAGAAAACTTAACATTGAAAATTGCTAATTATTCAAAGTCACTGGACCATGTCCTTGGGGGCAGGGTCTCAAAATAGTCGTCTAACTGATATGTACTGATAGTTATGCAACTTTCTATTAAATATCAATGATCTATCACAAGTTGTTCTTATCAAACTAACTTGGGCAGAAAACTTTTGTTGACGCCATCACCTAAGCCGTCACTGTCGCGGGAAAAGCAATCCCAATGTCTCGCTTTCCACAGATTTTGTCACAGGCGAGACAAAAAAAGACCTTCGTAGAAATAAAAAAAAAATCTACTGGGAATTGGATCCATAAGAAATCAATTTTAATTGACTCAATTTTACTTTGGAGTACTTTTGTAGCTTGATGATGAGTTAGAACTAAGACCTGTTTATCATAAGATCTCATAGGTCTGAAAGTTGGCATTTTTTGGTATTTTGCATATAATCGGAACTAGATCTATTGACACTTGAGATTTTCTTACTTGCTTTGTCGAAAATATGAAACCCAACATGGATATTCCTTTGAAACAATCCAATTAAAATACAATCCTGAGTTCAAGCTTCACTTACATGTCACAAGTATCTGACAATGCTCTGTTCTACTTCCAGATTTAAATGACCTTTCGGGATCCCCCTTTTTTCTTATTGATACACATCTTAAAAAATTTGGAGGCAGAAATATCACTGGTTGATTTTATAGTTTTTAGAACAGAAAGTATAACCAAGAGTTTTCAGATCTTTGTAAGCAAAGCATCTGTATATTGACAAGATTGCCTTTTATAGTACATATAAAACTTTATCTGGTCAGGCAAAGTTGACATTAGATTAATTTGGCTATTCTGTTTAGGTCCTTTTTGGCCATATTGCCCAAAAGTTTCTATGTATTTATACATCCCTTACTTTTAAATGTTTATGTTTAAATATTTCTGATGAAGGTACATATGTAAGTCTAGAAAAGATCTTAAATTTTTCTTTAAAAATTCAGAAAATGTTACTTTCACTTCATGAAAATATTTACATTCAACAATGCAGTACTTCAAATTTAATATTGAATGACAATTAAATCAGATATACATATTCAAATATTAATAAAATCAATTTCCAATATCGATTGTCTTTGCAAGTACTGGTACTCCAAATACATATCTAATCATAAAAACTTAAACATTTAAACAATCTTAAAATTCAATAGTCACTGAATCATGATAATATATGTATAGTTCTTTTATTTATATCCAAAGAGTGAATATAACAGATGTTAGCAAGGTTACAGAATATGTGCGATTAAACAGTGGTTAAGTTAAGGATTATGATACTACAGATATGAAGCTCAGGATTATGGTTTAACAGGTATGAAGTTCAGGATTATAATACTGAATATTGATAAAGTTAAGGATTATGAATGAGTTAAGGGTTGATGGCTACATATATACCCAAACAGAACATAAATCTTACATTAGTGTTCAGATTGTACATTGTGTATGCAGTTGAATAATTTGGTGGCTGTAAAAATAAATTAATGACACAAACAATAAAAATATTTTTCCTCTAGATCTGTTGTAGTTTAATTACAAGCTTGGAAAGAATTAGAGGAAACTGACAAAAAAGATTCTAAAAAGTCCATTAATACAATGCAAACAAACTGACTTAAACTACAGTAAAAACAATGCAAGACAGTTTGTCTATAAAACTTGTGAAAAATGCTAAAACATTTAAACTTAAAATCAGAAAAAACTAATACATCAAAACCATGTATATAACTTCAAATTTAGTTAATTAATACTGATGGTAAACTGCAAGAAAAAATCTAAAACAACAATTTAAAGCCTTAACGTTAAGAGTATATTATTCTGTTACTTATGTATTATGAATGTAATACTTGTGGGTTACTGAAGTTTTCATGCAAAAACATGCATTGGATGCTATAGATTACTTACATGTACATAATGGTGAGGTACTGTTTGTTGTACTGGCTGAGGGGGAGGGGCTTGTTGAGGTAGAGGTCCTGGAAACTCGGATACTGAAATAAATAATAATAAATTAAATTTAAGACTGACTTATCAATGGCTTTTTTTAAGAGGTTAATCTACTCTTTTCCATTACAGAAGATTTGACATCAATTATTTTTACCTTTAATTCAATAATTTATGTTAACTTAATGTTCTGATTATTTTTGTCTTTTTATTTCTTAATTTATTTTATGTTTAAAGACAACCACAAGGTATATCATTTCAATGTCCACTAAAGGTCATCCTACCGTCATGAACTTATAGTTTGGAAAATTGGTGTGCTTTTACCCAATCTGTACAATTTCCTTCAGAACTTACTTTTTAATTGTTCATTTAGTTTGTCCAGTGATTCAAGTAACCTTCTCTCTTCTATAGACAAAGCTGATGGTACTGAAAAAATAATAAATATCAATTTTTTTAAATGTGTTATACCAATATCAGTACACAGACCATATATTGATCTCTGTATAACTGACTGTCAGAAGGGTACCTACCAGTTTTCATGGATTACATAGTTAACTCCAACCATGAAACTTGATACCCAATGAAATACATATTTTTTTGTTGAATCTATATATTATATTCATTTTTAACCACAGATTTCAATCCCCACAAACACTGTACATGATGTAGGAGCAGGCATGTTAACACTTATTGGTTAAGATATATTTACCATTAGGAGTAAGTATGTTAACACTTATTGGTTAAGACATATTTACCATTAGGAGCAGGTCTGTTAACACTTATCATGCTTATTGGTTACAATATATTTACCATTAGGAGTAAGTATGTTAACACTTATTGGTTAAGATATATTTACCATTAGGAGTAAGTATGTTAACACTTATTGGTTAAGATATATTTACCATTAGGAGTAGGTCTGTTAACACTTATTGGTTAAGATATATTTACCATTAGTAGGTCTGTTAACACTTACTGGTTAAGATATATTTACCATTAGAGTAGGTCTGTTAACACTTATTGCATTTTGGTTAAGATATATTTACCATTAGGAGTAGGTCTGTTAACACTTATTGGTTAAGATATATTTACCATTAGGAGTAGGTCTGTTAACACTTATTGGTTAAGATATATTTACCATTAGGAGTAGGTCTGTTAACACTTATTGGTTAAGGTATATTTACCATAAGTAGGTCTGTTAACATTTATTTGTTAAGATATATTTACCATTAGGAGTAGGTCTGTTAACACTTATTGGTTAAGATATATTTACCATTAGTAGTTAACACTTATTGGTTAAGGTATATTTACCATTAGGAGTAGGTCTGTTTTATTGTTTAAATTAGGCCATTAATTTTCTCGTTTGAATTGTTTCACATTTTTATGTCGAGGCCTTTTATAGCTGACTATACAGTATGGGTTTTTTTTTTCATTTTTGACGGTAACCTATATTTGCTTTGAACTTTCTCCTTTGAACTCTGGAGGATAGTTGTCTCATTGGCATTTATACCACATATTCTTATTTTTACATATACTGTTAACACTTGTTGTGTAAGGTATATTTACCATTAGGAGCAGGCCTGTTAGCACTGACTGGATTACTCTGTACATCGTTCATGGCATGATGTATCTGACTCTCAGACATGGACTGCTGGGCTAACTGTTCAGCCATCAAAAATGCAGTCATACTGTCAGCAGCTGAAACATCAAAGTAATTCAGTTTACATTTGTCATATAGTCCAAGTCCAGTAAGTACTGTGGATACCAACTTTTGTGGTTTTCTTGGGTAAAGGTGAAACAATGAAGTACAAATTTTCTGTGGGTTTGTAAGCAGAATATGGTTAAACCATAAAATCAAATATACATGAAAATACAGTTTTTCCTCAATCCATGAAAATTTGTATCAAGGAAAATAAATGAATCTACAGTAAGTTTATTCAGTAGGTCCTTGCATAACATTTAATGAATGAACATTTGCAACAAACAAAGTTACTGTTCAGATTCATACCGAAAAACTTCCAGGCTTATTTTCCAGTTTTTTATTAAGCATGCATTGATTTCTATTGTATATATATAGTCAAATCTGATAGTCACCTAAAAAAATAAGGCTCTCATTAAAGTCTATCTAAGAAATTAGTAGTTTAGATAACAAGTAAGTTAGTGTCTCTTTTCCTTCTTAGACAACATTTTTATGTTAGGACCTCACTGTTTAAAAATAAGTCATCTTCATTTGAGACGTCTTCTTTTGCCTGGATTCTTCATCTCTTTATGTCATGTTTGTGCAAAATAAATTAAAAAAAAATTAAGCTATCCTAAATAATGTGGATAGTGTCCACATGTGGACACTGATGATGCCCCGCTTGCATAACATATACTTATAAAGGGACATAACTGAAGAACGGTAAAAGTGACGCTACCCAAATCTGAACTTGATCTGAGTTTTGTGGTAATAAGCATTGTGTGTAAGTCTCATAACATTTGGTTGAGGCTAACTTAAGTAGAGAACAGAAACTAAAAATTCAGCAATTTTTCTATTTGTAAACAGGCATAACTCTAGAACGGTTGTGTATAAGTTTTATAACATTTGGTTGGGACAAACTACAGTTAGAGAACGAAACGAAAAATTCAGCAATTTTATGTTTATAAAGGACATAACTCAAGAATGGTAAAAGTGTCGCCACCAAATTTCTTACTTAATCAGAATTATGTAGTAATAAGCATTGTGTATAAGTTTCATAACATTTGGTTGAGGCAAACTAAAGTTAGAAAACGGAAACAAAAAATTTGTACTTGATCTTAGTTTTGTGGTAATGAATATTGTGTATAGGTTTCATAATGTTTGGTTGGGGAAAACTTAAGTTACAGAATGGAAACTTAAAATTTTGCAATCTTTCAATTTATAAAGGGGCATAAATCAATAATGGTTAGAGTGACACTATCCAAATTCAACTTGATCTGTGTTTTATCAATGGTAGTCAAAATTAAACATTGCATTGTATAAAGCATTGATTGTAGTTGATTCAACTATAATCATGGACAAAGGAAGATTACTCCAATTTTTAAAAAAATTACTTGATATTTAGAAGAAAATGAAAATTTTGCAATTTTTCCATTTATAAAGGGGCATAACTCTAAAACGGTTAAAGTGACGCCACCAAAATTCAAACTTGATCTGTGTTTTGTGGTAATAAGCATTGTGTATAAGTTTCATAACATTTGGTTGAGGCAAACTAAAGTAAGGGAACGGAAACCAATTTTGGGACGTACGTACAGATGGACAAGGGTAAACTTAATGCCCCTCTGCTACGGCAGGGGCATAAAATTATAGTATTAGCTAAAGGTTTAGTTCAAATCTTTTAAAATCACATTGAAAGCAAGGAAAGTTTATCTTTCCAAAACTTTGACAAATCTGTAAAATCTAAAAGTAAAATTTAAATAATCAACTCCATTGTCGACTTGTAAGATTAATTTTTTCTCCCTAAGTTCTGCACATTTTCTCATGTTGTATTAAATAAAAACTTTAGAAAAACTATTTTGTGCTTATGATGTAATATATGGAAAAATCAGCAACTTATGCAAAAAATACCTATACAAACTAATATCATGAATTTTTTGAGAAAACAATTTGTGAAATCCTGTTGTAAGTTCAAAACCCTATTGTGACAAAGTGTGTTTGATTCAGAGCTTAATTGACTAGGATTGCTTGTTTTCCTGCTGAAGGTCATGGTTCCCTTGTGGTACTTTGGCTTCCACGACCAATTACAAATCTTGCTGCAAAGTATACTTTAAGTGGCTTAAACACACAGATGGCTTATAATTATACATGTAAAAGATTTATAAAAGAAAATGGGGTGAATGGGCAACAATCAAACAATTAGTCTTTGTGAAAACATCGCTTATAGTCTCCTACTTACTGTCTTGTCGAGGCTGAAACTGTGGGTTTCCTTGTTGTGGTTCCTGATTACTTGACATAGGACCATGGTAGGTAATCATCTCCCTTTGTTGTTGGTTATTTTTACCCAGACTGTTAGGGTTCTGTTGTTTCTGTCTCTGTAACAGACCATATCTTCTTTGATAGCCATTTGGATCAACACTTTTTCTACCTGATGTTGTAGGATTAGTAGTATTGTAACTAGAAACACGAGTTTGATTGGCTATTTGTCCAAGAGCAGCTCCATCAATAATTGTATGCGAAACGTGTGCTGCTTGCCGTGAAACAGGCTGGTCAAAGAACGGTGGTTTGACAGGATCAGATGTAGGACTGTTAGCAGGTGCTGGTGTCCTATGTAAACACGTTCTTACTTTGTCCCATAAGAAATTGATCTCGTCATCTGTGGGGGTCCTGTCAATTCTCATACCATTCTCGTCGTAAACTGGCCCTTCTTGATAAATGCCATTGGTTAATCCTTGTGCTGGCGTTGACCCACTCATCATTGGCTGCTGATAGTAACCATTTGAAGTATTTTCCTGTTTCTGAGATGTCACCACCGTTGACGATACAGGGTAATTCGTTGCTGATACAGCATAATTCAATCTAGCACCTGGTACAGTGTACATAGTTATTTCAGATGATACCGCTGAAATTGTGATACCAAGCTCTTGGCTACACTTGATACTGGTACTTTCGACATAAAGTTGTTATTCACAACTGATGTTCGTTTTTCTGGTTGGCTATTTTCCTTCAAAGTATTATGGGTAATAATATGAGCAGCGGCTTGTGGACGTATTGTTGATTTGTGTTTCTGAGAAAGCACCGATGCATTCCCAACCCTCCCTTGGGATTTGTGTGTGATCTCTGTTTCAGTTGTTTGTAAATTTGGTTTTGCAGAAAATGGCCTCTTCTTTGGAGTAATTTTTACTAAAAAACAGAAAAAATGTATAATCAATAAATATTTATCTAATTCTTCTTCAGAAAGCTATTACTAGGATGAGGTTATAATGTTTATTAGCGTTCCCATTCTTTTTCTAGTTTTCAATTTTGTATGGGAACTCTGGTTTGTAGTTAAAACAGAAGTTTCCATGTGAGTTTTCATATGTTAAGGAAATGTTACTCTCTATAGCTGCGCC
The DNA here is from genome assembly GCA_017311375.1 of Mytilus coruscus. Classification (NCBI taxonomy): domain Eukaryota; kingdom Metazoa; phylum Mollusca; class Bivalvia; order Mytilida; family Mytilidae; genus Mytilus; species Mytilus coruscus. The sequence goes on from CM029603.1 coordinate 88,455,908, forward strand.
ATTAAAAACTTTGTGTAAAGTAAGGGTTTATACGGAAATTATCAAATTTTTAAAAGTTGCAAGTTTTGATTTTAAGATCTGTATTTTACAACTAATGTCTCTTCAGTAATGCTCAATGCAAGAATAAATCAAAACCTAAACTGAATGTTGAAGAGCTGTTACAAAAATATCATTATATTTTGTTCATCTAGTATATATTTGTTAAATTGTTCATTTAGTTTGTCCAGTGATTCAAGTAACCTTCTTCTTCTATAGACAAAGCTGATGGTACTGAAAAAATAATAAATATCAATTTTTTAAATGTGTTATACCAATATCAGTACACAGACCATATATTGATCTCTGTATAACTGACTGTCAGAAGGGTACCTACCAGTTTTCATGGATTACATAGTTAACTCCAACCATGAAACTTGATACCCAATGAAATACATATTTTTTTGTTGAATCTATATATTATATTCATTTTTAACCACAGATTTCAATCCCCACAAACACTGTACATGATGTAGGAGCAGGCATGTTAACACTTATTGGTTAAGATATATTTACCATTAGGAGTAAGTATGTTAACACTTATTGGTTAAGACATATTTACCATTAGGAGCAGGTCTGTTAACACTTATCATGCTTATTGGTTACAATATATTTACCATTAGAAGCAGGTCTGTAAACACTTATTGGTTAAGATATATTTACCATTAGGAGTAAGTATGTTAACACTTATTGGTTAAGATATATTTACCATTAGGAGTAGGTCTGTTAACACTTATTGGTTAAGATATATTTACCATTAGTAGGTCTGTTAACACTTACTGGTTAAGATATATTTACCATTAGGAGTAGGTCTGTTAACACTTATTGGTTAAGATATATTTACCATTAGGAGTAGGTCTGTTAACACTTATTGGTTAAGATATATTTACCATTAGGAGTAGGTCTGTTAACACTTATTGGTTAAGATATATTTACCATTAGGAGTAGGTCTGTTAACACTTATTGGTTAAGATATATTTACCATAAGTAGGTCTGTTAACACTTATTTGTTAAGATATATTTGCCATTAGAAGTAGGTCTGTTAACACTTATTGGTTAAGATATATTTACCATTAGGAGTAGTTAACACTTATTGGTTAAGGTATATTTACCATTAGGAGTAGGTCTGTTTTATTGTTTAAATTAGGCCATTAATTTTCTCGTTTGAATTGTTTCACATTTTTATGTCGAGGCCTTTTATAGCTGACTATACAGTATGGGTTTTTTTTTTCATTTTTGACGGTAACCTATATTTGCTTTGAACTTTCTCCTTTGAACTCTGGAGGATAGTTGTCTCATTGGCATTTATACCACATATTCTTATTTTTACATATACTGTTAACACTTGTTGTGTAAGGTATATTTACCATTAGGAGCAGGCCTGTTAGCACTGACTGGATTACTCTGTACATCGTTCATGGCATGATGTATCTGACTCTCAGACATGGACTGCTGGGCTAACTGTTCAGCCATCAAAAATGCAGTCATACTGTCAGCAGCTGAAACATCAAAGTAATTCAGTTTACATTTGTCATATAGTCCAAGTCCAGTAAGTACTGTGGATACCAATTTTTGTGGTTTTCTTGGGTAAAGGTGAAACAATGAAGTACAAATTTTCTGTGGGTTTGTAAGCAGAATATGGTTAAACCATAAAATCAAATATACATGAAAATACAGTTTTTCCTCAATCCATGAAAATTTGTATCAAGGAAAATAAATGAATCTACAGTAAGTTTATTCAGTAGGTCCTTGCATAACATTTAATGAATGAACATTTGCAACAAACAAAGTTACTGTTCAGATTCATACCGAAAAACTTCCAGGCTTATTTTCCAGTTTTTTATTAAGCATGCATTGATTTCTATTGTATATATATAGTCAAATCTGATAGTCACCTCAAAAAATAAGGCTCTCATTAAAGTCTATCTAAGAAATTAGTAGTTTAGATAACAAGTAAGTTAGTGTCTCTTTTCCTTCTTAGACAACATTTTTTATGTTAGGACCTCACTCGTTTAAAAATAAGTCATCTTCATTTGAGACGTCTTCTTTTTTGCCTGGATTCTTCATCTCTTTATGTCATGTTTGTGCAAAATAAATTAAAAAAAAAAAACTAAGCTATCCTAAATAAATGTGGATAGTGTCCACATGTGGACACAGATGATGCCCCCGCTTGCATAACATATACTTATAAAGGGACATAACTGAAGAACGGTAAAAGTGACGCTACCCAAATCTGAACTTGATCTGAGTTTTGTGGTAATAAGCATTGTGTGTAAGTCTCATAACATTTGGTTGAGGCTAACTTAAGTAGAGAACAGAAACTAAAAATTCAGCAATTTTTCTATTTGTAAACAGGCATAACTCTAGAACGGTTGTGTATAAGTTTTATAACATTTGGTTGGGACAAACTACAGTTAGAGAACGGAAACGAAAAATTCAGCAATTTTTATGTTTATAAAGGGACATAACTCAAGAATGGTAAAAGTGTCGCCACCAAATTTCTTACTTAATCAGAATTATGTAGTAATAAGCATTGTGTATAAGTTTCATAACATTTGGTTGAGGCAAACTAAAGTTAGAAAACGGAAACAAAAAATTTGTACTTGATCTTAGTTTTGTGGTAATGAATATTGTGTATAGGTTTCATAATGTTTGGTTGGGGAAAACTTAAGTTACAGAATGGAAACTTAAAATTTTGCAATCTTTCAATTTATAAAGGGGCATAAATCAATAATGGTTAGAGTGACACTATCCAAATTCAACTTGATCTGTGTTTTATCAATGGTAGTCAAAATTAAACATTGCATTGTATAAAGCATTGATTGTAGTTGATTCAACTATAATCATGGACAAAGGAAGATTACTCCAATTTTAAAAATTACTTGATATTTAGAAGAAAATGAAAATTTTGCAATTTTCCATTTATAAAGGGCATAACTCTAAAACGGTTAAAGTGACGCCACCAAAATTCAAACTTGATCTGTGTTTTGTGGTAATAAGCATTGTGTATAAGTTTCATAACATTTGGTTGAGGCAAACTAAAGTAAGGGAACGGAAACCAATTTTGGGACGTACGTACAGATGGACAAGGGTAAAACTTAATGCCCCCTCCGCTACGGCAGGGGCATAAAAATTATAGTATTAGCTAAAGGTTTAGTTCAAATCTTTTAAAAATCACATTGAAAGCAAGGAAAGTTTATCTTTCCAAAACTTTGACAAATCTGTAAAATCTAAAAGTAAAATTTAAATAATCAACTCAATTGTAGACTTGTAAGATTAATTTTTTTCTCCCTAAGTTCTGCACATTTTCTCATGCTGTATTAAATAAAAACTTTAGAAAAACTATTTTGTGCTTATGATGTAATATATGGAAAAATCAGCAACTTATGCAAAAAATACCTATACAAACTAATATCATGAATTTTTTGAGAAAACAATTTGTGAAATCCTGTTGTAAGTTCAAAACCCTATTGTGACAAAGTGTGTTTGATTCAGAGCTTAATTGACTAGGATTGCTTGTTTTCCTGCTGAAGGTCATGGTTCCCTTGTGGTACTTTGGCTTCCACGACCAATTACAAATCTTGCTGCAAAGTATACTTTAAGTGGCTTAAACACACCAACAATCAAACAATTAGTCTTTGTGAAAACATCGCTTATAGTCTCCTACTTACTGTCTTGTCGAGGCTGAAACTGTGGGTTTCCTTGTTGTGGTTCCTGATTACTTGACATAGGACCATGGTAGGTAATCATCTCCCTTTGTTGTTGGTTATTTTACCCAGACTGTTAGGGTTCTGTTGTTTCTGTCTCTGTAACAGACCATATCTTCTTTGATAGCCATTTGGATCAACACTTTTCCTACCTGATGTTGTAGGATTTGTAGTGTTGTAACTAGAAACACGAGTTTGATTGGCTATTTGTCCAAGAGCAGCTCCATCAATAATTGTATGCGAAACGGTGCTGCCTGCCGTGAAACAGCCTGGTCAAAGAACGGTGGTTTGACAGGATCAGATGTAGGACTGTTAGCAGGTGCTGGTGTCCTATGTAAACACGTTCTTACTTTGTCCCATAAGAAATTGATCTCGTCATCTGTGGGGGTCCTGTCAATTCTCATACCATTCTCGTCGTAAACTGGCCCTTCTTGATAAATGCCATTGGTTAATCCTTGTGCTGGCGTTGACCCACTCATCATTGGCTGCTGATAGTAACCATTTGAAGTAATTTCCTGTTTCTGAGATGTCACCACCGTTGACGATACAGGGTAATTCGTTGCTGATACAGCATAATTCAGTCTAGCACCTGGTACAGTGTACATAGTTATTTCAGATGATACCGGCTGAAATTGTGATACCAAGCTCTTGGCTACACTTGATACTGGTACTTTCGACATAAAGTTGTTATTCACAACTGATGTTCGTTTTTCTGGTTGGCTATTTTCCTTCAAAGTATTATGGGTAATAATATGAGCAGCGGCTTGTGGACGTATTGTTGATTTGTGTTTCTGAGAAAGCACCGATGCACTCCCAACCCTCCCTTGGGATTTTTGTGTGATCTCTGTTTCAGTTGTTTGTAAATTTGGTTTTGCAGAAAATGGCCTCTTCTTTGGAGTAATTTTTACTAAAAAACAGAAAAAATGTATAATCAATAAATATTTATCTAATTCTTCTTCAGAAAGCTATTACTAGGATGAGGTTATAATGTTTATTAGCGTTCCCATTCTTTTTCTAGTTTTCAATTTTGTATGGGAACTCTGGTTTGTAGTTAAAACAGAAGTTTCCATGTGAGTTTTCATATGTTAAGGAAATGTTACTCTCTATAGCTGCACCTAAAATACTTTGTGTAAAGTAAGGGTTTACAAGGAAATTATCAAATTTTTAAAATGTTGCAAGTTTTGATTTTTAAGATTTGTATTTCTACAACCAACATCTCTTCAGTAATGCTCAATGCAAGAATAAATCAAAACCTAAACTGAATGTTGAAGAGCTGTTACAAAAATATCATTATATTTTGTTCATCTAGTATATATTTGTTAAAAGTTTTCCATTTTGTCATAGATTTGTTATTTTGATTATTGTTACTTTATAAGATCATTTACTCTTCTTAGACATGTTAGGTCATTTTCTATTTTATTTTTTTTATTTAATTCAAATACCGAAATGCGTTTAGTGAACAGTTTATCTTCCTCCTCCTCTGTTTCTTCCTCTACTCCGTCAGAGTATTCCACACCAGCAAATCTAACACTCTTCTTCTTTGGCTACAATACAGAATATTAAAATCAGATACATATTCGACCCAATACAACTAATGCACAATTGGCAATGAATGTAACAGTTGTCAGTATAGAACAATAACAGAATATTATAACAATAACTGTATATAGTTATCAAAGGTATATAACACTTCTTTTGAAATTTTTGAATCCTGGCCTGTCTCTAGAGCTAGGTAGACAATGGTGGAGGAAGCCATAGTGCCCACAGAGAACCACAAACCGGCAGGAAAACTGGCAATCCCTTTTCTAATGAGTATTTTTTATAATTACAATTCTAACATGACGTTCTTCAAACGCTTTGAGTACACACCCGTGGTAAAATATGAATATATTGTTTGGGCTGTTCCAATCGTACTCCCGCGTCATACGCTTTTTTATGAATGAGCTAACCAACGCATAGAACGGTGACGTAAGAATATAAGCATTTTACGGAAAATACACGCTTGAAACCGAAAACATCACAACAAGGAAACATAAACAAACGATGCTAAAATGTGTTATATAAGCCATTTTTGTATACATATAAGACATATAAGTACAATTATCATTTAGATTCATCCAAACCTATCTAAATATTTTATTGTAAATAGTTTAAACATGTCAATTATTCAGTTTGCTCCTGTCTTTTACGCCAATTTAAAAGTGCGTTTATTTATGGGAACGGCAAATAATGCCTTCATCTAGAGCGCTCGATCCAAAACAATTGCCATATTTGTCCTATTAGAATCGAAATAATTCATGGGGCTTGAATATATTGTGATTTTACCACAGGTTGTCCTTTATGTCGATATTTTACCCTCGCTATCGCTCAGGGTAAAAATATTTGTCATACAGGGCCAACCCGTGGTAAAATCACGTATATTCAAGCCCCAATGAATTATTTTAATTAATTACTTGAAAAATGGCATGTAATGCCAAATTACTTTTAAAATACATTTTTATATACATCTATGTTAGTAGTATTTAGTATACTATTCTGTTTATGTTTTCAATCAAATCATAACGAATGCACAAAAGTTCTTGTTCAAGGCTCATTTTATCTTTTAGTTGGTGTTGTTCTCACAGATCTCGTTTTCAAGAACATGACTAATACATAAATGTTTTTGATAGTTTCATTTGAGAAAGATCATATGTTCAATTCCCATTTCATATAATTCAAGTGATCAATTCTATGTTTTAATTCTAAAATGAAACATCTCTAACTTTGATGGTCGAGGAATGAAAACTGGAGTTGTATCTTCTATTGCATTAGAGAAAATAGATGGGATAAGAAATAACATGGACGAGAATTTAGAATATATCTGCCAAAGCATTCTTCAGTTAGAGCATAACTTGCATGTAGTTACAAGGGATTTATTCTAAATCAACATGTTCAACTAGACTCAGTTGTCTCAGGCCAACCTTAAAAATATGTTTGTTTGCAGTTTTCTGACTGTACCTTTAGACTGAAGTGTCGGTAGGTAGAAAAATATTTTATTCTTGCTATTAGAATATTGTGCTATTGGATATTTCTTGCTATTGCGCAATATTGTGCAATTGAAGATTTCTTGCTATTGCGCAATACTGTGCAATTGAAGATTTCTTGCTATTGTGCAATACTGTGCAATTGAAAATTTCTTGCTATATATATTTATGTGCGGTTCGCGTATAATTTTTGTAGTATGTTATTTATTCTATTGTGTTTTCACAATAGTTGTAAACCGGTTTTGGCGGTCAGTATATAAAGAAAGTTTGCACGAGATTTAATTATCGAGGTTTGGGCAGTGACCATTGTCATACGTTTCTTTTGTATTGAAGTCTCATTTTCATTAAGAATTCTGTTTTTTTAATGTATTGAAGTTGTATGTAAAGAATTAATATGTTTTGTATATATTTTGTAGATGTTTGATTGCTGTCTTTTACCGGTATTGTTGATCAAATTGAGATTTTGTGATGTTTATAAAGGACTTTTTTTGTAGATGTGCATGGTTTCCGTATTCAAAACATGAACTGTTATTTGTGTTTGATAAAATATTGTGATCTCTGGATCTTATTAAAATTGAGATGGTCATTAGCCTAACAGTACCTAAATATATTTTAGTTTTCTATATGCCTTTATCGATAAAGGTACATATCTGAATGTGCTCAGATATGTATGCTATACAAACTCTAGAGAAATTTAGCACATAAATACTTTATGTTCGTTTGAACACAGTGAATTTAGAACATAATGCCCATCTTATTATATAATAATTTACATCCTGTTTGTGTAGATCTCCTACCATATCATTATTATTTGCTTTTAAATATAAATCATTGAAATAACCAACTTAAACGAAAATTTGAAAAGAAAAAAGAAAAAACCCCTCAAATTTTTGAACCTCTTTATGATTCATCACCAAACTCAATCCCAGCCTCCTATGTGGTATGGTACCTTAGTAATTTCAGAGATCGCTACACTTGAACACAAGTTTTCCATTTTTGTCATAGATTTGTTATTTTGATTATTGTTACTTTATAAGATCATTTACTCTTCTTTGATATGTTAGGTCATTTTCTATTTTAAAAAAAAATTTAATTTAAATACCCGAAATGCGTTTAGTGAATAGTTTATCTTCCTCCTCCTCTGTTTCTTCCTCTACTCCGTCAGAGTATTCCACACCAGCAAATCTAACACTCTTCTTCTTTGGCTACAATACAGAATATTAAAATCAGATACATATTCGACCCAATACAACTAATGCACAATTGGCAATGAATGTAACAGATGTCAGTATAGAACAATAACAGAATATTATAACAATAACTGTATATAGTTATCAAAGGTATATAACACTTCTTTTGAAATTTTTGAATCCTGGCCTGTCTCTAGAGCTAGGTAGACAATGGTGGAGGAAGCCATAGTGCCTACAGAGAACCACAAACCGGCAGGAAAACTGGCAATCCCTTTTCTAATGAGTATTTTTTATAATTACAATTCTAACATGACGTTCTTCAAACGCTTTGAGTACACACCGTGGTAAAATATGAATATATTGTTTGGGCTGTTCGATCGTACTCGCGTCATATGCTTTTTATGAATGAGCTAACCAACGTCATAGAACGGTGACGTAAGAATATAAGCATTTTACGGAAAATACACGCTTGAAACCGAAAACATCACAACAAGGAAACATAAACAAACGATGCTAAAATGTGTTATATAAGCCATTTTTGTATACATATAAGACATATAAGTACAATTATCATTTAGATTCATCCAAACCTATCTAAATATTTTATTGTAAATAGTTTAAACATGTCAATTATTCAGTTTGCTCCTGTCTTTTACGTCCAATTTAAAAGTGCGTTTATTTATGGGAACGGCAAATAATGCCTTCATCTAGAGCGCCGATCCAAAACAATTGCCATATTTGTCCTATTAGAATCGAAATAATTCATGGGGCTTGAATATATATTGTGATTTTACCACAGGTTGTCCTTTATGTCGATATTTTACCCTCGCTATCGCTCAGGGTAAAATATTTGTCTTAAAGGGCCAACCCATGGTAAAATCACGATATATTCAAGCCCCCATGAATTATTTCTTAATTAATTACTTGAAAAAATGGCATGTAATGCCAAATTACTTTTAAAATACATTTTAATATACATCTATGTTAGTAGTATTTAGTATACTATTCTGTTTATGTTTTCAATCAAATCATAACGAATGGACAAAAATTCTTGTTGAAGGCTCATTTTATCTATAAGTTGGTGTTTTTCTCACAGATCTCGTTTTCAAGAACATGACTAATACATAAATGTTTTTGATAGTTTCATTTGAGAAAGATCATATGTTCAATTCCCATTTCATATAATTGAAGTGATCAATTCTAAGTTTTAATTCTAAAAATGAAACATCTCTAACTTTGATGGTCGTAGGAATGAAAAACTGGAGTTGTATCTTCTATTGCATTAGAGAAAATAGATGGGATAAGAAATAACATGGACGAGAATTTAGAATATATCTGCCAAAGCATTCTTCAATTAGAGCATAACTTGCATGTAGTTACAAGGGATTTATTCTAAATCAACATGTTCAACTAGACTCAGTTGTCTCAGGCCAACCTTAAAAATATGTTTGTTTGCAGTTTTCTGACTGTACCTTTAGACTGAAGTGTCGGTAGGTAGGAAAAATATTTTATTTTATCAGCCAAAATAAAGTTTAACAAGAAGTTACACAAACCAAGTTTCTTGTGAAGAAAAAAACATTTTAAAACAACAAACACTGAAAACCAACATGAAATGAACAGGCATTTTCTGATAAGAACTTTTTAACCAAAACTAAAACTTAAACATAGTGTCAATATCCAATTTATGACATAAAAATATTGTATTATTAAATCATGTAAATACTGGAACACTTATAAACAAGGAATGACTAGAACTGTTTAAAAGAAATATATTCATTGATATATATGCTTTTCATTAGAATGTTTTCATGAGTAGAGTATTTTCATCAGAAAATGTAGATATTAATGATTTATAAGACAATGTATAAAAGTGTATTTTTAATAAAAAAAACAATCAACCATTGAATCTTCCTCAATCGTAAAAAAGGTATCTTAAATAATTAAAGAACCTTAGTGAGCGCTCACATACCCCAGGTCCCCACATTGTCATTGAAGAAATAAAATAAGTGTAAGAAAAAAATTGAATCATAATTTCCTGTCAATATGCACATCTACATAGTATGTCCTTATTATCTACAAAGTTTCATGAAATTCTGTGGTGTGGTTTCAGAGGAGTTGCGATGACAAACTGTTGCAGAAGTACATTGAAGCAAATAAGTTCAAAGGCGTAACTCCTAGAAAAAAAATTGAATCTTAATTTCCTGTCGATATGCACATCTACATAGAATGTCCTTATTGTCTAAAAAGGTTTCATGAAATTCTGTTGTGTGGTTTCAGAGGAGTTGCGATGACAAACTGTTGCAGTAGTACATTAAAGCAAATAAGTTCAAAGGCGCAACTCCTAGAAAAAAATTGAATCGCAGTTTCCTGTCGATATGCACAACTACATAGTATGTCCTTATTTAAAAGGTTTCGTGAAATTCTGTTGTGTGGTTTGAGAGGAGTTGTGATGACAACAAACAGGACTGACGGACTGACAGACGGACGGGTCAAAACATTATACCCTCCGCAACCTGTTGCTTGGGGTATAAAATGTTTTAGACATCCGACTGTTTTCATATTTCTAACAATATTTAATTATATGTAATAAAGTTATATTTTGAAAGATATGTAGATGCCAGGCTTTAATGAAAACCAAAGAAATCTTACTAGTTTGGGGTAAAATCCATAGCACCCCATTAAAAGTAAATGGTCTGTACTGAAATGTTTTGACTCCATAAAAAAAAATTGACAGCATAGCTCCTAAGAACATGTTTTAATTCAATTCACACAGGCCATACAGTTTGGGTATATTTAATATTGTAAGATAGAGAATAATTGCAATGAGTGGGGCAGCCCACCTTATCCTAAAGGAGCATACTCATTGCAATCGAAGATAGATTTAATATAGCAAGAGTATTTATTTTTCAAGCTAACCATTCATTTTCTCTACATCTTTGTGTAGTTTGGGTTGCTTCTTATTGATTTGGTATGGTCTATCCATTAACATATCAAATGAACCCTTTCTCCGTACAGGCATGTTTACAGGTATCCATAAAGTCATGGAGGAGTGGTTTCATCTTTGTCGTCTTCACAACAATTTATAGAAAATATGGCATACTTCAAGCTGCTGTCGAAATATTAACCACTGAAATTGGTTCCATAAAGTCAGGCTCAAAAGATTCTGTACCCGATTTGTTTGAGACAGAAAGTTGATAAATGGTTATCGTGTCGGTTATGAATATCAGCTGCATCGTCGTCAATGATATCATCAAAGACATCATTCCATGTGCCTGAATCTGTATAAACAATTTACTATTAAACTTTTGTCATAAAATTGACAGAAGACGACAGCGTAAAGTACTCCCCAATGACTTATGGATACCTGTAAAACAATGTCCATGTGCTTTTATCATTAAACGGTTACTTGAACGCTTGACGGAAGGCAAGAAAAACTTAACTTGAAACGTGTTATCGACCTAGACTTTAAATCAATTCTTGAAAGGACCCAAGTTCGGATCGCGTCTATAGAAGTATTAAAAATTTCTTTAACTTTATAGCAATAAAATTTTCACAGTCGGGGATTTTCAAGGGTCGGTCGGTAAACTGCAAACAAACAATATTTTAATTTAAGCCTCATTGGCAATCATACTATGTACATCTCCTTATTTTTATAGTTATGCAGCAAAAAAATCTAAAATCATCCCATTATCATAAATACTATACAAACCTTAGTTTGTTTATCTTTTTCTTGAAGCATCTGTGATTTCGCCACCTCTAAACTGTCCTTAATATTCATGCTTCCTGTTGACCCTGCCCTTTTTATAGTTCCAGACGTTGGAAGTTTACAGGTAGCAGGTCTTTTTAGTATACTTTTCACAACTCCAGATTCCATTTCTTTTAATTTTGCCTTTGAGACCGTTTCTAATTCACTATCATCTTTTGATTTCTGTGGCGGAGCATACGACACTTGCTTAGCTGTCGCCTGCTGAGGTTGTCCTACAGCTTGTCGTACAGGCATGACAGGTTTGTCGGGTAAAACTGTTAATTTACCTCCAGGAAGCAACTGCAGTTTTGGTGTGTTTTCATTAATTTGGTTTGTTTGTTTTGGTTCATTTTCCTTATTATCCACTTTTGAAACCGACAAAACCACAATTGGTTGTGATACTGGTGTAGATGTTGTCTTAGCATTTACTATTGTCTGATTTATATTGCTTGGAGGAGTCACTGATGGAGCACTTGGAACAGCAATTTGTTTACTTGGAATAACTTTCTTTACAACAGTGACTGGCCGTGGAACACGGCTAGGTGGAGGTTCTTTAGGAACAGTTGTAATTGAACCAGAAGAAGGCTCTCGCTGGTTGTTACCATTTATATTATTTTCATAAAGGTCACTTCTGTCACTACCAAAACCATTAGTTACAGTTTCTAAAAATTCCATATTTTTACTTGGTTGTGTTGTTCTGCCTTCATTTTGTTTTTTAAAGACCATAACTTGTGGATGAGGCAGTCCTGATCCATTTGTCATAACAGAGGTATCTGGTTCCCCATTTGTATTTATATTACTTTGAGCATACTGTTGCCCTGCATTACTGGTACCTCTGGCATAGGCAGTTGTTGTCGTAACAGTTGTCATCGTGTTTCGTTGTGTATATAAACTAGCATTTGTAGCCATTCTCTGAGAGTTCTGGGAAACTGCTTCCTGTTGTGGCTGTCGATGGCTTGAATCAACAGGAGAGGGTGTGGCCCATGCTCGTAGCTGTACTTTTGGACGATCAGCAGCTGTTTTTGCCTTTATTACATCATTAACTCCGTTCTGTCTGACATCATAAGAATCAATCCTACCATTAGCTTGGTAACCAGTATATCGGTCATTTTTACTATTTTCATACTGATCACTTTCAAGCTGATTTTGTATATTTTGACAATTTATTTGCGGCGCAACAATATTTACAGGAGAACGTCCAACAGCCTGATGACCATTAATATAACTAAGGTCATTTTTTGTACTATATCTATTTATAAACTCTTGATCCCTGTTGGCCTCACTTTGATTTTGATTATATGTTAAATCACGATTCTGTCTTATAGAATCTTCAGAATCCTCCAGACTATCAAGACTATCTAGACTTTGCGACTGAGGTAAATTCTGATGCCCGTACTCCATATCAACTCCCTGCACACTTCTGTCGTTAGCAATCTCATTTTAATTGCATCATTGAATTCATTCAATGTCCTTTGTTGCTGTTCCACAAGAAGCTGTTGATGCTGTTCCAGTTGTTGTTCGAACAAATTTCGGCTACTGTTCAAGTTCCGTAAACTATTATTATGAAGGTAATTTGCATTGCTGTTGTCATTTTGTTTCTCTGGCGTGTGATGATATGACCCTGAGTATTTATTTACATAAGGTTTATTCAGAGGATCGGTACTAAACAGCTGGGTGCTGTAGGGTGATGTCTGATGTTTAGCACTATGTCTCCCTGACGATGACCCTCTGACTAACTTTAAAGTATCTTCCAAGGTTCTCTGTGTAAATTTTGGAGATCTTTTACCTGAGAAACAAATATAACAACTCTGTAACAAAGTCAAATGATTATAACAGGAAGATATAAACAGATGCAATATTATAACTTCTCTTAAAATTGGTAAAAACTGATAAAAAATATATTATTGAAGATTTTGTATTCTTATTTCAATTGCAAATTTATTGAAAAAAAGATAATATGTTGATTTTCAAGCTTGATGAAACATGTCACATTTGTATTGAAATTAACATGGATCCTGTCAATGATTACATGTTACTGCATTAACACATGCACTTTATGAAACAATCAATGCATTTATTGCCAGCATGTCACCATCACCAGATCTAGACCATGAGAGACTTAGTAATTAAATATTGGTAAGCTGTAATAATATATCATGTTTATGCTCTGCAACAAATTTTATAAAGTTGAAAAATGCATTTGAAAACATAAGCACTTACACAATTAAAACAATAACTTTCCCATTATTAAAATTACTTCTAACACTCTATCCATTTAACCATAATTTTCATCTTGTAGAAGCTTATTCAATTATTGGTTGAGAGTCTTCAAAGTTTTTCTTAAAATATTCAACATGCATATGATCAAAAAGATCTATCAGCCTCTTTAATCTAGTTTCCACTTTAGTTTTCCTAACATGTTGGAGCATTTAATATGAAGAAGAGTTCTGTATAATTTTTAATGGTCTAAGTTAATTTGTGCTGTTTTATGCCAATATTACATCCAAAATTATAATTGTGTTAACCAAGTTTCATGAAAGAGATGCTCCATATCAAGTCAAATTTTGTTTAATTTTAATTAGACACTAGTTGGGTATAGTCCCATAATTATTATGATTCAGTGAAACAGCTTGCTTCTGGTGATCTTTTAATCTTCCTCTATCTAATCAAAATTAAATTCTTTAACTGCTTCCTTTCTGATATGATGGGCAACATATCTGAATGGGAGCAATTAACAGATCTAATTTTAATCAGATTGAATTTTCAACAGATTCACCCAAATTAAACACAGAAAATTTGGTTTAAAAATTTGATATTTTATAAATCATCTCTAATATTCATAAATAACAAAATAAAACTGTTAACACCTCTACAAGTTTGGATGTGACATAAAAGAAGTGAAGTAAAGAAGTACCATGGACTTATAATAACAAAAAAGAACAATTAGATCACAATCCAATCTTACATGCAATTTCAATTTGAAAATCAATCAAATATGGGATGCTAAGGTACAATGTATTTTTTTCTTTGAAGGCACAACAATTATCAAAGTAATAACTATATAACAGTTTTTCTTATCTGATGAAAAATGCTTTATTAAAGGAAGGATGGAGGTGATAGATAGTTGTGATGTTTAAAGTCATACACAGCAATTCACATGTTTTTTTTAGGCCATCATATATACATGTATCAGAATATAATGTCAAGGTTTTATTTGAAATGTGCAACTACTGAGGCAGGAATCCAATTCATTAAATGTTGTATTTTTCCCTTAGATGAATAAGATGATGTGATTTTATCTTATTATAATAATGATAATGACGTTTTACAAATACAAGATTTTTAAAAATGTTTAAATTCTGCCTAAAAAGGAGAGAAAATTCAGTATAGCCCATCATAATTATATACATGTATCAGAATATATATAATGTCAAGGTTTTATTTGAAATGTGTAAATACTGAGGCAGGAATCCAACTCATTAAATGTTGTATTTTTCCCTTAGATGAATAAGATGATGTGATTTTATCTTATTGTAATAATGATAATGACGTTTTACAAATACAAGATTTTTAAAAATGTTTAAATTCTGCCTAAAAAGGAGAGAAAATTCAGATATAAATTTAATACAATAGTCAATAAAGAATGTATGGTAATTTTTGTTTTAGTATAGCAGGAAAAAAATACTGTCAGCCCCCTTTTTTCTTTTTTACTTTCTAAATGCATTTCATAAAAGCTTTCTTCCTAAATTCTGTTGTTGAGTTTTCTTTCTATTACCGGTAACATAAAAATGCACTTTCCCTGTCTATCTTACAAAATATATCAATCTTTTACAGCTGTAGCTTGAAAACAAGCTTGGTGACCTATATTTTTTTTTAATAGCAAGATTATAAACAACATTTTGACAAAGAATAGGAGAAAACTGTCAATTTTTCTTTATGCCCCTATACCATGTATACTGCATAAATACATAAATGAATTAAGATAAATTTCTATATTTTCTACATTTGTAAATTTGATTGGAAACTCTTGTCATTATCAAAACAAAATCATGCATGCATCCAAAAAGTCAATTATGAATTCCAAGAAGTTATAAAATTGTCAAATCTAATTTGCTAATGACATACTTTGGATTCATTAATATTTGTGGGACACCTATTTTCGTAGATTTTGTCAGTATACATGGTACAGGTAAAACACAAATTTATGTGTTCAACGAAGTGCCAATTATCTATAGGCTTGCATGTATGCAGACGTTGACAAAACCACGAAATCAGCATGATCACATATCCACAAATATATATTTTTTCCTTAATCCACAAAAATTGGTACCCAAGATAATAAATGAATTTACAGTAGGTGCTTATTCTAATCTGGATTTAACCTTACCACTGTGACTACTATTGCTGTTTTTACTGGATGGACGACTACTTATATGCGATCGTTGAAATTTCTCAGTTGCCTGCCTTTGTTCTTCACTGCGCTTGTTTAAAATATTTTGTCTCCTTTTTTCTTCTCTTTGTGCTTCTAACTTTCTTTTAACTGCTTGTGCCCTATTTAATAAAGATCAATTTATTTACTGTCATTATTACAAACAATATAAATATACCACTGAATAAAATTGAGAATGGAAATGGGGAATGTGTCAAAGAGAAAACAACCCGACCAAAGAGCATAAAACAGCCCCAGGCTACCAAATGGATCTTCAACACAGCGAGCAAATCCCGCACCCCGAGGCGGGCTTCAGCTGGCCGCTAAACAAAATTGTGTACTAGTTCAGTGAAAATGGACATCACACTAAACTCTGAAACATATAAATAAACTAAAATTTAAAAAAATAAAATAAAATAGAAAAAAAAGACTTTGGACAGGTGCAAAAATGCAGCGGGGTTAAACATGTTTTGTGAGATTTCAACCCTCCCCCTATACCTCTATACAATGTAGAATAAACAAACACACAGCAATAGGCACAGTAAAACTCAGTCTAAAAGAAGTCTGAGTCCGATGCCAGAACAGGTAACAGAAAAACCAAGCAAAATGACAATGATACATAAATCAACAAAGGACTACTATCAGTTACTGACATTCCAGCTCCAGACCTTAAAAATACTTAAAAATAAAACTCTCATAATTAGAAAGATTGTACTCTTAGCTCCTAGATGCTATTGTCTAGCTATGAAATCCAATAAAAATGTATTTATCTTTAATGTATATGCACAGTACCCCTTTTTCCATTGTAATCTTAACAAAAAAATCATACATGTTTATAAAACTTTATCCATAAATTAAGTGTCAGAAGACAAGTTCAAAGTTGAATGGTCCATAATTGACAAGCAATTCTATTGATCCTAAAGATCTCATATGGATTAATGGCAACTCTGGCAATCAATTAGAACTGATTTAATTTGTTTGATTTAATTATTAATTACCCAGCGGAAATTTTTTTTCATGTCTGTTCAAATCAAGATATAAACAATTAAAAATAAAACATAAAATAAGAAAGTACATGCATGAGGGTCTGATTGGGGTTTACAGAATAAAGAATAATGGATAAAAAGTGGTAAATAAAGTGAAAAAATAGAAAGAATAGAAATAAATAGGCAACAATTTAAAAGAATACAGAATAATGGGGTGCTGAAATATAAAGAATATATAGAGAATAAGGGTAAAAACAAATAATGGATAGAGAAAAAATGGTCTAAAAAGTTAAAGGATAAAGAAGTAAAGGATCCCACAACCAGACCTACAATGACATCAAACATGTCAAATCAAAATAACAAAGTCAACTTTCAATCTTATTTTGAAACATGATGTAATTTCCATTAGCATTTTATCTCCAACACAGGTTTTAAAGATGATAGGTTATGAATTATCAAGTAAATAAACTCAGCATCCCATTATTCTATAATTTTTGACTATTTATTTCTATTTATGTTTTTTCACTTTATTCAACACTTTTTATCCAATTTATTCTCTATTCTGTAAACCCCACCCAAACCCTCACATATGTACTTTCTTAAATCATATGACATCTCCTTACTTTTATATATATCCACTCCTACATGTTTTAGTTGTTTGTACAAATCATCAAATAAATTTTCACTATCTTCCCTTTATATTTTTCTTTAAGATTTGGTTATCTAAATCATTTAATAAATGAACACTTTCGACTCGGACATGTTTTTAAAGTGTGTTGTCTAATTTATGAAACATATGAACACGTTCTTCATATATTTTTTTATTAACACTGGGTTGTCTCAATTATTAAATAAATAAACACTCTGAACTCCTTCAAGTTTAAGGATGTGTTGTACATGTCTAACTTATTAAAAAAGATAAAACGTGTTCATTTATTTCAAGATTCAGGGTTGTCTGAATCATTAAATAAATGAACACTTTCCTTTCATACAAAGTACATCTTTTAATACTTATCTAAATTTTAAACCTATACATCATGTCAATGCTGTCACAATATTACCATCTTATCCAAACAGTTTATTTTTACGGTCATAGCAATATAGGAACAGTGAAGTGTGAATTACTGTTTAACCAAGGAAAAGACAAACTCTGGTCTATAAATACATGTAAACTGTTAGTACTGAATAAACTAACAGGGTCTACTTTATGTCAATGAATTGGGATAAGAAATGAGTAAAACAGATATGGGGTATACACCAATGTAACAGCAACCCAACAACAACTCTTAAAAATAATAAGAAAGTACATGCATGAGGGTCTGATTGGGGTTTACAGAATAAAGAATACTGGATAAAAGTGGTAAATAAAGTGAAAAAATAGAAAGAATAGAAATAAATAGGCAACAATCTAAAAGAACACAGAATAATGGGGTGCTGAAATATAAAGAATATATAGAGAATAAGGGTAAAAACAAATAATGGATAGAGAAAAATGGTCTAAAAAGTTCAAGGATAAAGAAGTAAAGGATCCCACAACCAGACCTACAATGACTTCAAACATGTCAAATCAAAATAACAAAGTCAACTTTCAATTTTATTTTGAAACATGATGTAATTTTCATTAGCATTTTTATCTCCAACACAGGTTTTTAAAGATGATAGGTTATGAATTATCAAGTAAATAAACTCAGCATCCCATTATTCTATAATTTTTGACTATTTATTTCTATTTATGTTTTTTCACTTTATTCAACACTTTTTATCCAATTTATTCTCTATTCTGTAAACCCCACCCAAACCCTCACATATGTACTTTCTTAAATCATATGACATCTCCTTACTTTTATATATATCCACTCCTACATGTTTTTAGTTGTTTGTACAAATCATCAAATAAATTTTCACTATCTTCCCCTTTATATTTTTTCTTTAAGATTTGGTTATCTAAATCATTTAATAAATGAACACTTTCGACTCGGACATGTTTTTAAAGTGTGTTGTCTAATTTATGAAACATATGAACACGTTCTTCATATATTTTTTTATTAACACTGGGTTGTCTCAATTATTAAATAAATAAACACTCTGAACTCCTTCAAGTTTAAGGATGTGTTGTACATGTCTAACTTATTAAAAGATAAAACGTGTTCATTTATTTCAAGATTCAGGGTTGTCTGAATCATTAAATAAATGAACACTTTCCTTTCATACAAAGTACATCTTTTAATACTTATCTAAATTTTAAACCTATACATCATGTCAATGCTGTCACAATATTACCATCTTATCCAAACAGTTTATTTTTACGGTCATAGCAATATAGGAACAGTGAAGTGTGAATTACTGTTTAACCAAGGAAAAGACAAACTCTGGTCTATAAATACATGTAAACTGTTAGTACTGAATAAACTAACAGGGTCTACTTTATGTCAATGAATTGGGATAAGAAATGAGTAAAACAGATATGGGGGTATACACCAATGTAACAGCAACCCAACAACAACTCTTAAAAATATATTACTTCATATATAATTGAACATACATGCACATCAAAATGCAATACAAAACCAAAGATTATTTAATTTCTAACGGCATAATGTATTTTATGGAGTGGAGTGTTGGAGTGGAGTATTGGAGTGAACTTTTGGAGTGAAATTTTTGGAGTGAGATTTTGGAGTGAAATTTTTGGAGTAAGATTTTGGAGTGAATTTTTTTGGAGTGAGATTTTTGAGTGAAATTTTGAAGTAAAAAAGAACACAAGAATAAGAGAAGAACTGCAATTACAATGTTAAGTCCGAGATTTTCATAGAGAAAATATATCAAGACATTTTACTATTAAGGACTAATATCAAAATGTCAATTTCGGATACAAAAATGGGGTTGGGGGTTCCTGGCAGATTTTTATTCAATTGCATGAAATTGTAACATTCAGCACAAACAAATCTGTGGACCTATCATCGCTAATTTTATGCAAAAAAAGTGCCTTCCAATCACCCATTACATTTATTTATAAATCAGCCCTCTGGCGATAAACTTTTTTGTAGTTGGTTGGGTTAGGTTCCAATTTCTTTTTAATCCTACACTTAACTTTTGATATAGCACCTAAAAGAAAAACTTTGATAGGATGTTAAAATTTATTTGCTATCAATGTTTGTCTACACACACTAAAGGATTGTAAAAATGTCAGTATTTAATGCTGTACTGATCCAGAATTTCTTTGTGTCATTCATTCAATTGGTCTTTAATTTCGTCGTGTACAATAACATGCTTCATTTCGAATCTTGGTACAAGTCGACGTGCACATTCTGCACTAAAATGAAAGTATGTGCTCTGCATGTTCTTAGAGTTTTTTGACAATTCGACTTAAGGCTGAAGTATGATCTGAATTTTCAAGTCAAGTTAAACTTTAACTCAGGGGCTACTGCGGGCACAGCATGATAGAACCGCAGTATCTGAAAGAACGTAAAGTTGAACAAGTTATGTTGAGCAAGTGTGAACACAGTATTGTTTTTAACTTAGTAATGTGCTGGACATACTTCAGTCTTTTTTAGACTCACATTTCTTACATGGCAGGGCTAGTATCCCTAATATTATCATTTTTTAGATCTAACAAGTCAATACCTTTCAAATGAATATATCAACATTGCTTTTTAGAAACTTTATATTTCGCCCTCTTTGTGGCCCTCGATTTCTGACCGGTAGAGACTTGGACCCCCATAACTGAACTGACCTTTTATTTTGTATATTTGAAAACGTTTAAATAAAAACGAGTCCTTAACCAATCCAAACATCTCAATACAATTCCTAAGACACAATTCTACTATTCTTGTAACAGCATTTATCTTACCTCTTATACATTTCTAGGAATATGACCGTGTATATTCCATATTGGGTTAGTAGGCGGGACTTATTTCAATACACGGTTAGTAGTAGTGTTACGACCCTTTATAAAAACAACACGGTGTTGAGGAAAAATCTGAAAGGTTTCAACAAACGAAGAAATTGATGATGAACGATTGAAATAAATTCATAAAACACATTTAAAGCTAACAAGTTGTTATTGTTGGCATTTGTTTTTAGTATAGAGTAGGTTCTTTATACTAACGGTATTGAAGACTTGATCACTTTGATAGTCCACTAGTCTAAATACCACATTTTTAGACAGTCGGTAAGATAAATTCGTTACATAGTGTGCTAGTGACCTAATACGATATATATGGGGTTAGTAAATTTCATATGGGGATTCGAGATATTCTTAAATATTTGAAATAGTAGGTCAATATGAATATTAGTTTCGCTTTGAACAAAACTATGTAGGCAAATACCTATTTTATTATTACTTCAATAATTCAATAATACACGCATATATGTATTAGTAAGAAATAATTGATTTGATGATGTAATTTCACCTGGTGTTTTGGTTTAGGTTTATATTACCTAGGCATTGTCCTCATCAGGTACCCTAGCCTTACAGCAAAATGATAAAAATAAACAAAAAATCTGGGGCACTAAAATCTCACTCCAAAAATTTCACTCCAAAATCTCACTCTAAAAATTTCACTCCAAAAGTTCACTCCAACACTCCACTCCAATACTCCACTCCAACACTCCACTCCATAAAATACATTATGCCATTTCTAACTGGAGTTTTAGTTTCAAATCTGTAATTTTCATTTCCTTAATTTCACAATTTTCCTGCTTAAGTTAGAATAATCTGATTAAGAGATTCAAACATCCAAGTATTTGACTGTATACTTCAAATTGAAGTTCAATACTATTTCAAAATGATTGATTGATTGGTGTCTGCTTTACACCTCATATTTCAAAATGAAGTACTCTTTTCACATCAGTCAATTCATTTATGACTTGCAAATTTTTTTTTTTTTTTCTAAGACTACAAACTTTAACAATGACTTTCAATAATATACTGGATGTCCTATATGTGCAAGAATCTATGTGTATTCAACTTTATTTTTAATAGAAGGAGGTCTAGGATTTTTTTAAACAATGATAAAGTGCAAAAATACTGAAGTTTTTTCTAATAATACAATTAAAAAAAAACTCTGAGACATAAAAAATTCCTCAAATCTAAAACAGAACAAAAATTGTTATCACAACAGTTTTAATGGATCACAATTTTATTCACAACAATCCTTGGCCTTCTTAATCTTACTAATAAATGTATAAAATAGTTGCTACTTAGAGAACAAAGAATAAAGAACATGTAAATCTTTGAAATGACAATAGAAATGCACCATATAAGGTCGAGTACAATAACACCCAGCAGACGACAGCACCATATAAGGTTGAGTACATCACACCCAGTAGATCAGCAGACAGTAACACCCAGCAGACGACAGTTTTGATTTATGTTGAAGATAAGATTTGTATTGTTTGAAGTTTACAAGTTTATCATACAGATATCATAACTAAACATGAGTGTCTTTTATTTAACACTTTGAACAATAATTCTGATAAAAGGATGTTTTAAATATTTCTACTTCAAATGTGAAGATCACTTGTTTTAAACTGTATTGCATAATAATAATATAATTATTTTAGATAAGAAAAAAAATTTAAAAGATTGTCACTATGTTGACAAGGTTTAAATCAAATTCAATGATACATGTAGCTAGTTACAAAAAATCTAAGAACCCTTAGCGTATCATTAATGATCAAGATACAAAAATAAAGTGGTATTAGCCTGTAAGACAGTATTAAACTGTCAGCCCTTGGTAGTTATATAAAGAAATAGAAAGAATAAGAACGAGAACAAATGTACAAGAGAAAATATAATTATAGCAAGTTACATGCTACTAAAAGAGGTACTGCCCCTATTAGCATGGTTTAAAGTGTATTCTTTAAATCATTTTCCTTCACAAATCTATTAAGGATTTCAGGAAATAAATAAAAAAATTCCAAGAAATAAATTTTAGCAATCATTCCATTTTTCACAGAATTGAAATTTCCAATCCAGCAAACATGAACAGGACATGTTTTACAAAATACACAATACTATTTTCTATTAGATAATTACATTTATAATCCTGTCAGACTATTTATTTTGTCCCTTTCTTATTAAACAATATGGCATGCTTGAGTTAATTTACTTGGCTTAATTTCATAATTTTTAATCTGACAAGAGATTAATATTTAATACATGTTAAATAAGTCAAAATTAGATTAGTAAATTGACAGTATAAGATGTAAACAGAAGACAAAGTATCCAGATTTTTTATGTAAAATAATGGAGATGTGGTATGATTGCCAATGAGATAACTATCTACCCGAGACCAATTATATTTTCATTTATGGTTTTGCAACTGATTTTTTTGGGGCTTTCCTCTCATAATTTTCGAGCTATTTTTAAAGTACTGTAGTGTATTGTATAAAACATATACTGAACATCTTACCATGTAATTAATAAATTTAAGAATATAATATATATTTTATTCAGTATCTTTCTTCTAACTTCAAATGTGAAACCATCAATGATCCTCATACAATAATTATAGATTATCGTTGGTCATCTCAACGAGATTGATTTTCTCGCCTGAGCCGATACGGCGAAAGTGAGAAAAGCAATCGAGTTGAGATGACCAATGATAACCTGTTTATCACTATTTTACCTATGACGACGTTGTTAATTTCATTTCTAGCAATCGACAGCAACTCCACTGAGAAAGGAAATTCCCTTAGTTTCTAGCAATCATTTTTCATATCACATCGACGCTAGAAACTAAGGAGGCGCTGAGAAATTGGAAATTATCAGTCAGCAAGATCAAAGGAAATTTTGTAAAATAGCAAAAATGACAATTCCTGCATCTTAAAACTTGAACATTACAAAATACATCATCCTCATCATGCATTTAAGCTTTAATAGAACAAATTTGAAAAATATTAATAATTCTTACTTCAAATGGTACTGAAAATATTCACTGTTTTCTATAGAAGCCATTAGCCAGCTAAATACATGTAGCTTTTTACTCAACATTTTGAACATCTACTTTTTCTGTTCATTATAAAGTTATCAATTAAAAAATCTCAAAAGCTGCATCTAATTTATATTTCCAAGGAACAAAAAATATAATAACAGGATAAAGATTTCTCAGAAGCAATAAAATTACCTTTAAATATGACTAATTTATTCCTATGAAAACAATACACCATAATTAATATTTCTTAGAAACATTTACACGATTATTACCTTAAAATATGACTAGAATACTCTGGTAATCTTTCTATAAATCCCACACTTTTGATTAGATTAGTTAGGTTATGTTGGATCGGAACGCCTGTTGTTGTATCAGTCAAACTTAAATGCATCCGCAATTTCTGATCGCTTTTTTCCATCATCTCATTTATACACTTCGGAAATCTTATTTTCACAAATCCGTTAGTATTCATAATTGATTTTTGATGCAATTGACGACACGACACGAGAAGAGAGTATTAACAACCTAATCACCAGACATGGATCACAAAAATATGTAGCATTGATTTCATTAGTAAAGGTGAACCACAAGTTGTATTTAAGTGTACATGTTCAACAAATTACAAATTTCCTATATGCTACAGACATGTATGGACAAAAAACTTGTCACAAAATCATGTTTCTATGAAACGACAATTATTCCTCAATAAATCCACAGTTAAATCTGAACAATCTTTATCATTTCTAAAATCCAAAACACTAGATAAATTCAACAACATCTGTTGTCAATTCTAACAGACACTTAATCATGTACATAGATGACTTAAAGATGGGTTGTTAGATATACAAAAAAGTTCCTGTGTTTCTATAGACTGATTTGACAATAAACATGTGTTCCGAAGCACATTAGAAAGTCCTGAACTTATTTTTTAGTCCTGTTTTCAAGTCTAACTGCATCCAAAATAAAATCACAAGCTGTTTCTGAAGGTCTCTTTTCTTGCTATTAAGTACACTTTAACTTTTCAGTTATACCATAGATTCGGCAAAGTACAATGTACACTTAATGACACCAGAATTGAAACAAGTTTATCAAAATCTCACAAAATTCTTCAAACCTGTGACACAAGAACAGAACAAGTTTATGACTGTTATTGAAGTACAATATATCATCCAAGACGTCAGGATTAAATTGAACTTAATCTCAACTTTTCTTTACCTCTCAAATTTCTATTCTAATCAGCACGTTTTTAAACAAGCACTTTATTAATCCTCAACTGTATTAGTTAATAATTGAAATCCATTAATCCTCCCCATTTTGACAGTTAATAACTCCATGTAGACTTCCCGTCACTGATTAATACATTTCCCCTAGCCCTGCTTTACTTAGAGACTTTTAAAAGGCCTTGGTATCTACCGATGTTAAATGCATCATAAAAACAACGAACATTTAAATCCTATTTTCTACCGAACAATAACGCTAATTCACCCCATTCACGTTATCACTGTCGGAGCAAAATTGATTTCTTTCATCGAATATAATCCCTCTTTTATATACTCTATATCAAATAAATTTGTAGACTTCGTTATTTCTTTCTTCTAATAAAATGTTCTTTTATCCCATGTTTGAATCTATGTATTATACAACAGGACAAAAGCATTACAAAGACGAGTTTTACATGTAATATTCTCTGATCTCTTGTCAAGCATATTGATCTCAAAATTTGATTTGAAATAACAATGTGTTGAAATGTTATTAATTAAATGGTTTGAATGTTATTTTAACCATACTATTTAAATTTGGACCTGTGAGTTAATTGTATTTTTTTATTTGCTTGCTTTGAGCAAGGAAATTTATAATTCTCTTACTCTATATCAATTATTTTTTTTGTAAAACAGAAAGCATACATAAAAATTTCTTATAAAATATGATGTATGCCATAGTATTTCTGTGATAAGACTAACATAAATTTAAAAGATGTGATGTACTGCAACTGATATCAATTGACCTTAAGTGCCAGTCTTTGTAAGAATCAGGCAATTTAGAAAAATTTCAAAACATTGCCGAACAAAACCCACCAACCTAACCACCCTATTTTGAAGGTACCCTCATCCTGAGTTATAAATGGTAGGTCTTTCGTTTCTGCGTGTCTGGTAATTCGAGAAATATTTAGATAAATTTTGGTTAGAATGATAGCAAATTACAGAGTTATCTCCCTTAATTCTTAATTTCTTGTGCATTTCAACCAAATTATATCTTGTTTACCAGAACAGGGAAAGGAAACGATTGTAATATTCATGCACCATTACACATTGTGAACTTACATTAATGTAAAGCTGAGCAGGTTTTTGTTTGTCATGTTTTCACTACTGCCTGATTCTTAGGCAGATTGGCACTTAATGACAATTTTGACTTTCACAGTAAAATCTATTTACCTTATAATTTTCATAATAATTACATCCATGTACATCACACTGGGTATTCTGATCCGAAATCTTCGAAGGGATTCAAACCAGAGGAGCAATTACACTTTGTTTAGTGCACTTCGCAAGTAAAATCTGAATCAGATTCCTACAGAGGATTATGCTCCGTTGGAATCAGATCTGGATTTTCTTACCCACCATGTAGCAGTCTCATGTAATTTCTCCTTGATATTTGCATCCCTCAGCGAATTTTGGCTCAGGATTCCCAGTGTGAACATGTATCTATGGGTATTTTGAATACATACATGTATGTATGACATAGTAAAATGCAAACTCATGACAAAAACAACATCAGGAAATAAATACAACTTTTTGTGAAATGATATTTCAGTATGCTTCAAGAGTCAAGACATCCATTGCAAAGAAAATTATAACAAGTTTGTTCCGATAACAAATTTTTAAAATCAAATGACTAATATTTCAAAATTAATATTCAGTCAACAGTCTTGTTAACTTAGCAAATGGTATAGTAAATAACAAAACTTCACGAAAGTTTTATGTACTTTACCATATTTTTATTGAAAGTGGCATTTATGATATTATCATTTATTTTCTTTTCCTACTTTAATATCAAGTGCATATAAAAATAATAAAAAATAATAAGCATTGTGTATAAGTTTCATAACATTTGGTTGAGGCAAACTTAAGTTAGAGAACGGAAACGAAAAATTTAGCAATTTTTCCATTTGTAAAGGGGCATAACTCTAGAATGGTAAAAGTGACGCCACCAAAATTCAAACTTGATCTGCATTTAGTGGTAATAAGCATTGTGTATAAGTTTCATAACATTTGGTTGAGGCAAACTAAAGTTAGAGAACGGATACCAACTTTGGGACGTACGTACGGACGGACAAGGGTAAAACTTAATGCCCCCTCCGCTACGGTGGGGGCATAAAAATAACAAATAAACACACAGAGATATTTCTTGCTTTTTGTAATTTTAATAGTAAAATCCAAATGTTGAAATTAAATTGGCAATATTTAAACATGTAGTTACAAATAAACACACAGAGATATAGCTCGCTTTTTGTTATTTGGATAGTAAAATGCAAATGTTGAAATTAAAGTTAAAAAGTAAAAGAAAAATGACTGCAGGTGCATGGCCAAATAAACTCCATGTAAATAAGGAATGCCAATGCTTATAAAACTGCATTTCAAATACCATTGACTTATTATAAGTGGTTCCCCTCAAATTAACTTAAACACAAATTTCAACTTTGTAAAATATAAATAATTGCAAAAGTTTTAAAGTCAATGAACCATTATGAAAGGGTGGGCCATATAATCTCCATGAAAAGTGGAAGAGAGACTTGCAAATGCTTATACAAAGTACCTGTTCTGCATAACAACTATCACTGAATGAATAATAGTGGTTAATCTAAAACTGATATAATCACAAACTTTAAAATGTAAAATATGCAAAATATTCAAAGTCTAACAAAAGACCATGACTGAAGGGGAGGATCGAGCCAAATAGACTCCATGTAAATGAGATGTGTCAATGCTAATATATCTGCATACCAAATATCATTGACATATACCACTAATAGATATTGGTATTCCAATTTGTACTAGGAGGATTCTGGATTCTACTGAATTCCAATTTGTACTGTAACATACATCTAGATTAGAATAGTTTTTTTTCATACCATACAGCTAATACATGTATAAATTATGCAAAATGAATGTAAATTCAATTGTAAATTTACATACATATACATATACATATATATGAAATAGGTAATATATGGCCAATACATGTATTCTAAAATCATTACAGCTAATACTATTAATACTGTATATTGTACTTTTTTCACTGCAGTGTATTTAAGTTCATGAAATTCACAGTTAGTATTGTTTTCACAAAAATAAACACACACAAATACAAATGCAGAGGTTATGCACATTAAAATCATATGAATGCTGCAATTTACAAATGTACATGCTTGTTCACCTGACATAACCTCAATTGAACTGTGAAACTATTTATACAGCACCAGTGATCACAACAGAAAACTAATATAGGATAAAAGGACAAAAGGTAACGAATAATATCCCCAAGCCAAATATGACAGCTTCATTGTGTAACTAACAACTTAATCGGATAATAACTCAATTGAACAGACAACTGTTTTGATAACTGAATAATCTTTATTTATTTTGCCTCATATTGTGAAACAGACAAAGACTTAATCAATGAACATTTAAATGTTTTAAGTCTATTATTTATGTTTTTATGTGTTCCAAATACTGCGAAATAAAAAGCACATGAATTCATCGGCAAAAATAAGTTTGCTAAAAAACTATTAGTACACACAAAAAAAAAGTACATGAACATATGTACTTGGTAAAGTTTAGTAAAAACAGCATATATCATAGTACCTTTGTAAATGGTATGCTCTGGTAACAAACTTCACAGTTAGACAATTATCTGGGACAAAATCTTGTGATTACCCATTGGCGGATCCAGTGGGGGATTTCTGGTGGATGAAACCCCCACATTTTTGGGAATTTTAAAAAAAAATTATGTGAACTTTTCATGGTGTTCCAGGGGTGGGAACCCCCCCCCCCCTTTTTTTTAAAAATGACTGAATCTGCATGTTACCAGTAACTCAACCTACATGTATAAATCAGCTCAGAGAATCCCATAGAGAATTATAAAGGTAACATATATGCCCTATAGCTAAAGTCATCACTATAAACAGCTAAACCTCTGGTCCCTATAAAACTAAACAAAATATACGTTTTGTGGCAGTAAAAATAAATTCCCTTTTTGTGTCCCATTCAACCCATTTTGAATTTACTGTCATGTTATGCTCATCAAATATTTATGTGCAATTGCTTTTATCATACTAACCTTTATATTTATGTGCAATAGCTTTTATCATACTAACCTTTGCTTTGTTATTAATGGAATCACATTAAATCTACTAGAAAACATGACTACTTACTTT
This sequence comes from Mytilus coruscus, assembly GCA_017311375.1. Taxonomy (NCBI): domain Eukaryota; kingdom Metazoa; phylum Mollusca; class Bivalvia; order Mytilida; family Mytilidae; genus Mytilus; species Mytilus coruscus. Next base: position 88,485,393 of record CM029603.1, read on the forward strand.
CGTCTGCGGTTTGTTTCGTTTTGTAACTTTTTAGCTCTGGAAAGAGCGTCGTCTTCGCCATTGACTGCCATCTGTTTCAGGTGTTCTACCTGTTGCTGTTCAATCTGCCGAAAGGTCTTACTGGATATTAGTTAAGGAAATAATAAAAAGTTTAGCTTGGCTAAAAATTATCATATGAATCTATTTTGAAGAATGACAAACTGAGTTACTTCCCCTTACTATCTGATAATTTGCAATGAAATCTGATTTCAATGATTTTACCCTTTTAACATGCCACTTTTAAATGTAACTAGTCCTTGATCAGCAGCAGAGGTTATCTAATCCTAGTGGGTTTGGTATAGATATAACTTTTGCTGTAGATTGATATACAACTGCATGCTTATCTACTGACTTATCTCCCCTTATATGATACATGTATGTAGTCACTTGTATCTTTTTACATTGTACAGGATTGGAATAAGAAATAATGAATATTTTTTAAATTTCTGTATTTCTACCGCAATTTCTCTCACCTAGATTAAAAAGAATGTCTTAATAATTTTTTTTAAAGTTAAAGGGTCAGTATTCACCATCACAAGTCATCTTCATAATTTTCAATCAAAATGGCTATGAAAACATTTTCACAGAACATTATGACTTAGTCTTATGACTTCAATTCCAAGAAAAATTTAGGGCAAAGTATATGCCAACATGTATGCGTTTTAATTTAAAAACACAAAACACAGCTCCTGAAAAAATTTTCCCAGAATGGATTTTGCAGTGAATTTTAACATTGAATGTCGGTGAATATTATATAATACATTCAGGAAAGTTGATTAAGCAACATATGAAATTGTAACGTTTAACAATCTTTGGTCCAAATTTCTATATTGGAAATTGAATTGAATTCTTTGTTACTAAATAATGAAGAAATTCATGACTAAAATATCTGCACGTATTTCATTATGATAATAAAAATATTTTGAATTAAAAATTAAAATTAATCAATTATTCCAACAGAGTTAATATTACATGTAAATGTTATAAATAAAATGTGAACTTAATTTTGTGTAACTTGGTATGAAGCAGTTATGACATAAGATCTAAAATTTCCCATGTAATGTTCGAGATATTATGATAGTGATAGTGGTTGAATAAAAACATGCATATAGTATGTGTAATAGAAACATTGGTTAATTTAACTTTATTAAATAAAAGAACAGCTTTCCCACAGATACACATACTTTTATCTGTGCAAGGGCAAAACTCAATATTTGTTTAGGTCAAAAATAAAACTTAGATTGTTTGATGTTACCTACAATGTACCTACCTAATAAGCAGCCTACCCAAAAATTTTATGACACAAATCGATTCAAATTTCTTTTAAAAGATTTTTTCTGCTCTATATATAAACGTTGTTTACTTGTCTAAAACATGTAACTTATATTGTTGCCCCTCCCCTAAATAAAATAAAGTCCATACCTACCTACCCAACCCTGCAAGGCATTGGTAGGCAACATCAAACAGAATTTTTTAAGGGTGGCCTTAGGTTCTTTTAAAGTTTTTCATTAGTATCCAACAAGAACTATGTAGGCTTGTCATTCAAAATTCAAAAGCACAGTATACATATATATATTTTCTCAAAGTACACACATCCTCTATGTTAATATACTTAGAGACTTATACATGTATACACATGAAGTAATTGACTTGCAAATGAAAATATGTGAAAAATCATTTCTTTACAAACCATACTTTTTCAAATTCAAAGTACACGATGGTGAGGGTACATACAATTATAAACAACAATGATAGTATTCACGTCTTTAAAGTTTACGAATAAAATATTGAATTAAAACAATCTTTAAAAACCATTTAACCATGACACATTTTTAGATAAATAGTTTCGTGTCAATATGTTTTTAAACTCAACTAACATGTTCTATTCAGATTTCAAATGAATTTTTGACGGTTTGACAGCTAATTAATTTTTCAACAATGCCACAAATTAACCATTTTCATTTAACGCTTGAAAGCCAATACTTTATGCTGTTGTAATTTAGTTAAAAAGCTAATAGGCCTTCGTATTTTGCTTTTTGTTTTTTACAACTATTTATATAATTGATATATTCACATATATATATAAATATACACTAAAGTAAAAATTGAGATTAATGAGATCAAAACAATTTGTATGACCTTGAAAGCTTTGTTCCTATTATAAATGAGTTATTCATGTAAATGCACACTACCTAAATGCTGTTCCCTTTCCTTAGCATAGGACACACGACTTAAACACGTTGTTCTGAATTTTAATTAAGAAACTGACCTGCAAATATTTATCACTTATAGCTCAAAATGTACAAGTACAACATCTTTGTTATGTTGGTATAAACCATATATTTCTTTTCTCACTTTTGAATCCAATATACAACCAAAATTTCATACACAAATAACCGATTTATATATAATATAATAGCATTACAAATTACAATGTATGTTGCTGGGTTGCTGTCTTGTTGATGTACACCCAAGTACTCTGTTACTCATTGATCAGAAGCACTTACAACACATATGTATATTACTGCTTTCTTTTTATGTTGATTTTTCATTTTAGTTTGAAAAGGCTCAGAGTGAAATCAGAAAATTTATTGAAATAATTTAAAAACATTCTAGGACTATATAAGGCCACCCTTAAAAAAATCTTTGATGTTGCCTACCCGTGCCTTGTAGGGTTGAGTAGGAAGGTAGGGATTTTCTTTTTTCTTTTGCTAACAGCATATAAGTTACATGTTTAAGAGCAGAAAACAAGGCAAGAGCAGGAAAAAAAAAGTAACGATTTGTGTTATAAAATTATTTGGGTAGGCTGCTTTTTAGCTTTTTAGGTGGGTAGGCAACATCAACAATTAAAATTTAGTTTTTGGCCTAAGACCCAACATCATTAGGATTAACCCCAGACCAAACTGCTGATAGCATCAAGTTTGTGATATCAGTTAAGCCAATCTACCGACTCTTTTTTATGCCTCGTATTTCCTACCCTAAAGCATAAATGGGATTTTTGGAAGCAAATCAAGACAAAACTGCAGTTGGTTATAACCTGGTCCTTATCTCAATTAAGGTCACACAGAAAAAGGTCAAAAGTGAAATGTGAAATGGTCAAAGGTCATGAAGGTATAACCATGAAATCACTGTGTATAAAAAAAAAATATAGCACCAAAACTTATAAAACACAAAAAATATAAATTTACAGACAGAAAATGGCAGCCCAAATATTTTTATACCTATAGTTATTTGCAAAGGATTGTTCATTTAAAGGACAAACACTCTGACATGTACACAATTGAAATATTATTTCAGTCAGATTTACCCATACATTGTACCTGCAATCATAGAAATTCTGCAATTTACAGAAATTCTGCAAAATACATAGAGAAATTTAATTGATCGTGTTGACAGAAAACCTGTAACATGTGTAACTAAAGACTGGTCAACCCTAACAATGAACTAATTATATATTTTATTTTATAGGATTCATTTGGACTACTGGCCTAAAATCCATTTTCAAAACAACTAAGATCCAACATTTGAATTAATAAAAAATAGATCAACAAATAAAATTTAAATGTCTTAAAATTTACATTGCAAATTTATATAGGCTAAAAGCTAAAGGGAAGTAACTCAAAATTGTAGTATAAACTTTACAATTTATGTCTATATAATCATGATAATATTCATTTAACTTAAGTTCTATAAGCTCTCAACCTTCAAATAAATCAATACAAGCCAGTGTTTTATATATATATATTATATATATATACAACTCGTCTAAACATCAGCCCAACAGAAAGCAAATTTACAGATCTAACATTGTTGGGCTGATGTTTAGACGAGTTGTATATACAGAAATGTACACAGCCGTGTATCGCCATCACTGCTGGTGATCCGATGGAGAAATCTGTTGTAGAGTTGTCACTGGTTCAGACATACTTATATATATATATATATATATAGTAAATACATATACAAACTTTAATTTCATCTTGCAGACATCAGACATTTATAATTAACCTAAAGTAAAATGTCAGGAATCAGCAAAACATACTAAACAGTACAATATATAGCTGCACCAACAAGTCATTATATTTGGAATGCAGTCAAAATCCTAATGATAAATTAAACTTTAAATTTAGCACTTTTAATGTAATTAAGGTCAAACAAATTAGGGTTCCTCCTCAAGAAATTAGACCCACTTTTTATAAATTTATTGTATTTTCTAAATGTTTAAACCTTGATGTCTTGTTATAAATGGTCTACAACATTCACTTTAATCATGTTTATTACTTTTTTACTCTTTAAAGTAAATGTTTATTTGTGGGGGTAGGGGTAATTATTTTACCTACACCTGTCATCAAGGTTTGAACATGTTGAAATAATTAAGCATAAAAATTTTAGAGATCTAAAACAGGGACCGCTAAAGCGTCACCAATGTCGCAATTTGCGATTTTTTATTTCATCTGGCGACAAAATACGGCTGCTGGCGATATTTCTGGCGCCAACATTTTCCTATGTCAAAATTTTCATTTCTTGACAATATCGATCTTCATTTAAATTGGTAAAATAAATTGTACGAATTTTACCTGGCAACAAGTTTATGACTTTGTTTATGACCCCAAGCTAATCAACGGTTACAACAGATGTCATAAAAATAACAAAACCGCCGCCATATTGTTGATCATATTTACCTCTTCTACGTACTATGTATAATCCTCCAAAGAAGGAGCACACCGAATAAAGAAAGTTAACTCAATTTTATTTTTCCTACCATTGGGAGACCTACATTAGATATGTCTAAGATATGTCTACATACTTCTGACTGAAGAATTCATATGTATTTTGAGATATGGGTAGAGTTAAAGAGGGTCTTAGTAGCAGGATGGGTAATGTTTGAACAGTGCCTTGGTCATCTTTTTCTGTACTCTTAATTTTTAATACAAATTTTCACTATTCTGTAAATCTAAACACCCATTATTATGTTTTCTTCATTCAAATACCAATTTTTTCTCTTTATTTTTTTTAATTTAAAACAATTTTTCTATTCTGTAGCATATACAGACCATAACTAAGCTAATTATATTCTTATACATATGAAATACTGACAAAGAAAATAAAAGTACACATGTTTTTTGTATGTATATAAACCCTATGCTATAACTTACTTAGTGTAACATGTTAAATGATGTAAAGTGCAGGCTGAGTGGATACGAAATTTAAATTAAACATAGTTTGAATTTTTTAGAAGAAATCAAGACTCTAGCTGGCCCTAAAGTTGGCTCAAAGTTTTCAAAACTGGCGACAAAATTTGGGAGTTGGCGATTTTGCTGGCTCCAACTTTTGGGAGCCAGAGCAGCCCTACTAAAAATACAGTGAATGAAATATTTAAATAATTTCCTTCCAAAGACCAAATGTTGTGTAGACTTTATAGCAAAGACTGCTTTGAAAATTCCAATTGTATCTTCCAGGTTGTAAATACTGGTACATGTATATGTAGGATGTGGATGCTAAGTCCGATGGTCTGTTCACTGATGTTGGAAGGTCTATACATGTACATGTATATATGACAACTGATAGCTAGAGTTTTAAAATCTTCAGATGTCCAATTATTATGAATACCCAACATTCCATACTTTCTCCATGAAATTTTTTTGTCATAATTCACCACTTTCTCAAGCCACTCAGGGCATAAAATATGAGTTAAGAATTTTGCAGGTTTTCCTATGGTCAATTGGACACAAAACTGAGTCACTACCAATCAATATAATGACTATGCATTATTTATAAAAAATGTTACGATGTACAGTACAGATAACACGAACATGTTCCCAAACTCCCTACACCACGATAATTCTCAGTGTGACACCAGGAAACTGTGATATCTCTCCTAAATTCTCGGAGAAATTTGGGAGTATTCCTTGACTTCAGCAGAAATCCGCTACCTTTTGTTTATTGTATTAGCGACATCTCTCCCAGCACAGTATCACACCATGTCACACCAGGTAATTAATTGCCCTAATCCTTCTGATCTATGCCGGCAAACGACAGTCAAAGAATGTGAAATTTCTTATGTAATTAAACAATTGTATTTCCTGTCTATTTATAAACAGGTTATATATCTAATTGCTTGAAACAAAAAGATTTAAAAGCAAAATGCTGTTGTTAATTCTTTCAATTGCATTAAATAGTTTTATAAAAAAAACTGCACTTGATTTGGCCTCGTTTTTTTCACCGGTAATAAATACTTTATTTACAAAAGGGATATACTTGTGTAAAAATAAACGGAAACTACCGATGAATAAATGTGAGCAGTTTAAAGAAAATTACATGTATCAAAATTTTGTATATGCAAGTAAAAAGAAAATAATATTCACCATTCGTTATGTTTAATAAGTCTCACGGCATTTTCTTTGTACGATTATCTAATTGCTTGAAACAAATAAAAGATTTAAAAGCAAAATGTTGTTGTTAATTGCATTAAAGTTTTATAAGAAAACTGTACTTGATTTTGACCTCTTTTTTTCATCGGTAAATTAATATTTTATTTGCGAAAAGGGACATACTTGTGTAAAAGAAAACGGAAACTACCGCTGAATAAATGTGAGCAGTTTAAAGAAAATAACGTTTCACAAAGTTTTTATATGCAAGTAAAAAGAAAATATTATTCACCATTCGTTATGCTTAATAAGTCTACAACATTTTCTTTTGACGATTTGTTGGCATTACTTTAGGATATTCAATACATTTCGGCTACAACAGGAATACTTCCACAGCTGCATAAACTTGTCTTTGCATAATATTTATTTACGCACAATGAATGTAAACTTGTGTGTTGTATTTTGGACAGTGATCTTAAAAGATTTTAAAAGAAATTAATTTGCAGTGGGAAGACAATTCCTCGATACACATCTCAGTGATCAACAGTGTGAACTTGAACTTGAATTCGCTAACAACATTAAATGCTAAAAATAGGTGACATCAATTTTATCCACAGCACAAGATTTTTATTTGGCGGAAATAATATCACGTACCAGTAAACTCAGGTGACCTATCTGAACGACTGTAGGAAAATTCATTCAGGTTTTTAAAGTTGCTTTGGATTAATGATTGACATGTTTGTGCCTTAGTATTGAGGCTCAAGAAGGTCCTTTTACAATTGATCAACCGGAATCTAAAATATAATCCTTTTCCGAATAAACAAACACACGTCTTCTTTAACTATTTTATTTTTAATATTTTATCAGTCAAAACAGGACGAGACCTGAACATTAGTTATCGTCCATGGTCAACAATATAAATTTATGTTTGATGAAAAACGATGCATGTTGTTCAGTTAGGCTTGGGTAGAGATCCTCTGTGAAAGTGTGTAGATCGATAAAATTCTTGTAGCATCTGGGTACATGTTATAATTTTATTTGAATATTTTTGTATATTTATTTGATTTTTTCTATAGTACTTGTTGAAATAATTCATTTTTTCATTTTGCCAAGGATTTTAACTATCAGTAAAATACAGATTGCGCTCATCCAATTTTATTTTAAATAATTACAGATCAATAACAGAGATGATTTTTTTCATATGATTAATTAAGTTGTGAATGTTGTGTTGTGTCTGGGCAGGAATTTCTCTCAGTATTTTGTTTTATGAATAAAGGGCATGCATACAAAACGTATTCCCTTTGTTCAACAGAGTTGTCACTTTACATATTCTTTTCGGCAATCAAATATTTCAAGTCGGTAATTTACCGAGGTAGTGAAACATAATATTTTACATTGCAAAATAAATTGAAAATGATAGAGTTTACTTGTTGATACGATAAATTAACTCTGTGGTTTAGATTGGACGAGTTACCGTAAAACAACATTTTGTTATAAGAAGCCAGTTTTATATAATGAACAATTATTACACGGATATTGCTTACTGAGTAAGTCATAAAGATTCTAATTGTGGTAAAATCATCTTTGTTGAAAGAACACAAAGTTTGACCTGACCAAACTATAATAGAAATACAAAATAACAAGTTTTTTCTTCATATTTTATTTGTTTGTACGTTTCATTTCAAATGACAATGACATGGGGCAAAACATATAATAATAATTATCTTATTGTGAATGATAATGTCATATCTTTATCTGTCAAAAGAAACGAAAACATTTGTTAAAATTTTAATACCATGTTTTTAAAGCACACAAGATCGATTAAATGTACATAGGTAAATAATCTGGCTAATCCAATTATGTTGTCATGCGTCGTTAATTTTTAGTATATCCGATGGGCAATAAACCAATTAACAGTCACACGGTGTTGGGAGAGAATCTTTGGAGGAAATTAGAGTATAATCCGTGAATCGCGGTGTGACACCGCTACACCCCAAATCAGTGGTAAGAGTTCGCAATTATAAACTCTCTATACGTGTACTGTATTAAAAGCATAAAGCCCACTTTGTATTGTAGCAGTACATGCAAAAATCACTGTAAATACATGTATGTTCTAAATCATCAAGTGAGATGTTTTGTTGTTGTTTGCTTTATGTCTTGTGGCAAATATTTCAAGCATGTTCAGGATAAGAATTGAATTTTGAATAAATTAGTCAGAAAAGCATCAATATTAATTTCAGATAAGCTTGATTTTATCATTCTATAAGCATGATAAGTTTTAGAACCAAACATAGAAAATATAGTTTAGTCCACATACATGTATGTTATCGCAAACTGGGACTTTGTGAGACAAATTTAGGAGGAAAGACATTTTAATGTTTTTATTGATGTTCTTCTGAAAATAACATTTTGCAAGGATAATAAACATGATAAATACTTTCTTGTAAAATCTGATCTTTCAGTTTTAGTTGTAAATTCAAACTTCTCGTCTATTTAAATATAACTTTAAGGTAGAAGGAATTTACAAATATATGGCTGCACTTTTACACCATAAAATCTATACTCAAAGAACAGGCAAATATATGTCATACAGAATTTTTATCAGAACTGTGAATTTATGTCACAAGGTGACAGGAAATTATATATGTATAGTGAGAGTCTATATATTGGGAATTATAGTTATCTCATTCCATTGCAAACTCGTACCAATTTCAACTCATACCACTAAAAGCAAACTCATACCACGTAAATTCATACCATTGCAAAGTCGTACTTGTAAATGTAATGTATTTAAATGCATTCAAAGCGTGCTAAATGATGAATAAATATTCAAATTTACTAAATAACTCATTAGTAAGTCTGTAAAAGTATATAATTTGAAATCGCAATGATCAATTTGTACCTGATTGTTCCTTGGCTAATTAGATGAAGAAAGATTGAGTTTCATTATTTATCTTTTACTGATAAAAGAGACAACTCCAGCATGTGTTCCAATAATCAGGAATTTTATTTTTAGATAGACTTTATACAATTAATTCCAAGCTGCTAAATTATATAACACCAATCATAATTTAACATTTGGATTAAACAAGTTGATTAGTTAACAACAGACATAATCACAAAATCAAAGGAATTTAATTTATTAATTAGAATGGGAAAGTAATGATAAACATGATAAAAATTCAATACTAGTCTATGATAGTAGTAATTAAGAAATTCATAATTTTTTTATAAAGATTTGCAAAAAATTTGGTAAATTGTATTTTTTCAAACAAAAATTCAATAAAATTCTACATTTTTAATGGTACGAGATCGTGGTATGAGTTGACGTGGTACATGTGGTAAGAGTTGACTTGGTTCCATTTATTGGTACTTTGTGAGTGAAGGAGGTTTATTGATCACATCAGAGAGATCTTTGAATAAACAAAATTTTACCTTTACAGAATTTTCCATTCATTGTAAGTCATGTGTAATATAAAAATAAGGAGATGAGGTATGGTTGGCAATGAGACAAACTATCCATCAAAGTTCAAAGAGTGGATGTAAGCAATTATAAGGGACGAAGTCCCCTATTACAGTAGAAAAATCAATAAAAAAAAAATTAAAAAATCGGGAAAATTTCCAAATTTTCATTGTACTAATGAACTCAAAATCGTTAACTCTTTTTGTCACTTTTTTTATTCCGCATTTGCGCAGAAATCTACTTCCTTCTTCCGGTCTCGTTGTCATGAGACCTTGAGTAGTCTAGTAAAATATAGGAACTCAAGGAACACAATACCAATTTCATTTTTAATAATTCTTTGGTCTTTAATATGAATAAACGTTACCTGATGATCGTGTTTCTTTGTTTACATTGAACATGACGTCATAACTTAAATAACGTCACAAGTAAAATCCTAACAACAGAACCAAAATCGAAATGTGACGGTATTTCCGTTTCTTTTTAACAGACTTTGAAGTTACAAAAAAAAATAAGTCATACAAACTTCGTCCCCTTTCACAGGTAATGCCTGCCTCATATTAGGCAACCATACGGCCTTCAACAATGAGAAAATGCATACCGTATAGTCGCTATAAAACTAAAAGGCCCCAAGTTGGCATTTTCCTGGATGATAAAATGGTGTATCAATTTAGATACAGAGTGTATATATATAAGTGGACTTATGTTATGTACTCAGTAGTTTTCAAGATACAAATGTAGTGGAGGAATAATAAATACTACAACAGAACATAACAATTTTAACATTCGACTGAAACAGTTTTTAGTCATGGCAAAAGAAATTACTGTTTATATATATTCTAACTTTCTAAGACAAATAGGTCAATGTAAGGATACGAATATGCTCCTGCTAACATATCTGCACCAGGTTTTTCTACGTATTCGAATAACAAATGGAAAATGTCAGCTAACGATGAAACAGTGTGGAACCACACATTTTCCGCAGCACCAGAAAATGAAATATTTTACCGCTTCACTTCATCTCAAATGCGAAATAACAAAATGTTTGACATTTTCGATTGTTAAAAAGGTATTATCTATAGATTTTATATTTTTATGTTCTGTAAAGGCGAGCTTTTTACAGAGAACACTTTCTTTCACATGGCAAGTACTTCTATCGAAATATTTTCCGCCATATTGTTTTGGTTACGTATGCGCAGGAATGAACATGTTTTCAGAATAACTGCGCATCTGCTCCGATAAAGTTAATAACCAAATGGTTATTAATATACAATCAAGAACAAGGAAGGGCGACGTACAAGCAAGAACCTGGAAAATAGTCATCTAAATTACGTTAGTCTTTTTGATTTATGATCTTAAATATGAGTGAATATCGGGTGAGTGGGTGTTTTCGTATGTTTTATTGAATTGTACTTATTGTTTTTGGGGAAGTTAACTTTCTGGTAATAATATAGACCCGTCACGGCCAGGCTTGGAAACTTGGTAGGCAAATGCTCACATTAAATCTGTAGCCTACCGATACAGTGTGTTAAACATAACCCATGGTGGTGCTCCTACTAAAGGAGGAAGAAACAGAACATACATACATGAGTTTGTTAAAAATTAGTCTGGAATGGGATTACGGTTCGAGAATAACGACAAAAATAAAAAAGAGAAAATGGTAAAAAATAAATAAATTAATACACCTTCAGCTATTTATTCCATTCCGGATTAGTTCTGAAATTACACAACTCTTTCAAACTGGGCCCTGTAAAAGTGAAATCACAAAAATACTAAACAATGTATTGCGCATACAAATTTTCAAAGAGTTATGCTTATACAATTGTAAACACTTCAAACAAAGCATTTTCTTTTAAAATATTGGATCGTAAACTGTGCACATTTCAAAATGTTCACTTTCTGCACGTTTTTCCCCTCAGCTCATTACTGATGACCTAAGTTTTTGCGACGCTTGACCATAAGGTGTATACAGAATATGGGTGAGTGCTAAAATCTAAAAAGGAATAATGGGAACCAAATATAAAAAGAAAACACAAAATATTTGGATTCTGCATTAATGGGATCGTTTATTATAAACACAATGATCATTACTGATTTAAAGACTTATCATGTTCCCTCTACCCATGGAAACTCGTTATGAAAGAAAACAAAATGTGTCAATCAGATAAATCGTTCACGAAGAAAATTGACGACGGTAAGTCCAATCGAAATGTTTGAAAATTTAACTGACACAGCATATGATACCAGCTTATCACACGAGAAAATATATTGTCTTTTTCAGGACTAACTTTTAGTTTATTTTTAATAGATTAATATAATCAGGACTAACTTTTAGTTTATTTTTAATAGTTTAATATAAACAGTTTAATATAAGTTAGTATAGAAAGTCCCTGATATAATATACATAACTAAATTTATTGTTATCCAGTTATTAATACATATTACCCGCCTACCTGTTTGTAGTCATATATTTTGGCATTGCACAAGGTTATGCTTTTATCACACTGCTTATCACGGCTTCGCACCAGATCCGTTGGAGGTGTACTGATAGATGTTATAGTTTAGGAAACCATGTTTTTGCAAGTTGCAATTTGTCGGTGAACTAACTTTCAGTAACTGCAAGTACTCTAAGTCAGGCACTTTGTTTTTGTCTTTTTCTGTTCAAGTGTTTCTGCGCTCTGTACCAATCAGATGAGTCACGACGAAATCCGAAGCCTTTTCAAACTCATTTACACCTTTGTTTTCAATGTTGTTCTGTTGCACTAGACTGTCCTGGATAGTGAATGTTTAAGCGCTCAAAACATGTTTAACATCGTCACATTCTTTATGGGCCTGTAATTCAATGGTTGTCGCTGGTTGCTATCTGCAATCAATTGGTTTCTTTAATTGTTTAAGTATCAAAAGCTTTTATATTCAAAATCGACATGTCACAAAACAAGAACATATAGTTAAGATTAGGTCATTGGTTTCTGTTTTGAACCGTTTCACATTTTGTCATCTCATGCCTTTTATATAGCGATAACTTATACGATATCGTATACGAAAAGGAACAAATCATGGCAGTCAATATAGTTCACATTTATATATTTACAGTAGGTCATTTCTGCTTTACACATTTCCAATTTCTATAGAAAAAATCTATAAGAGTATAATTATTGGATCGGTGCACTTATAAATCAACACCATTTTACACAGGTTTTTGAGTTGCGGCAAACGCCTAATCTATAAAAAAATCGCAAATTTTATTTATTTCAAAAATTTAGGGCAGTCTAGTTGACATTTTATATTGTAAATATACCGCGATACTGAATTATAGAAATATGAAACATACAATCTGTCGATACCTATATTTTGTCATTGCAAAAGAACATGTTTTTCTCTGACAGTTAATGACGTCTTTACACTAAAGACATTGGATGTTAGATGTGTACTGATTGATACATTAGTATTAGATACATGATTTCTTTTATTAGTTTTTATTGGCTTTGAACTAGTTGTCAGAAGAGAGTAAAATAACAAAAATACCGAACTCCATGGAAAATTCAAACGGCAAGTCATTTATCAAATGGCAAAATCAAAAGCTCAAACACATCAAACGAATAGAAAACAACTGTCATATTCCTGACTTGGTACAGGTATTTCCTTATGTAGAAAATGGTGGATTAAACCGGGTTTTATAGCTAGCTAAACCTAGAACTCATACTCCAAGACCTTCATGTATTATTTGTGAAGTTGATACGGAATATTTATCAACAAGGTCTTAGTATCTTCCGATAATCTTTTTAGAAATAGGACAAGACGTTTTTTACATAACCCTGGTTCATCAACTTTCTGCTCAGACACTGGTGACGTTTTATAAAGTCTGAGTAGCAGCTGCAAGCTTTTGAATACCGAATGAGTTGGGAAACTGCGAGTACTCTATAAATACCCTGCCACGTCCTGTCTGTGTTTTTGTTAGATGTTTTTCTGCTCTGTATCGATCTGATGAGTTAAGCCATTTTCAACTGATTTTATATGTTCTTATGTTGTGCTGTAAGACCACTAGGATAGGGGTAGATTGAGCGCTTACATACATATTTAACCCCGCCACATTCTTTATGTGCCCGTCTCAAGTCAGGAGCCTGTAGTTCAGTGGTTGTCGTTGGTTCATGTCTGTCATATTTGTTTTCGTAAATTGTTTTGTTATAAATTAGGCCGTTGGATTTTTCAATTGAATTGTTTCATATTTTTACGTCGGGCCTTTTATAGCTGACTATACGGTATGGATTTTTCTCATTGTTGAAGACCGTACGGTTGCCTATAATTGCTTACATTCACTTCATTCAATCTAATTAAAATATAGTTCTCTGATTTCGTTATACTTATATGTACGAGCACGCGAGTTAATATATATAGGTGTGAATTTTAATCAGATTGCACTTCATTTGAACTTGGGTGGATAGTTGTCTCATTGGTAATCATACCACATCTCCTTATTTTTATAATAACTATGGAAATTTTATAAACATTTATGAGCTGAAGTATTTACTTTCCGGCTTCATTGTGTAAATTCCTTCTATATATATATATATCGATTGTCCAAGAGTGTCGTGAGTCTGACGGACTTAATAATAATTTCAAAGTTTACATCACGTTTTGTCAAACAAAGCATAGCAGAGGGTTTGGATGGGGTTTAGAGAATAGAGAATAATGGACCAAGACTACAAAAAATGAGAAAACTGAAAGAAAAGAGAAAAAGGCCAAATAAAAAGAATAGAGAAATTGAGGTGCTAAAATATAAAGAATAGAGAATAATGGACAGGATAGATAAAGATTAGAGAAAATAGCATAAAAACCAATATACAGAAATGAAATAAAGACCCTCTCAATCATCAAAGCAACATCATCGGATATAAAGCATTTTAATGACAAAGTAATTAAACAGAGTGACGAATATATCCACAAAACTCTTATTGGTGTTAATGTTTTATGTGTTCATATAGTCTATTGTATTCTTGGTTTTATTATTTCTTGATTATAATAACGAAACTTGTGGTTTGGGTAAATCTGGAAGATATATCGTTGCTTTCTCAAAGCATACTAAAGTTGGTATCTTGCAAACATGAGAGATAAAATACTACTTAACAACATATATATGTAAAATGAATTTCCTGAGCACCTTGGTGAGAAATGTGATCTAGTAGATATAAGGGATGTAATTTTAATGTCTCAAACCGAAGGGAGTTACAAAACTGTGTATCCTCATTGAATCTTTATTGTAAAACATGAAAACTAACATTGTATATCAAGGGGAAAACAAATAATACTCTACTGTATAATTAAACTGCATGGTAAATTCTAACTGAAAGATGTTAATTTTATTATAGTCAGCAAAATACAAACAATTACAAAACGCTTTATTTAAAGTCATGTTTATAACATAACCAACACAAGCTCTACTGAGCTTTTAAAACGACAAGCATAAAACATAGGTTATACATATTCGGATCCCTGAAAAGGAGGGGGACAAAACTAGGAAAAACATTAGATTCGGGAACATGTTGAAAAGTCTATGCATTAACCATATATTTAGTTTCATAACTCGGGGACCCTACCTACTAATCCGCCCTTGTTATAGACATAGATAAGACATTACATATACACACATCCTATATTATACGATCTTCAGCATGGTTTCAGAAAATCAAGGTCTTGTGAAACACATGCACTTTATAGATTTCATTCAAGAATTGGAACAACAGCAATAATAGCAACACACAAACTGACTTAATCATAATGGACTTCGCTTAAGCGTTCGACAAAGTTTCACATATGTCGCCTCCTTTACAAGCTAAACTTTTATGGCATCCAAAACTACACACTTAACTGGATCCAGGCATTTCTGAATGACAGAACACAAACAGTCGTCATTAATGGCATTTCTTCCATTTCAGTACCCATAACATCTGGTGTACCCCAAGGAACAGTATTGGGACAATAGTGTTCCTTATCTATATAAATGACCTACATGAATATTTACAACACAGCAAGCTTAGACTCTTTGCGGACGACAGCATATAATTTACAGGAAATAAAACACAAGATGGTTGTAATAAATTACAACTTGATCTAGACTCAGCAGCACGATGGGAGTCAGATTGGCTCATGGCATTTCACCCTGATAAATGTACCAATCTTACTATCTCATAAAAGAAAAATAACTACAGACATAACTACATCCTTCACAACATCTCGGCATTACCCTACAATCTAATCTAAAGTTGAACACACATATAGACAACATAGTATCAAATGGGAATAAATCACTTGGTTTTCTAAAACGAAATTACAAACACTTAAATAAAATCAAGAGCATATCAGGCACTAATACGACCCAAACTATAATATAGTTGTAGCGTCTGGGACCCACATATAAAAGACCAACAGCTAAAACTTGAAAAGGTACAAAGACGAGCGATTCGCTACGTCCACAACAACTACGATTACACGAGTAGTGTCACAAACATGTTAAACCAATTAAAATGGCCACCAGTAGCTGAGAGACGTTAAAAACTAGACTTGTTTTATTTTATAAATGATACATTGTCTTGTAGCCATTCCAACGCATGTTCTTGGGCAAACCGACAACATAAGACAAAACCATACACAAACATACAGACATATCACAACTTCCAAGGACACATAAAATGGTCGTACTTCTCTCGAACAATCATACAATGGAACTTGCTCCTCAAACTATCATTGAAACCACTTCTGTTGACAGCTTTAGAGATCAGCTAACAACAGCTGTTCTCTCCAGCTTCAAATAAACATTATTAATTAATTAAATTATTATGAATTTGTATAAATTTTCTTCGATCACGCATGCGCAACAACATGTATTCTTCAGTATTGAAGCCTTGTTGATCCAAAAGAAGAAGAAGAAACAAAGCGGCATAATACATAAACATGCACAATAATATGCATGCATATACTACGACATAAGCATACTAAAGTTAAATAGATAAGTACTCATTTGCAGCACTGTTAAAAGCACAAATTTTGCTGAATTTTGTTTATTAATATTGCTTGTTTCTCTGTAAACTTGTACTTAGTTTTTAGAGAATAACGTAAATAAAGTAACTTAGGTAACAAACATAAAGTACGTCATATCAATAAAATAGATAAAATAGCTGTTAGTAGCATTCATTTCTATGACATGTTCAATGTGTTTATAAAGACTAATAATGAACCAGCAGCGGTATCGACCCAATCACTTTATAATTGTTTATCTGCCTTCTACCTTAAAAACCAGACAAGATCAGACAAGCTTTTCTGAAAGCTTACATTTTCTTGTGGGATTTGAATGCTAATCGTTGGTTTCTCTCCTTTTCATTTTACGACCCCAATTAGTAATGGACGAAAACGAAAGAAGGAATAAAATTTAGCATTATAATGCATAACTGTAAATAAAACAGTTCAACTCTATCATTAAAATGATAATGTAGGTAAGTATCTGATGAAATTGCACAATGTACAGCTGAAATAGGAAAGATCTTGTGCTCCACTATGTGTAGTTTTGTCACTCTACTAATCTACTTTCACTTCTTCTTTCCTATAAAAGGAACCTCGCATCCTGTTTGTATTCAAATACCAGTTGAATTATTAGATTTTTTAGACATGTTAGATGTATATATCAAAATATTTACATGATTTAGGATATATCAATTTCAGTGCAAATTTTTTTAAATTTTACAAAATGTTGAAAAGTGCATTTGTTGCTACAAGGGTCAACCTGCATGATCTGGGACATAATATATTGTTATAATTAGTATACTATAGATCCAGGGTCAATAGTAGGGTATCGGGTCCGTTCGCTTCCAAAACACGCTTCACCCCACACGCTTGCCCCTGGGTCAGTTCGCATCCTATTTGTATTCAAATACCAGTTGAATTATTAGATGTTTTTAGACATGTTAGATGTATATATCAAAATATTTATATTTTCATGAATAAAATTGTAAATTTTTAAATGAATTCTTTTTGTGATAAGATTATAAATTATTTATTGTGATTTATTTAATATTACTGTTCATTGGTATTTGCAAAGCTAATTTGGTATTATTGTTATGTGTTTGGTGTAAAGTAAAATTGTTAGCTAGGTTGCATGTAGGTAGGAGTAAAACAATGAAGATATTCTAAATGAAAAAAATGAGGGATAATTATTTTAACAGCTTGTGACGAGTTTGATAGCCGTTTGAAATCTTCTGCCTTTCATTTACAAGTCTTGGAGACAAATTACTTAGTCTTTGATCATCATGACAATATTCATCATGTTCATTATTTATTTTGTCAAAATAATTCACAAAAGAAAACTTGTTTACGTTTTAGAATATAACTTTATTTTATAGCAATACACTAACTAAAGCATGATTAAAAACTTATTCAACACAAAACCTTTAAAAGGGTGCGAACTTGTGGGTGTGAACATGAATGGGGCGATCAAGAATGGGAGCGAATGTGATTTTAAGCGAATGGACCCAGATTCCAATATAGTCATGATAGTAGCAACTGGGATGTATTTTGAAATTGATAAAGTTTAAACAGTTTACAAACCATTTGATAGCAACCTTATATTACGATTTGGTTATAGATAAAACATAAAACGAACATGGTATTTAGAGGGTAAATTTTAGATCGGATCAAAAGAAAGGGGTGCTGGAAGAGAAATTTTTAGATTAATAATGAGGAAAGTAAGGCACTTTCACACGCTCACCCTTCTGCAAAAATGGTTTGAAATTTGAATATATAAGCTGAATAGTATTCTGGTTTAGTGTCATTCGTCTCTTAAAAGTCTACAAAGATGATGGCTATGATTTGACGATACATGATTGTTAGATATTGCTTTCTCTAATTATAATATGGAATTGCATTCTAGTGCAACAAAGGACAAGGTTGGTGTCTGTTCATTAAAATTTGAACAAGATCTAGCTTTTCAAGTATTGATTTTACCGTATAAGACAAGTTGTAGTTTGTAGGGTACCAAATTGTGCCATTTGGATAAGTCATTGCTTGAAGGGTACTGAATTGTACCATTAGGACAAGCCGTAGCTTGTAGGGTACCAAATTGTACCATTAGGACAAGTCGTAGCTTGTAGAGTACCAAATTGTACCATTAGGAGAAGTTGTAGCTTGTAGGGTACCAAATTGTACCATTAGGAGAAGTCGTAGCTTGTAGGGTACTAAATTGTACCATCAGGACAAGTCGTAGCTTGTAGGATACCAAATTGTACCATTAGGAGAAGTCCTAGCTTGTAGGGTACTAAATTGTACCATTAGGACAAGTCATAGCTTGTAGGGTACCAAATTGTACCATTAGGACAAGTCGTAGCTTGTAGGGTACCAAATTGTACCACTAGGAGAAGATTGTTCCTGACCAAGGACAAAATTGCATCAGTGTATATAAATGTATAGTAGATGGTTGTATAGCTAATTTAGCTGTTAACCAACAAGAGCAGTTGTACATGTACATATTTTAGTTCATTGACATAATTTGATGGATATTGATTATTTAGTGAATAATTCATATACTTTGTAAATAGAAAATTTTGGATCCAGTATGAAACTGGTACCAAACCTATTCTATAAAATAGACAGGCTTTACCCATTGTACACGTTGCACAACTTTTGGTTAGCGACGGATCAACTTTTCCAGAAAATGATTATGTTGCTTGATTTACACTGATTTATCCCTCTGACAATGTCTGAAAAACAGCATCTTCCAAGGGACAAAACTCCCAAACAATCAGGTATTGAGAAAAGTTGTAAATCAAAAGTTGTTGCCTTTTATGTAATCATTCCACTTTGCAATATTTTTTTTGCATATATCCCATTTTGCATACATGTATCCCAAACAGGATATTCTAACCCATTTGGGAGATAATCCCAAATTATAAAATATGACATTAAACTAAAGGTTAATTAAGGTGAAATTTTATCATTTAGTGGATAGATTCATAAGTGGGTAACTGACCAGTTCATCAAACAATAAAATGTCACCTTAAAATTGCCACACTAGCACGACTAGTCGTAGCAACCAGATGTCTATTATAAATTAATAGAAAGATTTATAGTGCTAATCTACCTTAAGCAGGCATCTGATGTAAAGACTTCTATAATATTTCTCCACATATCTTTTAACAATTTGACAAAAGTCCATACTTGTCAGGGATCACCACAACCTATTTAAGTGTGGGGTGCGCCACGCTAAAATTTCCAGCGCCACGTTAAAATTCCCAGCGCCACGCTTATTTTATTGTCCGCCACACTTGAAATTCAATAGATTGAAGTTAAATTTCAGATATCCCTAATCCAATTATCATGTCAGTGGCAATTAAGAAATCTAATTATTGTTAATTGTTGTGAACATTGCCTCAAGGGATGTACACTGACAGCTGATTACAAGTATATTATTTACATGGTCTCGCGTGGTTGAACAAGGTAACAACCAATGAACGATCATGACCCAGTTTCTTCAATTTGAAAAGTAAAAATTGTTTGCAAACTACGGGTATTTTATAAATGCATATGTTTGACTGTACCTTAAATGGAATGTTTATATCCTTACTAGATTGATAAAAGCAGTAATCCAGAAAACAAATGAATTCCCTGACCACATGGTCCTTTTGTTGACAACCATGTCGCTTGATATTTTTGGCGGGAAAATACTAGGGAAAACCCTAAATAAGAGACCAACAATGTCTGGTTATTTTTAGACAGTTAGATCTGGGATAGGAGTTTCATTATCTTAAAACTCATTTAAAGTAAGAAAAGAGTAAAAACTGGATATATAATTCCTTTACATAATTGTATTGGAAAAGAAGGGAGTTAATTGAATACAATTCTACATAACAAATATGATTTTATAAACTGCTAGATAGGCTTAATTTGGTTGAAATGACTTTGAAATTTTGTGACTGAATATTTTTTATAATAATTTCTTTATATATATTTGTTACCATGTGGTTTTCCATAAGACAATTTAAATAAAATTTGTCAGAATATTCCTGCAATCTGGGAAGCCACATCAGGTGTTTACTCTAATGTATGTGAGACCCCCTTTCCAAATTAGCTATATATATGACAAATACATGTAAGGCATATAATTAATAATTTATGCACAAGGAATCGATTCGACAACGCAACACAAAATCTTTGATTTGATGAACTTTCTCCCCACCCTTGATTTTCATTCTGTGGTGAACCCTGCTTGTTATGCATTTTGTATGAAATTGGCAAATGATTGGTATCTGTGATATATTTTAATTTCTTATTTTAAAAGTTGGCTTTTGTAGGTAGAACATGTATGCAACGCTTCCTTAAATATAACTTTTTCACTGGAGACTTCATCTGTTGATATATAACTGTCACAAAAATGCTACAGACAAATAACATAGATCGAACAATGGTGCATAGGAAACAATGAAAGCAGAAGGTGACAATCTGGACACAATCAAGACTACTGTGAGAAGGCTATCGTTGGATATACAGAATGCAATATGTGATGAAGAAGATGTTATACGGAATGCCATATATGAAAAATTGGAAGCAGAGATATCTAATGATGGAGATGATTGTAATGATGGGCCCCACCTGAAATCTCAGATTTCTTAAAATTAACCAATGATCCACTTTGGTATGAATAAGTAAATTAAACTAATAGAATTTAGTAATTGTATTTTTCCACTCATTTTCGTTGTGTAATGCCATTTAAAATAAACAATTTAAGTTAAAAAGGGTATTTGTGAAGTTTAATCTATAATTTTTTTCAATAGCATTGTAAAGGATTTAAGAATCAGGTTCACTGAATTTTTTAGCAGCTTTAAGAGCATAAAGAGTAAAATAGTTTACATGTACAATGTACAATGTATACTAATTTATAATATATAAAACATTTGAGTTGTTCTTGTTCTAATTACCAGCTGACAGATGACTCCTATATTGCATACATTGTACATGTATACCTGATATTCATAAGAAAATTACAAATCCTTTTCAAAAGCTATTCCCTAAAATACTTTTATCTCCATTTTTATAGACATTAAAGATGAAAAAAGTTTCTAATTTAAAAGTTACCAAACTTTTATACTTAAAGCCATATTTTTCTTTCTAGATCCCCAGGAGAAGTGGACTCACTCAGATAATGTTGTCAGCAAAAATATTACGTAAATGCTTGAAAAAATTCTCTAAAATGTTCATGTAAATTGATGATGTCGTGTTAAAACAGTTATTGACCAATCAAATCGGTATTACGGTATACTAGTATGTTATTGATACTGCACAACTGGGTGACCCGTTGACCTGAACAAGGGTCACCTAGGCTGTGCAGTATAACTAATATATATACTAACTTGATGGTTCAATAGCTATTACTTATTGGTGACCTGGGTGTATTACTTGGTCAATATTTATATGAAATATTATACGAACTGACTATTTGTCTGGCTAGCCGGACAGATATCTAAAATGCTATTCGTCCGCTTAATAAACGTCCTGTGTTGCTAGTACCGGTACTTATTTTTGAAGCTATGAAGCTATTGAAAATTTTATATTAAAAAGTAATGGTCAAAAACGTTTAACAAGGCTATTATTTGTTATCCATTCTTTTAAATTTGATTCTTTTATGATGAAAATTAGTCCTCTTTCAGTGCGTAAGTAAGCAACATAATATTGATTTCATGGTCCACCTAACAAACAGCAAACTCAAAAATATTAGCTGTTAAACCATTCTTAATGGACAACCAGAATATGTTAGGAATGGGAACATTATTACTTTGGTCTGTGTTTTACCATTATTTATAACTTTAATAAACAAAAGGCCCAATTTGAATTTTGTATTTGATTAAATTATTCTTTAATTTTAGACTAATGAAGTTTTCACGCCACAAAATGTTACAACACACTGTCAAAAATCTCCAGATCCATTCAAAGTTCACCTATATGATGAAATCAAATCTGTTATTTGGAGACAATATGATATACCAAAATAAAAAAACTAAGATAATTTATACATCAATCCATTTTTGAACACCTTAACACATTTAGGACAAAACAGTAATCATGGTAATACTAAACAAAAATCTGGTAATTTTTCGTGCAGAAGTTTTACTTACTTGACATGTGACAAAAGCATTATTTATAAATGATGTTGCAAATATTATAAAAGTGGATTATGATCATTTCTGCAAATGTAATATAAGTGTGTTATTTTTTTGACAACATGTTTATAACAATGTGATGGTGGAATGACGTAAATATTACAAAGAAGTTCTTAGGAAGGCCGTGTGCTCCCGATTATGAGTCAAATTGTAGACAATCAAAGCATTAACATGTCCCAGCTAATTGAAAAGTCTACACTATGTATTGACACCATAAACTACAAAAAAATTTAAGGGAGAAAACTGGTGAATTCGTTATTTCACAATCAAGGGATCCAATCTGCATTCTATGGCAAGCCGTTGTGGAATTTATTCCTGTTTATTAATATTAATAAATCTAATTTTAATATTGATAAATATAATTTATAACATTAACAATTGAATATTTAATATTAAATAAAACCTATTTATTAATATTAAAAATAGTCATTAGTCGGACACATATCTAAAAATGCTATTCGTCCGGCTAGCTGGTCAAAGAGCCACAGCCAATATTATAAGAATTAGAATTTATGGAAATTGTATATTTTATTTTCATTATATCAAAGTTCAATGTTATGTACTTGACCTTTATATCGAATAGCTTTCTTTGGCATTGTAATGATTGTCATTATGTAATTTAAAGGAATCAGCTGCAATATACAAATGTAAGTAGAATAGGATATGTGAGGTAATACAGAATTCATATATTTTGTGGGTACCAATTTTCATGGACTGACGAAAAATTGAATTTAGTAGAGATTTGATTTCAAGGTTTTGCTCAAGTCTCCATACAAGCCTATAGAAAATGTATTCTTCGTTGTAAATTTAAATTTGTGGTTCACTTATACCAAGGAAATCCATGAAAATTGGTATAATAATGAATCCACATTACTACATGAACTGTCAGAGGTCTTTTGATTGATTAAAAAAAGACATGAGTTCATATTCATGTCTCTTTATTACAGTCTGAAAATTGCACAATCATTTGCTAAATGTGGAGATAAAATGCTGTCTGTTTGGGAAATTGGTTGTCGATTATCTGCAATTGGCGATGACATCAACAAAACTATGTAGTTGAGTGGAGTCTTGCAGAATTAAGATACTATTCTCGCTCTGCAAATTTCACAGATTTATTGGATATCGCATTAAGGTAAGCTAAACACCTTTTATAGATAAATAATTCTTGCAAAGATGAATTTTTATTATGTTTGTGTTCCTCAAATCAAATTGTGCAATTAAATAACTCTTCGTGGGCATTATCTCGCTAGCCAAGGGTTACAATCAAGTCCCCTACTCTGAGGGACGATCGCAACCCTTGGCTAGCTAAGATGTGTTGCCACAGATAGACCAAATTACAAGTGTGAGTTGTTTTCATATTGATATCACTTCATTTCTTTTATTTTATACGCCTTTACGGGACGTATTATGGTATACCGTTGATGGTCCGTCCGTCTGTCTGTCGGTCTGTCGGTCTGTCGGTCTGTCCTTCGTCAACATGTCAGACAATAACTAAAAACGCTTTAACCAATTTGCATGAAACTTTTGGTGAATTGTTTATATCTATTGACGTGAGCTCCCTTTCGATTTTTTTTAAATTTTGGATTTTACGTTTCCAAGTTATGGGGTTTTATTCATTAAAAAGGGATTTTCCAGTTTTCAGACAATAACTCAAAATGCTTTGAGCAGTTTTCATGAAACTTTGGTGAATTGTTATATGACCGCAAAAATTTTGTTTATATCTCTTGAGGTGAGCTCCTTTTGATTTTTATAAATTTTAGATTTTACATTTCTGAGTTATGGGGTTTTATTCATTAAAAGGGGATTTTCCAGTTTTCTGAAAATAACTCAAAAATGCTTTGAGCAGTTTTCATAAAACCTTGGTGAATTGTTTATATCTATTGACATGAGCTCACTTTCGAGTTTTATAAATTTTAGATTTTACGTTTCTGTGTTATGGGGTTTTATACATTAAAAAGGGTGATTTTCCAGTTTTCGGATAATAACTCAAAAGTTCTTTTAGCAGTTTTAATGAAACTTTGGTGACTGGTTTATAACTATTAAATAACCTCCTTTAGTTTTTTATAAATTTCTGATATGACATTGAGAAGTATGGAACTTTATTCTTTGAAAAGTGAAGGCGTATCATGCACTCATGGCACAGCTCTTTATTTTCTTTTATTTTTCTGTTTAATTGTAAGATTATTTCTTTTCATGTGTAATTGACATGATCAGGAAGCATGACATTGATTCTGTGCAACAACTACATAAACTGTAAATTCAGAAGGTTTTGTGATAATTTCATTACGAAAAACTGCAATAGGACAGGATATTTGCAACAACAAAAATTCACATTTAAAAATATTGATAGCATAATTTCTATGCAGCATTTCCTTGAATTGCAATAGATTGTCTAATCTTTGTCCATTGTTTTACAATCACAATAATAAATGTATCCAAAAATATGGAATTTACAGTAATTAATAAATTCCAAGTGAAAAAATATCAGTGATTTTTTTCAAATAGAAAATAACTAAGAAGAATTTTGAAGTAAAATGCTGATCATAGCAGTGCTAATTTTTTTAATTTGTCTTCAGATTATAATTATTTTAAATAATTTTCAGATTGTGTTATAATGACAAAACAATGTGGCGACTTCTTGTTGTGTTATGGTATATTTTCAAGATCATAGCAATGAGATATTTAGGAGTTGATTCACTTTGTATGAGTATGAATATGCTAAGTATGAATATGCTACTACAGTATGCAGAAGGGTTTATGTGGAGGATTGAAATGAACAGGATATTATATACTAGACAGGTAATTTTAAGTATAACAAATCATTGATCTTGCTCAGTAGAGAAAGGTTTAAACTAAGTACTGTAAATTCAGAAAATAATTGCGTGCATTTATTATTGCGATTTTTCAAGAATGGACAAAATGCGAGATTAATTATTGCAATATGAAAATCTATAAAATATATGTTGCAGACATCAGAATGCGAGTTCTTATTTTTGCGATAGTCCCCAGTCGCATTATTCGCATTAATAAAAACCTCGCAATAAATTCTGAATTTATAGTACCTAATATTGTATAAAAGATGCAGGAAATATATTTTAATTAGTTTTTGGTCAGGTTGCTAGATGTCTAAATCTGTCTTATAGTCTGATGGTCAGTTTGAACAAGAGAGTACTTGTTTTTGGTAATAAACTTTTCTAGTTTTTAAAACTTTCCAAAATGTTTCTGTATACATTTCTTTCCCTTGGACATGTTTAGAAAGTAATCTCGGGCAGGGGCACTTACTATGTTATGGTAGTGGATTATGGAATAAGTCTACATTTCCAGTTTCATGATATGTGATTAGGTTAAGAATTTAAGATAGAATATATATGGTTGCAGATTCAATCACGAGTATCTGAAACTTACTGGATGTTGATTTATTTTTACAGAAGCCATTAAAATAACTGTCATAAATAAATCCTGAGATAATTTTCGTAACTATTTATCTCTATGAAATAGCATTATCATGATATCTTTTGCCAAAAATATATGTATTTTTGTTATTCAAAATATATGAAAAGGTTGGGGTACTGGATGTCTCAGTTGCACACCCTACCCCTGAGGAAGTGATAAATTGTGAATAACTTGTAAAGATGCTGTAGTGACTACCTGAAAAGGGATTATTGTCTCGCCTGCACGAAAGTGGCAGTATGCGGGACATAGGTATTACAATCTGGCGGCAACGACGCGTAAACTATTTGTTTAAATCTTTATATTTCAGATGGTAGAATACCTGGATGCTTCATACCTTGTAAGCAGATACCTTATATATGTTACAAAGTTTCCGTCTGTCATATGTTCATTGTCTTAAACTTCATTTTCATTGTTCAGTGACTGCTTGAAAAAAAAAAGAAGTTTTTGTTGAGTGAAATACTCACTTATTATGGATAATAAGATAACTATATTTGGTATGTGGGTTCCTTGCAATGTCTACATGTCCGTCAGGCAGGGTTCACCTGACCTCGACCTTATTCCATGGATCAGTGACTAAGGTTAAAGTTACATGGTCAAGTCCGCATCTCAGGTACTGTACGCAATAGGTCAAACTATATTTGGTGTATGGAATGATTGTAAGGGTACATAACCGACTGACAGATTTCATTCGACCTTGACGTCAATTTCATGGTTCATTGAACAATGTTTAGTTTTGTGGTTTGGTACATTTCTCAGATACTATACGTTATAGGTCAACTATATTTGGTGTATGGAATGATTGTAAGGGTACATAACCGACTGACAGATTTCATTCCACCTTGACCTCAATTTCATGGTTCATTGAACAGTCAAGGGTATAACTCTAAAGGGTTATTAGAGAAACATAACATACATTTGTTATTGTGGACTAAAATATTCAAAAGTTGTGAAAAAATATGTATGTTACATGTTTCAAAGGGGCAATATACATCCTTTGTTTTGTTAAAATGTTTACAAGTTCTATTGATATTATTATTGTCTTTATGTATACTAAACTATAGAAAGGTATAACAGTTCATAGTTTGACAATCATGCATAGTACACCTATATTATTACAGAAACAATATGCCTGTAATAACTAAAGGGTGTTATTACAGCTTCTCTACATCACTTCAAAGCCTTTGCTCAGACATATATCATGCTTATTCACCATGTATTTTAATTTATTGTAAGAAATAATGAACAGAGCATGTAATGAGGTTCTGTGCAAGCTTCCAAGGTATTCCCAAGTGTCTCATATAATACATGTAATAAGTTACATGCCTGTAATAACTAAGCCTTGTTATTACAGCTTAGTGTATCCCTTAAATGCCTTGTCTCATGGATTTACCATGGTTGATAAAAATGTATTAATTTAATTGGAAAATTAGTTATCAAGACTATGTGTTAAGTTACTGTGCAAAGTTTCAAGAATTCCTAAGTGCCCACTAAAATTAAAATATTTATGATTTATTTAACAAATAACAAACATATGTTTCTACAGATTAAGAAAATTAAAAAATAAAGACTAGACAACTCATGAAAGTATCTGTAATAACACATGTATGATATTTTCTAATAACCCTATAGAGTTATACCCTTGACCGTTGAACAATGTTTAGTTTTTGTGGTTTGGTATATTCCCAGATACTATAAGCAATAGTTTGACTATATTTGGTGTATGGAATGATTGTAAGGGTACATGTCTGACTGACAGATTTGTCATTTCGTGGCTTTCATGGTATACGCCAACAACTAATTTAAATGTTCGATTAAGTGTAAATTTTCTGTAGGCTTATATGCAGATGTTGCCAAGAGCAGGGAATCAAATATCCATAAAAATAATTTTTTCTTTGATCCATGAAAATAAGTACCAACAATGATGAATGAATTCACAGTATAAGAATTTTTGTCATGAATAAATACATCAAATCCGTTCTTTTCCATGACAATGTTTTGCATTTGGAGAAAATCAAAAGCAAAAGTACATATATCAACTCTTTAAATAGTTATTTAATCCTTAACTTGATGACACCTTTTCAAAATTTATCTGAACTTACTGACTTACTGAATTTATCAAAATTCTATAAAATATAGTTTTAATTTGGAATAAGATATTGATAAAAGAAATAATTTTACCTATTAATAGTGAAATGTATTAGAAAAAGAAAGAGACATTTTCATCTGTGGCAAGAATCCTGAAACCTGAAAATTAATGCTGAAATATCTAAATGCAGTCTAATCAGTAAGGAAGTTCATCCTTTAAGTTTCTTGTAAGAAAGGACTTATTGACGAACCAAATTATCTTTTGAAGAATCTTGATGGTAAAACTGAGTAGATTGATACCACTAAGATCAATTCTGTTACTTTTATATTTTACTTATATTATAGAGAAATAGGAGAAACAACAGTCAGAGACTACCTTCAAAGTATGTGTACATAGCTGTCCCTGTTATAGCAATTGCTGTAACTGCATTTCAATATCTGCTGGAAATGTAAGGTAAAGACAGAAAGGCTCCAAGCATTCATCTGTTTTTGGGGTCAATTTAATTATATAAAGGTTAAATTTTATGTTCAATTATAATCATTGTTTACTTATAATTGTATTAAATTCTTGCATTTTCTTTTGATGAATATTTTATATTGGTGTGTTTAATTATGACAATTTCATCTTAGATATGTTAGATTGCAAGTAAAAACATGACTACACCAGCCAAAATATCCCAATTTACAACAAGTTTTAATAGAAAAAAATTTCCACCTTCCTTCTGAAACAAACTGATTTTTTTCAAGAATTTTGAATCAAACAATTTATGTAAAATAAACATATCTCCCAACAAAAGATGAATGGTTTATGACAAAATGGGTAAGAATTATATTAAGAATTCACCCAAAGATATAACCTGCTTCAGTGGTTGTTGTTTGTTGATGTGGTTCTTAAGTGTTTCTCATTTCTCGTTTTTATATGGATAAGACCATTGGTTTTCCTGTTTGAATTGTTTTACACTAGTCATTTTGGGGCCCGTCATAGCTTGTTGTTCGGTGTGAGCCAAGGCTCTGTATTGAAGGCCGTACTTTGACCTATAATTGTTTACTTTTGCACATTGTGACTTGGATGAGAGTTGTCTCATTGGCACTCATACCACATCTTCTTATTTCTATAGAAATAAGGAAATGAAGTGTGAATGCTAACGAAATGGATGACTACTGAAAATCGTAAGAAAAAATGAGACCTTTGTTCATATAGCTCTTCAATTGTTTCGGTTTTATACATCCTTGGCTTTCAAATATTCAGCTTTGAGCGTTCCTGATGAAGGTAAATCCAGAAAAGCGCTTTGCATGCAAGAAATTTATAACATGTTGTTTTCATTTTTTTTACAGCACTGGGTCGATACTGCTGCTGGTGGACTATCAGTCCCGAGGGTATCATCAGCTCAGTAGTCAGTACCGAAGGGTACTGACATGATTTATAACAAACCTTTCTAAAATTGTCCGTTTATAAATTTTGAAATTTTAAAGAAACTAAGGTTTCAACTCCCTCAGGCAAAGTTGACTTTAGATGGATTTGGCTATTTTTTTTGGTCTTTTTGGTTATATAGCTCTTCAATTGTTTTGGTTTTATACATCCTTGGCATTTAAATATTCAGCTTTGAGCATTCCTGATGAAGGTAAATCCAGTAAAGCGCATCGGACGCAAGAAATTTATAGCATATTGTTTTCATTTTTTTGTCAGACTACCTTATAGCCTTCAGACTACAGAATCAACAGATTAAGATGATCACTAAAAATAAATATAAAATGGCTCAAAAGAGGAACAGTGAAAAAAATGCAACCCCATACAACACAATTAATCAGAAAGACATTCGTTTTCTAGTTCTTTATTTTTGGCTGAGAGGGGATTAGGTTTTGTCTTGTTTTGTCTTATTGGGGATCAATTTATTGTTTAAATATTATAGATTGATTGAATGATTGTTGTTAGCTCACCTGGCCCGAAGGGCCAAGTGAGCTTTCTCATCACTTGGCATCTGTCTTGCATCGTCGTCGTCGTTAACTTTTACATTTTGAACTTTTCTAGAGAACCACTGAATGGAATGAAACCAAACATGGCATGAATGTTCCTTATGAGGTGCTGACCAAGTGTTGTTACTTTGAAGCCGATCCATCATCCAATATGGCTGCCAGAGGGGGACTTAGTTTAACATAGGACCCTTTGGGAAATACATACAAATGTCTTCTTTTAGAGAACCACTAAATGGAATGAAACTAAACATGGCATGAATGTTCCTTATGAGGTGCTGACCAAGTGTTGTAACTTTGTAGGCACTCAATCATCCAAGATGGCCGCCAGCGGGGACTTCATTTAACATAGGACCTATGGACAATACATGCAAATGTCTTCTTTTAGAGAACCACTGAATGGAATGAAACCAAACATGGCATGAATGTTCCTTATGAGGTGCTGACCAAGTGCTGTTACTTTGTAGCAAATCCATCAACCAAGATAGCTGACAACGGGGAATTAGTTTAACAAAGGACCCTATGGACAATACATGCAAATGTCTTCTTTTAGAGAACCACTGAATGGAATGAAACCAAACATGGCATGAATGTTCCTTATGAGGTGCTGACCAAGTGTTGTTACTTTGAAGCTGATCCATTATCCAAGATGGCCGCCAGAGGGGACTTAGTTTAACATAGGACCCTATGGGAAATACATACAAATGTTTTCTTTTAGAGAACCATTAAATAGAATGAAACCAAACATGGCATGAATGTTCCTTATGAGGTGCTGACCAAGTGTTGTAACTTTGTAGGCAATCAATCATCCAAGATGGCCGCCAGCGGGGACTTCATTTAACATAGGACCTATGGACAATACATGCAAATGTCTTCTTTAGAGAACCACTGAATAGAATGAAACCAAACATGGCATGAATGTTCCTTATGAGGTGCTGACCAAGTGCTGTTACTTTGTAGCAAATCCATCAACCAAGATAGCTGACAACGGGGAATTAGTTTAACAAAGGACCCTATGGACAATACATGCAAATGTCTTCTTTTAGAGAACCACTGAATGGAATGAAACCAAACTTGGCATGAATGTTCCTTATGAGGTGCTGACCAAGTGTTGTTACTTTGAAGCCGATCCATCATCCAAGATGGCTGCCAGAGGGTGACTTAGTTTAACATAGGTCCCTATGGAAATACATACAAATGTCTTCTTTAGAGAACCACTAAATGGAATGAAACCAAACATGGCATGAATGATCCTTATGAGGTGCTGACCAAGTGTTGTTACTTTGTAGCAAATCCATCAACCAAGATGGCTGACAACGGGGAATTAGTTTAACAAAGGACCCAATGGGAAATATATACAAATGTCTTCTTCTAGAAAACCACTTAATGGAATGAAACCAAACATGGCATGAATGTTCCTTATGAGGTGCTGACCAAGTGTTGTTACTTTGAAGCCGATCCATCATTCAAGTTGGCCGCCAGAAGGGACTTAGTTTAACATAGGACCCTATGGGAAATACATACAAATGTCTTTTAGAGAACCACTAAATGGAATGAAATAAAACATGGCATGAATGTTCCTTATGAGGTGCTGACCAAGTGTTGTAACTTTGTAGGCAATCAATCATCCAAGATGGCCACCAGCGGGGACTTCGTTTAACAAAGGACCCTATGGACAATACATGCAAATGTCTTCTTTTAGAGAACCACTGAATGGAATGAAACCAAACATGGCATGAATGTTCCTTATGAGGTGCTGACCAAGTGTTGTTACTTTGTAGCAAATCCATCAACCAAGATAGCTGACAACGTGGAATTAGTTTAACAAAGGACCCTATGGACAATACATGCAAATGTCTTCTTTAGAGAACCACTGAATGGAATGAAACCAAACATGGCATGAATGTTCCTTATGAGGTGCTGACCAAGTGTTGTTACTTTGTAGCAAATCCATCAACCAAGATGGCTGACAACGGGGATTAGTTTAACAAAGGACCCTATGGGAAATATATGCAAATGTCTTCTTCTAGAAAACCGCTTAATGGAATGAAACCAAACATGGCATGAATGTTCCTTATGAGGTGCTGACCAAGTGTTGTTACTTTGAAGCCGATCCATCATCCAAGATGGCCGCCAGAGAGGGACTTAGTTTAACATAGGACCCTATGGGAAATACATACAAATGTTTTCTTTTAGAGAACCACTGAATGGAATGAAACCAAACATGGCATGAATGTTCCTAATGAGGTGCTGGCCAAGTGTTGTTACTTTGTAGCCAATCAATCATCCAAGATGGCTGCCAGCGGGAACTTAGTTTAACAAAGGACCCTATGGACAATACATACAAATGTCTTCTTTTAGAGAACCACTGAATGGAATGAAACCAAACATGGCATGAATGTTCCTTATGAGGTGCTGACCAAGTGTTGTTACTTTGTAGCAAATCCATCAACCAAGATGGCTGCCAACGGGGAATTAGTTTAACAAAGGACCCTATGGGAAATATATACAAATGTCTTCTTCTAGAAAACCGCTTAATGGATTGAAACCAAACATGGTATGAATGTTTCTTTTGAGGTGCTGACCAAATGTTGTTACTTTGTAGCTGATTTGTCATCCAAGATGGCTGCCAGCAGGGGAGTAAGTTTAACATAGGACCCTATGGGAAATACATACAAATGTTTGCCTCTAGAGAACCACTGAATAGAATAAATCCAAACATGGCATGAATGTTCCTAATGAGGTGCTGACCAAATGTTGTTACTTTGTAGCTGATTTGTCATCCAAAATGGCCGCCAGCAGGGGACTTAGTTTAACATAAGACACTATGTGAAATACATACAAATGCTTCTTCTAGAGGAGCACTGAATGGAATGAAACCAAACATGGCATAAATGTTCCTTTGGGGTGCTGATGAAGACCTTAATACATGTATCTTTATAGATTGAGATATACTGTAAACTGCAAAAATATCAAGAAAAGAAGATCTACACATAAGTCAACATGAGCAAAATTGTCAATTGACATCTTGTTGGAGTTATTGTCCTTATAAAGTCATTTTCTACAATTTCAATGAATTTATTGGTAATTTCTGTAAATTTTACAAAAGTCTTCTGCTTTTGATTAAATTACTGGGCCAATATTAAACCAAATTTGGCCTCAATCATTATTAGGTATCTGTTATGATTTTAATCTATTTTACATGATTTCCAAAACCAAAGTAGAATCAGATGAGCGACACAGGCTCTAGTTTGCTTTCCTCCAGTGGTAAATATTTCTGCCTATTCTGGACCCGAATAAAAAGAGATTAATCAAACATTGTCTCAAAACATAAATTTTATTTGTACTCTGCTTGAAACATTCTTCCTGTTTCTAAGCCTTGTACAAATATAAAATTTATATTTTTGGTTATTCTATATATTACATGTAAGAAGTTACAAACGGACAAATCCTATACATTAGAGATTAGGCTATACAACTCATAGTGATATCAGGTGTAGTTCAGAATCTAAGCCCTAAATATAAAAATAAGGAGATGTGGTATGATTGCCAATGAGACAACTCTCCACCAAGACGTCATTAACAGTCAAAGAAAAACATGACCTTGTGCAATGCCAAAGTTAATCAATCATAGATTATTTTGGTCTTGGCCTTTACTGTCCTATTTTCAACATTTGGTTTTCTAGTTTTTTCTTTGTAACATAGTTGCATATGAAAGTTTCAGACTTTCTCTTTATGTGTCATGAGTTAACATGTTGCAATTGAATACTTTTCTAAATGTTATTATATATATATTACAGAAATCTATTAAACAGCCAAGACACCTTATATGGTTGGTAGTTCTTACTGAATCCAATAATAGTTTTTGGATCATACATTTGGGTATTTGTTGAGAATCACAAATGGACAAATTTGATTTATAGACCAAAGGATACTTTGTCAACCTTGGATGTATCTGAATAATACATATGGAATGCTATAAAGAAAACTCATAAACATTTTGCAGTTACTGTGAAAAAAGGTTTATCATATTTTGATCACCAACATAAAACATGACAGATTTAATGCTGCATTTGATGGATAGTGTAAAATCCATGTCAAAATTGGTATCACATACCATACCAACCTTAGACTATCAGATTGCCAACTATTGATATTGGTCAAACATGCATAGTCTTCAACAACAAAAATCAAAATTCTATTTATATTTTGTATTTTGATTTTTATAATTTAGAAAACATGCTATCATAGATTTTTATTCAAAACTTGTGTACTCAGATTTTAATTTGTTATTCAACCATTCCCTGCACTGAATTTATTTCAAAAGTATTAGTTTACTTGATGTTAGTGATAATTCTTTTTATTGTTATGCATTGATTACAGTGGCGGATCCAGGGTTTTCAAAAGAGGAGTGGCCGACTGCAAAAATCAGAAAAATGTTAAAAATTATTTAGCCACCTGTATCCATCACTTTTACAATTGAAAGATTGATTGGGGTGGGCAATACATCAAGATTTATTGTACACTGTTATGTTTCACATGTCTAGGCAGCAAAATAACAAACTGTGATAATTAGATTAAAAATATAATTGTAAGTTTTATTATATTTTGATATTATTTTGTACTCAATATATTATTTTACACTTGTCATATCTTGCAATGATTATAGTTTTACTAAAAATGGTTTTACCTGTTGTTTTCAGATCATGTTCAGGGTCTACTTTTTATGCCTTACTGGATTATTTTGCTCCCAATATGAATACATGGAGATGTGGAGATGTGGGTAAACATAAACAGCTGACTATGCGGTATGGGCTTTGCTCATTGTTGAAGGCCGTACTGTGACCTATAGTTGTTAATTTGTGTGTCATTTAGTCTCTTGTGAAGAGTTGTCTCATTGGCAATCATACCACATCCTTTTATATATCAATGAGAAAGATACCCAAACACACACACAAAATCAGAAAATCAACACTGAAGTGTCTTTTAAAATGCATGTTTCAGATGGATAAACCCAAAATGTGTGTAAAATAAAAAGAATTGTAGTATCTGTGATGTGGGTACAGAGATGTGGGTATACATCAATAAGCAAGCTAACCAATGACACAATAGTCATTAGACATCTATTTTCATATGGGTTCATTGTTTAAGGGGAAGGACAGGGACAAATTAAAAACAGCTGTTAATAGATTCAAATATTTATACAATTATGAATTGGCATTCACAATCCAGTGAAATACACTAATTCATATATATTCATAACTCTGTAATCACTTTTTATGCCTAGGCCACTCAGTGTCTGTTTCATTATGCCTACTGATATTGAGCTGGGTGCATAATGGTGGGTGACAGATACAATTTGAAACCCCTTCCTCCTCGAACATAGACACATGAATAGATTTTCTGTGGTCTGTGTTTATTATAACAAGATAACCTAATGAATGGTTACATACATTTACTGTATGTTAGATTGCTAGCTTAATATACCAAAAACTGCTTTCACTTTTTAGTTCTGTAGTTGTTCGTCATATTCCACTGATATGTTTGCTCTTTTGGCCGAAACGGCAGTGTGTTTTGCTGTCATTATTTATTGTACATTCTATCGGCATCTGTTGGTATTTAAAAAGTATCTCTTTGCTTTGGACTAAATTTGACAAGAAACTTTACTGTTACAATTTTCAACCTATGGCTATTCATTCAATGTTCCAACATACTGACCAACATGACTTCTGTTATGTATATATATATATATGTTCCTTGGATGTGCATCTAAATCAGGGGATCCAATATGGCAACAATAACTATAAATATACATTGTCAGAAAATTTATAATCAGATGAAATAAATGATCTAACCAATTTGATGATGATGAATTTGTGTTTAACGACCAGTTGCAAATATTACATGCATATCAGGACAATAACATGTTAACTAATTTGAACAATTTTCTTGGTATTTTCCTTAGATGTTTCCCGATCAGATTTTTACTCATGCTAGATAGTTTCTTAAAATCTAGGATAGTTGCCTCTGCCTAACAAAGTTTTACTGCATGACAAAAGAACTCCTCCAAAGGGATTGAGCCCACAATTTATCTGTAGAATTATATGCGACATTGTAATCCTGTTATCCAACATTGAGGCTGTTACTATTAATTACCACATACCAACAGTTTAAGGGCAATATGACAAT
Organism: Mytilus coruscus; assembly: GCA_017311375.1. Classification (NCBI taxonomy): domain Eukaryota; kingdom Metazoa; phylum Mollusca; class Bivalvia; order Mytilida; family Mytilidae; genus Mytilus; species Mytilus coruscus. The sequence continues at coordinate 88,522,154 of CM029603.1, forward strand.
TAGAAATGAAATCTTTGGTCACATACAGCTTTAATTTTTGGTCTGGTTACAATGCACCCGCCTCTTCTCTCCGTTTATACAGTATATACAGTTGATACCATATTCCAGGGCTTAATTTGTATTTCCTATCATGATTTCCTTGAAAGAGGGTTGCTGCCCACAAGGAAGCTTTTAAAGTAAGAGTTCCAAGTGATGAAGTTGAAATCATCCATTCGTAAATTTTACGGACGCCGTCACGAGTTGGTTGACCGTTATGGGATATCCGTCTCACAGATGACAACAGACATGTTCCAATTGTCTACAAATAATTGCCTCCCTTCTCCCCGATTGTGACCTACTTTTTAGCCATGGCGTTGTCAGTTTATTTTCGACTTATGAGTTTGAATACCCTATGGTATCCTTCACCTCTCTTTATAACTGCTTTTACATCGTGATTAGAGAAAATAACTTTCAATCAGTTGTACATCAAAAGGCTTTGAATACCTAATGAAATTCTAAGAAGAAATTATATATTAATTGTAAAATAAACAAATAATTAGTTGCCTTTGTCCACGCTTGTAATGTTTGTTTCCGTAACTGCATATGCATTTTGGAAAAATGACGCTATCAGCGGCATGTTTCCGATACCATTGACCAGAACTAACGGAAGTTGATTATGCCTCCGCCTACCGCACTCGGTTTCATATTTACTATTTTACATACTAACTGGAATCTGATTGTTTTAGTCCTCCTACAAAATACAACAACTCCCGGTTTCAAAATTTCACGGACTGAATCCTTATTAAAAGAAAAATAACGATGCTACAAATATCATTTCACTGGGATTTTTTAGTTAAATTTTAGAAAACAGAAAATATATGGGATATATTTATTCGTGCAGTCTTTAAAGTTTCAGTCCTAGATAATTTGCATAAAACAGTGAATGATAAGTCTAGAGAGTCACAAATGAATAAGTAAAATCTAGAGAGTGTAATGACCTTTAACTTATAAATAACCCTATGAACTATGAACCGACCAATCACAAGCAGTATTGAAATTCGCTGCCTTAAACCGGTAGTTGTTGTATTTTGTAGGAGGACTAAAACAATCACATGAAAATTTATTGACAAATCTTGTGTATTGAGGTAAGGGTACCCTAAGGGTAAATACAATCCATACCATCTGAAAGAAAAGCTTTTCATGAATCGAATGGTGTATGGAACAATAAATTTGAGAACGAATTGACAGCAAAATAAGGGTTTGAAGCGGAGAGGTGAAAAAGTAGTTGGGTACCTTCTCGTAAATATACGTTGATAGTGGGGCTTCCATGGATAGAAACAAGTGCCTGTGGTTCTGATCCGGCCAAAACAGGATTTCGGAACGTCTCTAGTTTTTAGATCGTAAGTCACGATCTCAAACTGAAAGTAAACAGTTATTTGTACGACCCAGTTTTTATTTACTCACCATAAACAAGCTGAAACGTTCAGTATGGCATATATTTTAGGTTAAAGACGGTCCCATTCATTTGAAAAGCATTTTAAAAGTAGACGATGGAATTATTTCAGGTTTGGGGAACGAGTAAATTATCACAAAGTTCATTTCTTGACGACCTCATAATTTCATCATGTCGATGGTACAAATCGATTTTTACTATTTACTTTCGCTTCTCATGTTTTGTAAACGGTCTTTTATTTTTAAACCCGAACCAGGCATATGCATTCTGTAATTGCGCAAATCTTCGTTCTTTGGTCAATTGGCTTATGGATAGTTGTATCAATTTCAACTCTTACATTATTTTTTTTTAAAATATATTTGCATTACACATGCAATGGCAGTACCTTTCCAATTACTATTTATGTGTTGTGTCTAAATTAAAGTTGTAACACTTTATAGTGACTGGAAAGGGTAGAAAATTCATCAGATGAGAAAAGGCTGAAGATACATGGAAACGGCACCAAATCATTAGATATTGCATCTTATAAAAGAGACTGAGATTTGGATAGTTCCACTTCAAGGTAAAAATGTTTATCTCTTGTGAAATGAAATAAAAAATATTGTAACACTGTAGTTAATCAATAAAGATACTATTAAATGTATTTCTGTATTGGCCTTATTGTTGGTCCTCGGCCAGCAGTATTGGCCTCGGCTTCGCCTCAGACCAATACACCAAGACATGGACCAATAACAAGGACAATACAGAAGTACTTACGCAATAATATTATAGAATGACAGTATGGTTCAATAGCGGGAATCAGCCCCTCAACTACTTTTTACATAAATATTAACTTCTGGCTTCAACTCCTTGTTCGTCTTGTCTGGAGATCTTGTTGTAGTTCCAGTTAGGCAAGCATTTTAGAGACGTATCCCGTCCATCCTCTCTTGACTTGTAATTTCTGGTGATAGATTTTGCCGCTTGACGTTGTATCCTTTCAAGCTTGTTTTTTTTGTTACCGTGTAGGGGTCCCATACTATGGCTCCATATTAAATTGTAAGATCCATTCCTAAAGGTCTAGATCATTGTTCTAATCTGACACAAATTTCAATAACTGGAATGCTACCCAAGTTGAATATATGGTGACCTACTAGAACAGCATTATCACTATTGAAATTGTGTTTAATACCATGATTGTTCAATGTCATTAACTTAAATGGAGACAGACATTTGACCTAAAAGGTGGTGTGGGAGTGCAAAATCAAAACTAACTGACCTTGATATATGGTTAAAGAATGAATATCAATTACATGGGTCAACATGGTCAAGGGCAGTGTTGTTATGAAATAACAATATGGCAGAGAAGTGGTTTCAAGTTTCATATAAAGCGACCTGACTGACATGAAATAAAAAATCAAAGGAGTATCCCTATTTGTCTAATCTTCAAGGTGAAATAAAACTAGTAAAACAATATTATACTATTGTCTAAATCTACAGAAATATAATTTGCAGAAATAACTAGGTCACTAGTAACTTATTTAATGAGTATGTGGGGTATAAGAGCTTGATAACAACAGGCTCTTCATAATCATTTGGTTTGAAAAGGATACTAGTAGTCTATATTCTTGATTTAGAAAAATGTAATTGCAAGACAAAAATCACATTACTTAGAATACTTTAGATCATTCAGGTAGTCTTTATTTATATGTACAAAAGAACAGCCAGTAGTCATTGGATATTGTAGATCATTCAAATAGTCTTGACCTATTTATTAGTACAAAAGAACAGCCAGTAGTCATTGGATATTGTAGATCATTCTGGTAGTCTTGACCTATTTATTTATAGAAAAAAAACAGCCAGTAGTCATTGGATACTGTAGATCATTCAGGTAGTCTTGACCTATACATTTGTACTAAAAAAACAGCCAGTTGTCATCTTCACATAACACACACATATACGAATATCAATTATATGCTTACGAGACATGTTGGAATGTTAAACTAATTACGGTATGTGAAAATCAAGACTTGCATAAAAAATATCACAATATTAGAGACAGTGGCGTCATTTTTCCTCAGAGCTTTCAGCTCTTTGATTTATGAGACGAGATAGCTGGTTTTGTGCTCAACCCCAAATCGGAGGGCCAGTGGATTTGGTATTAAGGTTCCAGATCTTTAGATCAGTTGCCAACCAAGGCTTACGAGTCATGATCTGTCCAGTTTTGTTCCAGTTGTCCTCTAAGATAGACAGATGGCCTTGCTGGGGTAATGACTCATATCTAGCCAAACTATTTACTCATAGCTGGAGCAAGGTTAATAAATGTTAGGTAGTTCACACATAGATGGGCATACACACTGCATCTCTAGAGCCTTTGCTGCTCCTAGATTAGTAATGGAAGTTTTAATACACTAACCTTTAAGCGGTCTCCGGTAGGTTTTCACTATATATTTTGAATATCAAACTGGCACTTTGACCCTCCGTAAACATAGAAGACAAGTAGTTTATCCAAATTCCTTTTGGTCTCGTTTGTATCTTTGTATCGGTGGGTGGGTGGGGTCTCACCGTCATGTAAGCGATCTGCGGTAGGTTTTACTATATATTTCTTTTCTTTTTTTTTCGGCTTTCCATAATTATTTCTATTTCTATTTTCAAATGTTACTAGAGTGATCGTTTGTTTTCGTTTCTAGAAATATCACATATAAAAGTACATCTTTGATGTCGTTTTATTGATAAAATCTATATTTCATAAAACAAATGTGCGATTTACATAAGGGTTTATATTTGAGAGAATTTATGACAGGTTGAAGGGTCATAAAACGATTTTCTACATATCTTTTACTCCTTTTAACTATGACTATCATGCTTTTAATGTTATCGAATATTTTAACTTTTATAATTTTCAAACAAATTTTAATATCGAACTGACTGCTAGCAGCCGGTTGGATATTGAATATCGAATATCGAATAACGAACCGGCTGATAACTTCACATTCATTGACCAAGCGAGGATTTTGACAATTCCAAATATTTTATGTTAACTTCTATCTTTTGTTTTATTATTATTCAAAAGTAATCCACAAATTTACGTATCTGAAAACTTTTTTCATTTTGAAACAGCGATCCACGAATTTACGTATCCCACGAAATGTCTTTTTTTCTCTATCCACGAAAATTGATACCCACGAAGATAAATGAATCAACAGTATTAAGTTTATCAGTAAGCGACCAAGATTGCACATCAATAACCTCTAAAACATATGTTCAATCCTTATTGTTCTAAACCCAAACATTTGGTATTTTTTCATTCAATATCATCTTTATTAATACCCTTGATTCCATTCATGTGTATCGCGCATGAATACATCACAGCAAAATCAACGGTAACGAAATGAGTTATTTAAGGAAAATATTCTAACGGACCTATCACATCCAAGTAATTGTAGATATGCTTATCCTATAAGAACTGCACAAAAGATCAGCATAATGTCAATATTGAATACATTCCGAATGTTTTAATTGCCTTCATACTTTAAAAATGTTGTGTAATGACATTATTTTGTAAACCTGTAGAGATATAGAAATAATAGTTTGTATTTGTTGATAGCAACCTGCTGGTTTAGGAAAATGCATGAGGTCGTCGGACTATCCTAGCGGCCAGTAAGGGACGACCATTTGATATTCTGGGGCAGGAGGATTTGTTTTGGATGGGTTATTTATTTTGTGGACCAAAAGGACAGATTATTTATTTTCTGCACTGTTGAAGCATGATTTTCATTTCCATTAAAACAAGGGACTGATTATCTATTTTCACAATTTTATTTATGATATTTGAAAACATACAATTTTAAATTCTTAAATAAATAACATAGTCAATTAAGTCAATCAGAATTAATCATCATCCTCTGAAGTTAATCTTCTGAATTGCAAACTGCATATATTGCATACGTACAAGGTATTAAAACTGGGCTGTAACTAGCCTCTTTTAAAAGTTGTCAAACATTTTCGCCGAGCGGAGCGAGGCGAAAAAATCAGCGAAGAGTCTGGGGTTCGCTGAAGGCCCCAAGAAGCTATAGAAAAAATGGCGCAAAATCATGCATTATGCGCGTTTCCCAGACCCTTTCTTAATCTGAAACGCAAGTTCTGTTTTAATTTTTTGACAATATTCTGGTCTCAAAGCAAAATATATAGATTCAGTGTAAGACTTTTAGTTTTTAGGGACAACATCAAAAGACCAATATGTAGGACAAAGCAAAAAATGTTTCAGTTTGCAGAAAAACCTTTTATACCTGTCAATTATGTTTTTTTCAAATTAAGTTAAGAGGGGGCTGATTATCATTGATATAACTATGTCAAGTCAGTTTTTATAACACATTTCAATTACAACTTGATGTAGTTCCTAACTGGGATACAATTTAAAGTAGTTTGTAATAGACAAAAGGTCCTGAAATATAATAAAACTCAAGTTTAAAACATAATTACTAAATTACAAATAGAATGCAACACTAAGAGAATAGTCATAAAGAAGGGCAATCAATGAACAAAAGACAAACCTGGAACAGATAAAACACAAAACGACAAACATTATAGACAATCAACACTGAAAAATAAAAATAAATGAGAAACATGCATGGATCTCAAAATCAGGGGCTACGTCAGAGGGTGAACAGAACTTGCTTCTTGCAAGACACTTGCCGTGAAAACAATTTGATATGAAGACAAGCTTTTGTTTTGAAATTTCCAACATGAGGCATTTGCCTCAATGTAGTTACGGCCTTGTAATAAAAGTGAGGTAAATGTTCACGAGACAATATACCTCAAGTGAAATGAAACCCATTTTCAAACATTTCAAATTTCAAATACATTAATATTTATATTATTAAAAGATTTGGGAAGTTTTCCCGAAAAAAATATGAAAAAAGACGAATTTTGGAAGAATCTGGTGCCATCTCATACTTCAGAATAGCATTTATAAAATGGCTTAAAAGACCTGCCAAGTTATTTTCAATACATTGTAAGTCAGGTTATTTATTTTCAAACTACCACAGAACAAACCATTCATTTTGTTATTATCAAGGCTGAGTTATTTATTTTCAAAATCCTCCTGGTCCCCCAGAATATCAAATGGTCGTCCCTAAGTAAAATATTGTTTCATCCTAAATCTGCATAATAATTACAAATGTGAATCATATGTGATTGATACAATAATATTGAATATTTTGTTTATTTTATAATCCAAGGTTATTATTGTCTGTTATCCAGCCTTGAGCATTCATTAGATAGTAACAGACGCGGTGCCCTTGACTTGGTAGTCCATGAAAACTTGTCCCATAAAGTTTTGGATGAAAAAATCGCTGGTTTCATTGTACAAGCGGTTCCCATGTCCATAGATGTTACGATTGTAAGAGATTTTAATGGTCAATGAGTAGTATTTGTTCAACTCGCCATCAATGTTTTAATAATAACAACCACAACAGAATCTTACTCCGTAGGAAAAAACCCAAACAATTTCTACTCAATTGTTTATGTAAATTAATAGTTAGATAATATATGGGGTAAATATTACATTCATGTAGTCAAAACCTTTATGGGCTGACTTGATAGTATATTCCAGACTTTATCGCTACTTTTGAGATAAAATCATAGTGCACTGAGTATAAAACTCTATTCAATTAATCCATAAACTATCACGAAATTTACCAATGTAATACATACTTTGATATTAAAGTTACAAAATGATCTGTATATATAAATTGTGCATGTCGCATGAGTTTATCTATTGTAGAAATATCAACGATGTCGTTGTCGAACATGTCGAAGTCATATTTAAAATTGGAGTTATCGTCCTTTTTCATAATCGTTTTTGAAATTAACTACAGTTATGTACACACGAAGATATCTCCTTTCAAAGTCTTTCCTTGAAATACGTTATATGCTATCCTATACAATGCAATATTATTTTTTAGTTCCCTAGAAAGAGAATGCAATATTTACCCTTTAGTGCTCAGATATTATTAAGTAATAAAAGTGTCAAAACAAAATCTTCAAAAATAAAAAATGCCAACTACTGACAGCAAACACAGAGAAAAATAAGTTGATAACACGTTGTATTGATACAGTCTTTCAACTGCATAGGTAGATTATAGCATCAGAAGATGAAGTGGAACAACACATCAAAACCAGAATTAGGAAAGCAAGATCTGCTTTCAGACTTCAGAACATTTAGAAAGCATCAATATTTAGAATTAAGACCACATTGAAAATCTTTAACAGCTTGTAGTATATGTATAACTGCATGTCGTAGAATGTTGGAGAATGTCTGGAGAAGATACCAATATGCTATCCAACTTCCATTACACATGGCTAAGGAGAATTCTGAAGATATAGTTACAAAAGATATTTAATAAAGAACAACATAAGATGACATTATACATGATAACATTATAGCAAGATATTGAGACCATTCCACGTAACAGAAAAATAGGGATGAATTGGCCATGTCCGTTGCAAATCAATTGTACAGTCTGAACATAGACTTAAACGACTGCAAGCGAGTTATCTGAACAGTATTGAATTAAGCGCAGTGGAAAAGTCTGAAATTGACTGAAAATTAATAAACAATATATATATTGTTCAGTCTTTAATATCAAAATAAATGTTTTAATCAAAATTGGTTAACTAGTAAGAGCAACCAGGTCGAATGTAAAAAGAAACCAACCGAAGCAAAATAGAGGTCGACACACAAAATTTAAAGAAATATATTAGCACAACAGTTCTTGACATCAATGTTGCCGAAGTTTTTCAGCTCATAATTGTTTTGAAAGGCTCTGCAAGTTTTAAAGAAAACAAAATCAGAATTGTAGAACAATTTCCAAAGTTTTTCCCAAAATCAAACCATTTTTGACCATAAACTTTAAAATTTTTAGTAATCTCCTATGTTTTTTTTCAGTTTATTGCATTTTGGTATTTTCGGTTGTGGTCCTTATATTGATGGACATTCTAAAACTTATTTTTGTATCTCTTTATTGTTGTTGATGAGCTGTATTTTTCCAGCTGTTTTTTGTGTGTGTGTAGGATATAGGAACATTCTCATATCATCGTGAAGTCGTACAACAACATTTGCTGTTGGTATATATAATGTTGGAAATATGTGAAATGCAATAATAGAAGAACGATAATTATAACGAAGTGACATTCAAATTTACTCAAGCATGGGTATATTAAATAAAGACAAACATCTTGTGCTATGATCACTTATCTAGAAGACGCATTGTTGTGTTACTCGGGTTTTAAAATTCTAATTCAGGATGTTATTGAAAAGTTTCTTATTACTTATAAATTCATGTTTGAAGTAAATCCAGGATAGGTCCAAGTAAGTATTTCATCTCTTTGTTTTCGTCATTATTTACATATTTTTACAAATAAGTACATGAAAGAGTTAAATAAAGGTATCTGCTTTTATCTAAAACATTTTTCCCATCTAAACAACTAGATGGTTTTATGATCAAAACATGTCATAAATAGGAGAGTTTTAGTTGAAGATATAAGATACTGACATTAAAAAATTAGATACTTTTCTCTAATCTTAAAGAAGTAAGAACCAAACTTGTTTATACTAATTCTTCAGTAAATATTTGAATAATTTTCATACCCAACATTTCTGTCATCAACATACATGGTCACTTAACTATATTTGACTATTTAATGATATAGCAGCCGCAACTCAATACGTTTTTTCTAAATATATTAAAATAAGAGTAAATCAGTGCATTTACAAAAAGAACAGGAGGAATACAGACACTTACTCCAATTGAATAAGATTTGTGTTAATGTCTCCAAGAAGAAAATAGATTGAAATGATTACAATATCGGTAATAGCATATTTCTTGAAGAATATGAATATACAATATGAAAATCATGTAATATTTGTAATACTCTTAATCACGTTGATTTAAAACAGAAACCAACATATTCTTTTCCGTTGAATATTATAACCTTAAATAAGAACCAACAGTAGTTAACCTATATTCAAATCTATTAAATACTAGTTGGTAAAGTTACATATCAGACGATAATTCTAATATCAAAAGAAATAAGACGGCAAACATATATGCCTCAGATCAGTGAATTAGTTTTCTAGTACGGTGATCTCTAGTCATTTGGTAGTAAATAGCTTTCTTGTAGGTAACGATAGGACATTTCTTATTTTATATTTGTTTGTATTTGTAGTAATCAAAGTTATGTTTTGTATTCTGTTTTAAATTCATCGAGATTAAGTAAACTTTGCGCTAACAACGTAAATCAAAATATATGTAGTTAAAACGTAGCTTTTCGTCCACTAGAATTTAGGTATTGGTAATCAATTTGGGGAAAATACTTAAATTTGCCATAATCCACGACGAGTGCCGTTAAACCCAGTTCAGACATTTAAAATTTGAGTTCTGACAGGCACAGTAATGCAGTAAGCAGTGAAAACTTATAAAAACCAATTTAAAACCCATGAATTTGCTCTAATGTAATATTATCCCTAATTAGAAATATAATACGTATGATAATTAGAAGTTATTTGTAAAAATAAATATTATATGTACATATGGACAATAGAGTAATAACATCTTTATTCAGTCTGAAAATAGTAAGTCAAGCACCCATCAGACAAGCACTGTGTAACATGACCATAACAAAAAGAGGCAAAAATAACTGATATTATCACTCATTTTCGATGTCGTTTGACTTTCCTTCTTATTCACGAAAATTTGAAATATTTACACACATGGAGAGTATTATTTCTCACGTTTTTAGTTCTAATCTACACCAAATTGTTCTCATAAATTAAATCTATAAAATGTTGACATCAGATTTGAATAGTTTGAATGATAACAAAGGATTTTAAAACATTGAATACGTTTTGATCTTTAGCTTTATACAACTATACTGATTATATCTACAGAACAATAGACATTGAACCAGGTGTCTTATTAATTTATATTACATATAGAATTACTAGCCCACACTTATGGTACTACAGACGAGGTTTCGTCTCCATAAGACTAATTAGTTGCGCACAATATTCAAAACAGTAGAAAAGCCAAATGTAAAACTGAAAATTCCAGAACAATGCACTAAATAAGGCTCAGGCAATATATTCATGGGGTTGAAAACTTTATTGTTTCAAATAATTCATCATTTTATAAACAGTAAATTTACAGAAAATTAACATATCAATTATATTGCATGTCAACACAAAAGTTACAACTTTGCTGGTAATTACCTCATGGACAAAACGTCAACCAGCAGTGGCATCGAAAAGTCTTGATATAGTAAGCAAAACTATAAAGAATGTGACGATTTTGAATTAGACCTCTAGAATGTTTAAAATCCGTATCTGATTGACGATCATTGCTGAATATACCTCATCTTCATTTTTCAGAAGACCATCTTTTACTGTAGGAGAAATGGTAGTAAAAGCTTTAGAAAATATTAAGTCGGACATCTTGACCTAGTGGCTATATATAGTCCTTTAAACAAATCTTGTGAAGTGTTGGTATCCAGTATAAAAAAATAGACAGTAAAAGGTAAGGTCAATTTCCCTCAATTTATTTCATACACGAGTCATTTTCTAAAAAGGTCATTCAACCGTTTCTCAAATTCACAGTACCATGGATTAATATGTGTATTTTAAGAATCCAGAAACATTTTGGTGTATATTCGAACAGTAACCAAAATAAAATGTTTAAGTATTAATTCAAATAATGTATAACAAGGACACTCTATACCAAACCCCAAGTTCTGTTGGGAGTTAAAGCTGTATTTAGTCCTTGGAACTGAAATTGATCTAGTTTGGTTAGTCATGTCCTTTGATACAAGATTATACAAAATGTATTAATAATTAGCAGTAATGTAACATGTAGCCTTGAATATTACATAAATTTATTGAAATACATAAAATTGTTGATAATGATCTTGTGGAAGCACACGTTCAAGCTCGTTCACTAGCTACACCTTTTCCCGAGATACGGGAAAATGCCAAAGAAGCTTTTGAAGGACTTTTCTAAAGAGCATCTACAATCGCCAATAAGAACGACATTACGATCAACAAACCGCAAACATCCGGACGCCAACGCCAAAGGGCAAATGCAGCAGCTGAAACTGTAGAACAGCATTACCGGATCAACATTTTTATACCTCTGATTGATCACATCATTAAACCTCTCAATGACAGATTCCCGGACATACTAAGCCAATGCTTTACGGATTTTACTTGCTACCACAGTATTTTTGTAACTTGACGGAAGACATTACAGGCTCTGTTGCTAATGAGTACATACAAGATATCCCATACCCTGATGACTTGCCACAAGAAGTTCACTGATGGAAAACTTTTACGTCTATTAAGGAGATTGGGTCAAAATGTACAAAAGAGCAAGCAATCAAACACACGCAGTTCTACCCAAATATAAAAAAAAATACTATTGCTTCTGTTAGCCTTGCCAGTTGGGCCTTGCAGTTGTGAGAGATCTTTTCTGCGCTACGGCGCCTTAAAACATGGAACAGGTCAACAATGTCGGAAAGCAGATTGTGTGGTCTGGCTATGCTACACATGCACAGAAGTGACAATGTTGGCAATATTGAATGCATAGAAGTGCTAAAGTGATGGGATTCGTCCGGGCACAGAAAAATCGCCTTAGCATTTGACAAAGCCTAACCGAATAAAACTTCAGTGTAAACAAACAGTGTTACGTTATAATAATTTGAATTTGATAATTAAAGTTATGAGTTATTAAGTATGCATTTTTATTTTAAGGTTTGAAAATTGTGTCTCTGAAACGAAGTCAAAATAACTCGATTGGGACAGCTAAAAAGGAAACGAAGTCAAAATAGCTCGATTGGGACAGCCAAAAAGCATGATAAACCACAAAAATGCTCAACTTCAGGGCCTTTCATTTTAAGTTTGCAAATTGTTTCCTTAAACTAAGTAAAATAGCTTGTGAAGAGTCATAAAGCAGGATAAAGCGTAAAAATCTTACTTTATCGGCACACCTAATCTAACTCTGGTTTATAACTGTATTCAATATATTCCAGGCGCTTATTTATTGAAATGTAACAAAAATCTAACAAGTGGTGGATTCTAGGAGGTACATTGCATACAGGAAAATGCCCGAAAAATATCATTTTCTGCATAAATGGGTCCAAAAATTTTTCGCCGAAATTTTTGATACTCAACTGCCTCCCTTACAGGATAGGCAATTTACGGCCCTGAATGATTTATTAGAAAATTAAGATACGTCAGTTCCGATTCTGTAAACATGACTGTTATAGTGTGCTCTATTTTGGCATTGATGTAAGTATACAATAAGTGTAAAACAAAGAAAATTGGTTGGAAGAAATCACTGAGTTCGTGACATTTTTCTTTATGCTTTCAAAACTCAATTTTGCTAAACAAATCCGGCGTAAAGCCCGCGACCATTTGTTTTTGGAATAATCTTAAACAGTACAAGAATTTGTCAATGTTTGTATGGTATATGATCAAAAGGACATCTAGACTATCAAATTTTTTAAGTAACCAAACTGGATAATTTTTGTATACAGCAAAGATATTGCAGAGTTCTTAAAATCTATTTTTCCCTGGTGGTACTTGAAGAAAATCTGCTGGTCCTAACTATTATTTCTATTGCAAAATTTCGATAGTCAAAACCTTTGGACCACCACAAAGTATATAAGGTCACAGGTCAGATTGCGTTTGACTAAATCCGTTGGTTGTTTACTGATTGATACTTTAGTCTGGGAGAACAAGATTTATTTCAGTGTTACTTGTAATTAGCTTTGAACAAACTTTCAATAACTGCAAATACTCTTATTTCGGTGCTTTGTGTCTATTTTCTTAATGTTAGTTGTTTTCGTACCGATCTTTTGAGTTAATCTTATTCCAACTGATTTTTACAGTTTGTATTTATATTGTACTGTTACACCACTGTCCTAGTTTAGGGAGGGTTGGGCTGGCGCTAACAACCCTGCAATATTCTTTATGTGCCTGTCCCAAGTCAGGAGCCTGTAGTTCCGTGGTTGTCTGTCGACTCATATTTGATTTTTATAAATTGTTTTGTTATATATAATTAGATTGTTAGTTATTTCCGTTTGTATTGTTTCACATTTTTCATATCAGGGCCTTTTATAGCCGACTATACGGTATGGGGTTTTGTCATTGTTGAAAACGATATGGTTGCTTATAGTTGCTTTCATCCACTTCATTTGAACTTGGGTGGATAGTTGCTTCATTGGCAATCATACTACATCTCATTATATTCACATTACATACCTTACTTTTAAACTCATGTTTTCCTGAACATGCATGGAATAATTGTTACTGGACGTTAAAATTAAGCAACCAACAATCAATCATTTTAAACTTGTGTTAAATGAAGGAAAACCATTTGATATTTATTTTTAGGGGTGGGTGGGGACAAGAGGATTTTGAATATGAATGTGGTGGCAAGGTAAGAGCTGAAAAATAGGCATAATTAGCGACAGATTAAAATGAATAATAAATCAGCAAAAATCCTCTTGCACCCTCCCCTCCCAGAATATCAAATAGGCGTTCCCTTACTGTTATTGTCCGTGTAGTTCTTATATTTATCCAGCTTATCGTCCCTACAGGATGTCGTACTAATGCTGTCATACTGTAAAACGTGTATCACACAGCTCACATTCTATTATATCTGCATTCATAAATTTATTAATGTCATTTAGACTAAGGGACGCCATGTTTGTTATGTGCCTCTGCCGTCTAAACTACCTATTTAAACGGAAGAGGTAGAAGAGAGCCAGAAGATCTTCCCAATGCGAAAAAAAAACAGAAATGGACCTCTCCTGACTCACTACCGAAAGACAAAAACACGCCCCTGTTAATCCTGCTCATGTTTTAAGTGTATGGCGGCTTTTATTGTTCTCAGCAGGGCAACTGTATATTAATAGTCCTTTGTTATGTTTTTCTTATTTAAGTTATTTAACTAATCTATGTTTTTATGCTGCAAAACATTAACTTTTTCTTTTGTGTTTTTACGTTATATGCGCATGTTTCAATATGTGTTTTACTATTAGACTTGCTTGGTTGAACTTTAAATTGTGTTTTACGCATTTACGTATGCATAATATGAATTATTACTCATTGCGTGTGGTCACGATTTGATATGCATGTATTGTTTGGTGTGCTATTGTTTACAATTTCTCAGTAGATTTACCTTCGTCTGGAACGCCCAAACCCCAAAAATTTGAAATTCAAGGAAGTCTATAAATAAAAGTTGTGGGGTATCCGTCAATCAGACAGCCAAGCTTTGCGACAAAACTAACATAAAAGAACATCAAAAGGGCAACGTCCAGTCTTAAACAATAGATACATATCTTTACAATATGTTAAGCTCTTAATTGTTGCGATCATATACGAAAGTTATGAATAAATTAAACAGTAACAATCAAAGATCTGCCATTAAAACCTATTTTGTTCAAACAACAAAACCATTAAGATGACATTCAACAACTACTGACAGAGGTTTCTACTAGAGGAGGTATAATTATGACCAAACACATTATCAGAAAATGAAAATACGAACTTTTAAATAAAAATAATTAACATGTTGACGAATTCATATATCATAAAAAACATTTATCCGCTGGAGACTATGCCACAAAATAAAAAGTAAATATATACAATAATTCATTTATATAACAATGTATAACTGAAATGTCAAGTAATATCACAAAATGGTATGAGAAATGAGAACAAGTTTGATCTATAAACAAGAAAATGACTAATAGAGTTTTGCATAGATGATAAACGACAATTAAGTTTGCATTGCTGATCTTAGAAGTGCAATAAAGTTGCTGAACACTTTTGAAATCGTTCGATATTATCAAGGTAAGCTGCTGATATCTCGTTTAGCGGGAAGACCTTGAGGCTTTGCTTTTTCTTTACTCCTTTGTTCGAACATTAAAATTCTGAAATAAAAAAATGACATTATAAAAATAATATACTGTTTTCTAATGAAAAAAAGAATAAAAGGGAGGAGAAGACATTCAAAACTCGTAAGTCGAAGAAAACTGACAACGCCATGGAAAAAACGTAAAACGACGAAAAGACGAACAAATCACGATAAGGCGCATGATTTTATGCCATAAAATCGCTGCTTGTGCATGAAAAAATATATAAAAAATAGCGATTTTATTGCTGTCCTCCCTTTAATAACATTAAAAAAGATCCATAGTGTGGCACGAATATTCCTAC
Source organism: Mytilus coruscus (assembly GCA_017311375.1). Classification (NCBI taxonomy): domain Eukaryota; kingdom Metazoa; phylum Mollusca; class Bivalvia; order Mytilida; family Mytilidae; genus Mytilus; species Mytilus coruscus. The sequence goes on from CM029603.1 coordinate 88,537,840, forward strand.
GTCTCAAATGTTATTTTCATTCCGTTTTGTTGAAATCAATATAGAGAATCTTTAAATTTCTTTTGTCTTTCGTGTGTTTGTTTTCAGTTCCTTTCAGATAATAATGGTATTGACATGTCTAGTAGCAAGTATTTCATGCTTATTCGGGATGATAAGAAGTAATAACCCTTCCTGCATCCAAAAATACATAAGACATGAACACAATATTCCATAGATGTCATTGCTGTCTTGTTCGTATTTGTTCTGCTGCAATGCATACTTAAGTCGACGCTAGGGCCGTCTTGACCTTGTTGTAGGGTATGAATGGTTCGTTCATTGTTGAAGACCTTACATCAACTGTCAAGATGAAGAACAGGAATAAAAGCCCTTTTCATTGATAATTTTCTATGTTTTCTATGTATTGTGTGCGATTTTGTCCCATGTACATTTACTCCATATCCTTTCATTTTCTATACATGTGACTTCATCTACAACTAAGCAAGAATGTCGCTTTAACTAATTGGATGGTAGGGACAGTCTCGAACATATGATGAGATGTTAGCTTTGAGTCCGTGTTTTGAACGTGGATGTGAGCTTTAGATGAAAAGCAGCAATGGAATTGAATACATATTTTCCAACTAAGGTGTGTAAGGTGTGTGTATTGGTGTTGGTGTTTGTGTCTTCTATTATACAATATATCTGAATAATTCGTAATAATATATATATATGTATACCTTTATATCAATCATCAATACTTACATTTTCAGTACTGTAGATTTTTTTCCTAACATCATATTCAAGAATTCCCTGTAATGAATTGTCCCGGAATTATTCGTGTCTACCTCTTGGATCATTTTCTTCACTTCCTTATGCGTTTTCGGCGTTCCAAGTTTTTCTAACATTTGTTTCAATTCCATTTCATCTAAAATAAAGAACGAAATTTGAATTCATTTCAATTCTGGTTTTGATATTCCAGTGATATCATTTCACCACTTTGTGGTTTTTCGCCAGATCCAGACCGACATTGAACAACATAATTGATTGATTGATTGGTTGTTTTTTTGCCTAACGTCCAGTGACAAATGTTCAGGACAAAGATATCACCAATAAGTACAATAGGTAGGTCTTATATTGAGGGATATAACGCGGTGATTGACGGGAAATTGTGAATTGTCACTGGAAAATGAGGTTATATTGAAAAGGAACATATTTAAGACTTGCAACTGGCCAACTTTGGACCCTCAAAGAGTTGTTACAAGGGTTCTTAACGTGCAAAGTACGTGGCATTTTCTATACACGAAACATTAGACCTAATGGCCCTATCTGACACGACGTGCCTGCGAAATTTATTCATCCTGCACAGCCAAACGGACGCCTCCACATTGGAAAGTTTTAACATCTAATCAGAAGAAGACCAACGAAAGAGAATACTCTTAGACCCCAGTCAACACTTGGGTCATCGAACAAAACGAAAACTCGTTAACGTTCTATTCTCCTCAATTCTACTTCACAGAACAGAGGGCTTTCCGTTTTGATTTTCCTTGGAGTTCGGTATTTACGTTATTTTACTTTTGGTACTAGAGGAACTTTGCTTTTAAGAAATTATTTTCTATATTTTGACAAAGTGGAGAATCGTCTATGTTTCGGAAAATATACTGCCGAGGACAAATCTTAGATTGATTGATTATTTTTGCTTAATGTCCAGTGGTAACTATTACATGCATGTTCAGGACTTCACAACGGCACATGTTAGAGTATGTTTGTTTAGTCTCAGCAATGATATATCTACTGAATTTGTAAACCTGCATATTTTTTACAAATTGAGTGAAGAATATGAACTTTTCAAATGCTGTATTTACTTTATCGACATTTTGCTCTGGAAAAACAATATTACTGTCCAAACTAGCAGTAAATTAAGTGTCGAAAGTTCCTGTTTTTATTTGGCGTCAAAGTATCAGTGGAAACCGTTGGACTTTCCAGAAATCCTACGATCTTTCCGGTCTTTATGTAGTAGAAAAGAAAGGATGTGGGGTATCCATCCAGGATACAAAATCAGTACATGCACAGCAAAAAAAAACACAAAAAAGAAAAGAACCAGTACATATATTAACGTTGCTCAATCTTATTTTTTTGTGCGTAGAGTTTTGTTGTCTGCTGTCTGTTAATCTGCTTTCTTTGTGCCATATAAAACGTTGGTTTTTTTTTTTTTCGATATACCGTTAAAAATTGCCCTCAGGTACCTTCCTTACTATTTTGATATCTATAAGGATCTGGATCTGAAATATTCTTTATATTTTCCTTTAGTTTCTATTTTGTAACACCTCACGCCATCCATACATTCATTTATTAGCATATGCCGATCCAGGATTTAAAAAAGGACGGGACCCTTACTAACAACGTTAGAATGGAATTTGTACAAAGTCCATGCATTTACCATAAATGTAGCCCCATAAGAGGGCCCGGCCACCCTGCTCTCCCTAAATACGCCTCTGTATTCTTTAATTTTGTTCAATTTTCATCTATTATCTATTTTCCTTGCCTCTGTATTTTTAATTTTGTTCAATTTTCATCTATTATCTATTTTCCTTCAGTTTCTATTCTGTTATATCCCACAATGCCCTACCCATACCGTCATGTATTAGCATGTGATATGCGCATAAGTTTATACTCACCTATGTCACCAGAATTGTCTAGATCAAACTCCATAAATTGTGCTGAAACATAAATTAACAATAAGAAATATAATAGAAGAATAATAATCGAAGTTACGTAATAGGGTTGATAATACATCTGATATGAAAAATTACATGATATGATCTTTTATCATATGCTTCAACAATGGAAAAATAACAGTTTAATATATTGATCATTTTAAGTGGTTCTCAAGTAGAAGTTCAAAAGTGAAAAGTTTACAGACGACGAACGCCAAATGTAATACATCCGATATAAAATCTTTCTATCATATGCCTCAGCAGAGGAGAAAACAACAGTATAATATATTTTTATATTGACGATAACAAAAATCAACAAAACATAATGAACACTGTTTGGAAAATTCTACATTTGTAAAGTAACTTGCTAATTTATGCTGGAAACTTTGAAAATGCATTTATTGTATCATTTGTTTTGCATTTTACATAATTTATTTTCCTGTTTCCTAATATTTGTATTGTACCCTACTTTGTTATGTTTTTCACTGAAAATGTACCATTGAGGTGTATTTTCCGGAATTTGCCGAATAACGACGAAATGCCATGCGATAACGTTACGGAAAAGCATGCAATAATAGCCGGAAGCAGTTGATAAATTCTTCATATCAGCTAGCTAACCACCATTTCGGATAATATGGAATTCACGTAAATTTAATGCTATTATCATACTGTAAAAATTAAAAGATAAAAGAAGATGTGGTATGAGTGCCAAAGAGACAACTCTCCATCCAAGTCACAATTTGTAAAAGTAAACCATTATAGGTCAAAGTACTGCCTTCAACAGGGAGCCTTGGCTCACACCGAACAGCAAGCTATAAAGGACCCCAAAATGACTAGTGTAAAACCATTCAAACAGGAAAACCAGCGATCTAATCTATATAAAAACGAGAAACGAGAAACACTTATGAACCACATCTGATCAACAAACGACAACCACTGAACATCAGGTTCCTGACTTAGGACAGGTGCAAACAAATGCAGCGGGTTTAAACGTTTTAATAGGCGCCAACCTTCACCCTTACCTGAAACAATTGTGTAACATCACAACATAGAAAGACACACTATAACATATCAATTGAAATGGCTTAACTCAATCAAAAGACATATTAACAAAAACAAGTGAACATACACTAAACGAATAAATTTGATCTATGACACAATATAAATACAAAATTAATAAAACAAAGGGTTAGATGTAAAACAATATCAGAAAGACAACCATAATTTTGGACAAAATGCCGCCAAATAAAATAACCTACACAGGTAAATAAAATAGTTTTGTCGTAAGGTATACATGGAATACGGATATATATTTTACAAAATAAATAATTTTGTTGTTCATAGTACGAGAACAGGGCTGATATGCATAAAACTACTTAAGTTAAGATTTGTTCCAAACGGACGGATTTTTCTACATGTCGTACAATAGATTAGTACTACGATTGGATATCTTAACTTAAGTGGTTTTATGCATATCAGCCCAGAAGTGAAAATTTATCGTCATACCAAATACTTATCAAAGGTGGTATTTATTAAAAATAGCGAGACGAGATACAGCACTAAATAAGTAAACATTAGATAACAAAAATGCATTACAAATTGTATCAACAGGTCAAATTAACACGAAAGTACGATTTGAGAGTACTCGCAGTTACTGAAAGCTAGTTAAAAGCCAAAAACAATTAATAATAAAAAATCATGCATCAGAGACTAAAATCAACTAAAACACATCCCAGGGATTTAGTGTTTTAACGTCATGGACAGTCAAAGAAGACATGACTTGTGCAATGCCAAAATAAAAGTATCGACAGGCAGTAGGATAGTTAGGAGTTAACCTTTTAGATAAATATGTATAATGTTATATATAGATAGAGTAATCTCTATATAGAAAATGAACGTGGATGTGTATTTATACATCCCAAAAAACCGTTTGAAAAGAATACAAATTTAGTTATGTTTTAATTTGCTGATGACAAAATCGATATTTGTGCCAATGTAAACTATATTCAAAGATCTAATTACAACATTGGTAAGATAACCTTTACTAATAAGTTTGTTTAAAGGTTCGATGAGTTTACACGGATCACGTAGTGATTTCCGCGCTTTAAGTACAATGTCACAGTAAAATTTAGGATGTGAAATACCGTTTTAATAAGTTTTCTACAGGTACAGCCAAATTTACTAATCAAATCTTTGTATCTATGAAAGAATTTAGTAAAAGTTTTAAGTAATTTATGGTAACGAAATCCCTGACTTAATAATTTACCAGTGATGCATTGATTACGTTGATTACGTTCGTTAAAATCTATCATCACTACACACACGGGCATAACGAACGAGTTGGGAGATATAAACACCGTATGATGGAGCCAAAGGAACATCGCCGTCTAAAAGGAAAATGTCTAAATCTAGAAAAGGACAACTACTGCTGTTTATGCTAGATTTATTTAAAGTAAGTTCCTTTGGGTAAATTTCGGTAGTAAAATTAGAGAACTCTAGATTATTTAACGAAAAATATCATAAAAGCTATTTACTCTAAGTATATGATAGTCAGATATCAGATAAAGAAAGAGAAAGATCTACGACACATACAGTCGCATGACAATTTTTCTTAATTATTTTAATTTGTTAACGTTAGAAAGGCATTTTATTTTTCAGCATGTGCTTTCACCTGAATTTAAACTCGTATTTATGAAACTTATATGGGGAATTGATTTTTGATTTGCATGCATTTATTGGTATTTTTAGTTGTGCCTCGGAGCGTTGACTAAAGCAAATTTGTAATAATTGATTGCTTAGGATCACAATAGCGCAAACAGAAATATTTTATCGCGACAAGAGCAAATTACTTTAAGTTATATATATAGTTAAGCAAATGGGTTGATTTTTAAAACAAGAGAAAATCCAACATACTTTTATTTCTTAAATAACATAAAAAAATCTTTTTAAAAATAAGGAGATGTGCTATGATTGCCAATGAGACAACTTCAACCAGAGTCCAAATGACGTGGAAAGAACCAGTCCTACGTCACCATACGGCCTTCAACAATGAGAATACCCATACCATATAGTCAACTATAAAAGGCCCGGACATAAAAATGTGGAACATTTCAAACAAAAAAAAAAAAAAAAATGGCCGGATTTATAACATTTCACGAAAAACAAATATGACTGACAAGAATCAACAACAACCACTGAATAACATGCTCCTGACTTGGGATAGGCACATATGGAATTAATGTGGCGGGCTAAAACATGTTTTTGAGCACTCAAAAATCATCTGTAGGTTTTAAACTCAGGAATTATATTTAAAAATAAAGTTGGCTCGTACTTGTTAATAAAATCAGAAAAAAATACAAGTTTAATCAAGCTTTTCTCTTGTTTTGTTTCAAGTATCTTCAAACGCATTGCATACACAGTGTAAACATCTCTTTTATGCATTCATGAAGGTCAGGATGGGGTCCTACATTTCTGTTCAATTTTTTCTCTATTCTTTATAAATTTTGTCTATTATTCTCTTTTCTTTATATTTTAGCACCCATTATTCTCTATTCTTTATTTTTGGCTTATTTTCTCTATTGTTTATTTATGTGGTCCTTTATTCTGCACATTCTGCCCATTATTCTCTGTTCTGTAAACCCGATCCACACCCTCATTCATCACTGTCTCGTCTTATGTTTTGATTCGATATTGTAAGAGGATTTGGATTTTGTCTGTACTTCTTTTTGGCTTCGGTCAGAGTTGAATAATTTTGAATTAGAATATGCTTTTTAAGAAACAAATCCTGCATGCATCCAGGCTTCTGCTTGTTCAAATTATATCTCACCTTTATAAGCCATCAACTGTTGTGGCAGGTCTTCAATTTCTGAATAACAATCGTCTGTTTCATATTCCTGGAAAGAATAAACTCGTCTAAATTATATATATCTTCCAAAGTATGTTATCGCGTCTTACAAGGTTGGTCTATCATTGTATACGTGGTGTGAATTGATGAAGGAATGAAATTTAAGAGAGTCTGGATTGTGTTCACAGAATAACTGGCAAAAAGAAAGAATAGAAACAAAATGGGAAAATAAGAACAGTGAATAATGGTCCCCTAAATAAGAAAGAATAGAAGAAATACGAAAAACAAAGACCCCATCAACGCTCTAATACTGTTTAGCTGTTAAATGAGATGCCTACAGTAGGAAATGCGCGATCACAGTAAAAAATAATATGATTTGATTATCGAAAGACAATTGAGGTATACGCCAATCAGACAATTGAGGTATACGCCAATCAGACAATTGAGGTATACGCCAATCAGAAAAGTAACTCTAGCCGTCATTACTGTCTATAACATTAAAAACGAGGCGACAGATACCAAAGGTACATTCAAACTCATTAGTCGAAAACAAACTGCTCATTGTTGAAGGCCGTACGGTGACCTATAATTGTATTTCATGCCATTTGGTCTCTGTATGGTGGAGTGTTGTCTCATTGGTAATCATACCATATCTTATCATTTTTATATGATAATGTCATGGGAAATACGAAATACAACCAAAAGACAAACAATAGTATACAAAACGCAACATCATGAACATAGAAGACCAAAGACTGAGCAACACGAACCCCATCAAAAATCCAGGGTGATCTCAGTGGTTGCTATCCATAACGTCTTCATGGTAAACCAAGTATGTCAAGGCTCCGACATGGAAATGAAAAAAATGTGTATTTAATTTGTAAAGTACTAATTCCTTTACTAGCAGTTATATGCAAATTGAAACTGGTCGTCTATTTGTCCCCTTATCTCGTAGTTACGACACGAGTGACCGTCAGGTAATTATATTGTTATACTAGTATATAACCACTAGTTATCTAAAATTACCTTATTAATGTCAGATAGTTCCTCTTCTTGTTGTTTCTTGAGCATACCAAACTTCTTCCCACCTAGACAATAAAATGAAAATAAAATGTAAAAAGGCTCTAATTAATATTCACTGTTGAGACTACTTTAAAACAAACAGTATTTTATGGTAGTCTCATACTAATGATGGTGCTCACTTTCGTTGACAAAATAAAATGGACTTGCAGTGAGGTGCGAGTTTTTTGCTCCGTTTTGAAGGCCTCGTGGTGACTTTTAGTCTAAATAAATATGACGTCTTGAAAGGCTATTTTTTTTCTGGAAGGCGTCACATTAAAATAGCCTTTCAAGACTTCAAAATGTACATAACTCCACAACATGTATTGACATTATTGATGTTGTCAGTGGCGGATCCAGAAATTTTCATAAGTGGGGCCCACTGACTGCCCAAGAGGGGCCCGCTCCAGTCATGCTTCAGTGATTCCCTATATAATCAACCAATTTTTTCCCCAAAAGGGGGCGGTCCCCTGAAAACCCTCTAAATCCGCCTCTGGTTGTTCAATCTTTTGTTTTCTGTGTATTCCTTTTCTCTTTTTGTCTTTCTTTCTTCAGATATTGGTTTTTAATTGCCTCCTTGGTATCATTTTGCCTTTCTATGATGATTAATAACATTAAGGGTCGAACAGTTCTTTTTTAACCGACCCCCGAGTGTATACCCATGTTTGAAATTAACATCCCGTCCTGAATATGCATTTAATTTTCCGCTGCACGTCAAGTAAAAATGTATTCATCCGACATCAACATCATCAAAATGCTCGTGTGTATTTATCGTATTCACATATTCGTCCGACAGTCCGTAAATCTGAGCTATCAAAGAAATCAACCATTCATGGAATGTAATGGATGAATAACGGTAGTTTATCAGTGGCGGATCCGGGGAGGGAGGATTCAGGAGTTCAACATTTACTGTCGGATAATTATGGGTCTTTACTTTATACTGAAAATTAAACTAAAGAGAGAGAATCACTGAACCCGATGATTTGTTGACTACAAAATACAAGTAGATTTCTACTTCCGCATCCGTTCTAGTCTTGAGATTTTTTATTTTGTGAAATATCGTTATTTTTTTAACACTTAAAACAGTGAACCAAAAATATTAATAATCGGCATAGGATGTTCTTTACTTTTTATATATAAGTCGAGTTTGAATTTTCAATAATTTTGCGTTCGTTTACAATAATTTAGGTCCTTTGTGTTTTTTTTTTATTTTCATTTTCATTTGATGATGCTGAGATCACATGTTACTGGCTTTGACGAATAATGACGAAAACATCTGTCATTACAAACACAAATGAAATGGTGGGGTGTAACTGATCTATATAGATTACATTCTTCTAGTTAGTCTTGGAATACATACGTTGTCTTAAATGTCGCGAGTAAGTATGCCACAAAAATAAGATGGAAATTAAATTTTAGCAAGAAATAGCATGTCTTGAACAAATCAAGTCTGAAAGTTTCATTATGATAATACGATAGATAAGACTTGGCATTATTGACTGATTTTGGTAAAGAATTATTCTGCTTTGCATCGATCTGATGAGTTAACCTCTTTTCAACTAATTTTTATAGTTTGTTCATATGTTGTGCTGTTGCACCACTGTCTCATGTTAGGGAGGGTTGGGGACCCGCAAACATGTTAAACCCCGCCACATTCTTTATGTACCTGCCCCAAGTCAGGAGTCTGTAATTCAGTTGTTTTCGTTTGTTGCTGTATATTTTTATATTTGTTTTTCGTTCATTGTTTTGTACATAAATCATGCCGTTAGTTTTCTCGTTTGAATTGTTACACATTTGTCATTTCGGGGCCGTTTATAGCGGACTATGCAGTATGGATTTTGCTCATTGTTGAAGGCCGTACGGTGACCTATAGTTGTTAACCACTATGTCATTTGGTCTCCAGTAGGGAAGTGTTGTCTCATTGGCAATTATACCACATCTTCTTATTTTCAGTTACAAAACAAATATAAAATGTGACGATGAAAAGTTTTAATGATTCATATGTTTAAAGTTTGTTCTCTTCCTCCTTAACTTTACTTCTTACAGCGTATATAGAACTTTTTACGTTTTCGTGTAGAATAAAGCCGATTTAGATGACATAATCATACGTGACCGTTTATATTGTTCACATATCCTCCTAGGGGAAATACGTAAATGATTAATTCGTCCTCCTCGGTCAATTTCTGTGTGTACGTAGTGTGTATTTAAATGAAATACATAAATTTCCCGATACAAACCTTTAATTTGTCACGAAAGATTTTTACAACAAAGGATGTTGTACTTATGTAATTGATCTAATAATAGCAAAGGCATTATTTGAATAAAAGGATAACAAGTCGAATCAACCTCCAATGTTTAACTTACTTTCATCTCAACTTCTTATTTTGAATAATTTCGGTCACTTAGAGCACACTAATTATCATCGAAAAACAACAATAGTCAATCGTTTATTTATTTAATATTATCAGAAAACAACAATAGTCAATCGTTTATTTACTTAATATTATCGAAAAACAACAATAGTCAATCGTTTATTTACTTAATATTATCGAAAAACAATAGTTAATCGTTTATTTACTTAGTATCATCGAAAAACAACAATAGACAATCGTTTATTTACTTAATATTATCGAAAAACAACAATAGTCAATCGTTTGTTTACTTAATATTATCGAAAACAAAATAGTCAATCGTTTATTTCGTAAATCAACCGGAAAATTCTTACAACTTTACCCAAATAAATAAAAGGATGAAACTCTTCTGTAATTTCTTTCGACCAGGAGTAGTATTAGTCTAAATTAAATAAGCCAGAGATAAATTACAATGCTGACATGAATTATCATTGATATGGTAATGTTAATAAATAAACTGATTACAAAACTTTGATTTAGTATAAATTGTTGGAAAATCTAAGGATTTTCTACCCCAGGAATAGACCTTTGCTGTATTTGGCAAACCCTTTTTGAATTTATTCGTACTTTGGCCTGTTAACTTTTTGATTGAAAATTGCGTCTAGCGTACACAATTATAAGTCTGGTATCTTGGATGAGGTTTCTCTACAGACATTTCAGCGATAAATGCTTATTTCTGGATTATCTATCCGTTATCTGCAACACTCGGGACAAAAAGGGAGGAACCATTCGGAACCATGTAAGTAAAAGGAGCCCACCGAACAGAGGACATCCAAAACCATTTAAGATAAATAGATATAAGAAGATGTGGTATGAGTTTCAATGAGACAACTCTCCATCCAAGTCACAATTTGTAAAAGTAAACCATTATAGGTCAAAGTACGGCCTTCAATACGGAGCCTTGGCTCACATCGAACAGCAAGCTATAAAGGGCCCCAAAAATGACTAGTGTAAAACCATTCAAACAGGAAAACCAACAGTCTAATCTATATAAAAAACGAGAAACACTTATGAACCACATCAACAAACGACAACCATTGAACAACAGGTTCCTGACTTAGGACAGGTGCAAACAAATGCAGCGGGTTTAAACGTTTTAACAGGCGCCAACATTCACTACTTCATTATAAATTTTGAATATCGGGGAGCTGCATTTAAAAAAAAAAAACTAGAGGCTCTAAAGAGCCCGTGTCGCTCACCTAGGTCTATGTGCATATTTAACAAAGGACACTCTCAAACAATGTACACAAGAATAGAATTCAAGACAAAAATCTCTGTTTTGTTGATCTTGTATTACTGATCATTTATATAGTCTGTTTAGTTTCTCTGTATCTTCTTTAGATTTTGCTCAAAACACAAAAGAGGGTAAAAAAAATCCTCATTTAAGGGCAAACACTCCTATAAAGAGTGACAGTCTACTAACTATATGTGCAAAATTTGACGTGTTAGTAGATCTTGCCTTCCTAATCATTTTTTTGTGATTTAAAGTGTCTATCTATCTATTATAATTTTTATCATATAAGGGAAAAACGCCCCCAAAAAAAAATGGTAAAATCGTTATTAAAGGGCAATAACTCCAATAAGGAGTCGTCAGATGATTTCCTCCATATGTCTTAATTGTAGATCTTGTCTTGCTGATCATTTTTGCTTATTTAAGTTTCTATCTATCTATTATAATTTTTAAGATATAAGGCAAAAACGCAAAAATTGGTAAAAATCGTCATCAAAGGGCAATAACTCTAATAAGGAATCGACTGACGATTTCGAACATTAAACTTATTTGTAGAACTTGTCTTGCTGATCATTTTCGCAATTTAAAGTTTCTCTCTATCTATCATAGTTTTCAAGATAATAAGCAAAAATGAAAAAAAGGGTAAAATTTGTCATTTAATGGCAATAACTCCTATTAGAAGTTGTCTGACAGTTTTGACGTATATGGACAATTGGTAGAGCTCAACATTCTGAACATTTATGCTCCTGTCAGATTTTATCTATTTATAACAGTTTTCAATATAATAGACAAAACTTGCATTTTACCCCTATGTTCTATTTTTAGCCATGTCGGCCATCTTGGTTAGCAAGCGGGGTCATCGGACACATTTTTTAAACTAAATACCCCAATGATGATTTGGCCCAGTAGTTTCCGAGGAGATTTTTGTAAAAGTTAACGACGACGGACGACGGACACCAAGTGATGAGAAAAGCTCACTTGGCCCTTCGGGCCAGGTAAGCTAAAAAGCAAAAAAGTTAGATTTGTAAATCCCTTTTACATGTTTTGATGTATATTCCCGAAGGAAAAATGCATTTAATTATATCACATTTTTAGGCAATTTGCCTAAAAAGTGTGTTTTCCTCGAGTCGTATGTGTTTTTTAACACGGGGAATTCATTTACACGATAACAGGTTTAAAGATTAAGGACTTTATTTTTATATTAGTATACGTAATCATATTTGTCAATGTTTTGTCCTGTTTCAAATGTAATTGTAATACATATAACATGACATAATAAGACATTCTGTTTTCAATATATTGTAACAATTATATAGGCTGATTATCAAGAGACGGACTTCCGGTGTACAAGGAATGGGATAATATTAGGGTAACTGTTCTCATGATTAAAACAGAAATATCCTTTTCTTTTAGACAGCAGATACATAATCATACGAACATTTATATTATTTGGAAATCTTCGATTTCCTCTTTTGCTTTGTTAATGATGATTCAAGGGATGTGTTTTAGAGGCCAAGGATGGGTACGATATAGCAATCGTTTTGAGTTTTCTAATTTACACTGACATTATTTATTTATTGATGTTATATTAATATTTTTGTAAACGACTAATACTAGTAGTATGCAGTTTATCTACCTGAAGATTCTCTGACCTTCCGGTACTAATGCAACGGGGATCTTCACTGAGATAACTGTGCCAGTGGAGTAATTGTTAACAACACGTACAATATTGTTTTTGAATAAAAAAACAATTTTCCAAACTCTTTCTTTTTTACAATGTGTTAACCATTCATTTGGTTCACAATTTTCTTACTTCACTGAAGGAGATTAAGTAAGAGTCTGATAATATAGATATTTTTGTATTGTTGAAGACGTACCGCATGTTGATCCCTACACTCTGATTAGTGTAATTTTGTGTTTTTGGGTAGCTGTCTCGTTGATCTGTCCCCTAAACGAGGATCTGGGTGGGATTTACAGAATAGAGAATAATAACCAAGAGAACAGAAAAAATAAGCCAAAAATAAGGAAATGAAAGAACCCTCCCACCCCAAAAAAAATCCAGACCCTCATATATATATTTTCAAATACATCAAGTAAAAATAGCAGAGAAGATATCAAGGAGTTTTACTGACAAACATACGTAAATACAGATATTGACAACTGTAATTATGTACACATTTTAACAACATTTTGATGTCTTCTTTACAGTTTTATGATGACATTTGACAGCATACATGTACATGTATTCATACCTCATATTTATTGTATATCAATATTTGATCAAAATACATATTTATACCTGCACGGAATAAACATGTATTGACAGTACATACAATTGTCCTTATGATCAATTTGTCGTAAATCAGTGTTTCCTTCCATTCAAACTTGTCAAAAAATCTGATAGATTTACATGTTAGAAAGCTTCGAGCCGAAATATACATGCTATTTATTCGTGTGACAAAACAATGAACATTTGTAAAAGCAGTTTAAATGATAAAATAACAGAAAGTAATAAGTTTAAAGATAGTAATCTTTATGACATTTAAAGGAAAATATGAAGAACATGTTAACAAATGACTTGCAATAGTTTATTACTACCGTCAGATTTTAAGATTAGAAACAGTTAAGAAAATGCTCTTGTGTGTATTTTTGTGTCCTTTACAACTATCCAACTTTTCATTTTTGATAGTTATTTTAATACAGGACATTCTTATTAAATCCTTTGATTTTATAGCACAATGTTGAGTTCGAGGCGAACATCCATACAACCATGACAACGGCAATAGTATTTGGTATATATAGTCGCAGGGTGAATATATATCGAACATCCATTCAACGGCAATAGTATTTAAAATATCGATGTAATGTACTTATGTATTCACCCTGCGACTATAAATACAAAATTAAATTTTGTATTTATAGTCGCAGGGTGAATACATATAGTACATTACATCGATAGTAATCTTTAATAATGGAAACTTCCTTTCAAATTATATGTAGATCAATAGTTTCACTTTAATGTTAATAGAGAAATTAACTTGTGTCGCCAATATAGACAAGTAATGTACATTCAGTTTTCAGTCGAAGTGGCGTGTCATGGGGGTGGGGGAAAAAGGGGGGGGGGTGGAGTTGTTAATAAGCTTCGTCCTCCATGCAGATTGCAGATCTATTTTTGACGATAATCTATATAGAAATGTATACATATTGCGGTGTACATCCCCCTTTTTTGACAACCTTGATGATCCACCATCAGTTAATTGTAAATTATATTCGCGGTCTCGTTCACATGTAAACAGTATTAAGTCTTTCTTTTTAAACTTAATAGTTTATTGATCAGTTTTGAATAATCTGTTTTATTGTGGAGAATAATATAATTCTTTACGTATTCATCATTTTACACTGATTCATCTGTGATTCAAAAATGCCAATACATCGATTGAAGTGAAATTTTCATATATGCTATAAAAAGGGGGGCGTCCTTGACATTAATTTAGAACATGTACAATTACGACAGATATAAAGTGAGGAATTTGATGACCTATTTTATTTCTCAATACATTTACAAATCGTGTTCTAAAGATCCATACAATCACTGTTGCAAATGACTGAAAACCTACAACATAACACATGTACATTTCCTTGTAAATCGAATTTCAGGTCACTTCCAAATGTCTGCGAGGGTTTTTGCAAGTAGTTTAAAAACAGATAACGTTACTGTTACATTATTATGCACGTGAAGTAATGTGAAAGTTAAAACATAATTTATTGGTACGAATCAGTTTTATGCAATGTGTGCTCGTGTTGGGTGATAATCAGATTTGCTGACAGTTAAAACAAAACATCACAGTGACTACAATGTTTATAATCTGGGACATAATATATTGTCAGTATACTATTCCCAAGTTAAATCATCACTCTAACCCACACTACATATATATACATACGTAAAATGTAAGTAGTCCGGGAAGTGATGATATTTCATACGATGTTAACAACACGTACAATATTGTTTTGAATAAAAAAATCCCAAACTCTTTCTTTTTACAATGTGTTAACCATTCATTTGGTCCGAAGTTTTTACGACACCGAAGGAGATTAAGAGTCTGATAATATATACTTTTGTATTGTTGAAGACGTACCGCATGTTGACTCCTACACTCTGATTAGTGTAATTTTGGGTAGCTGTCTCGTTGATCTGTCCCTAAACGAGGATCTGGGTAGGATTTACAGAATAGAGAATAATAACCAAGAGTACAGAAAAATAAGCCAAAAATAAGGAATAGAGAAAATTTGGAGATAAGATATAAAGAATTATAGAGAATAATGGGCAAAATAAATTAAAAAAGAAAGAAAAGTGTCTAAGCAATTAAAGAATACAGAAATGAAAGAACCCTCCCACCCCAAAAAAAATCCAGACCCTCCTATATATATTTTATATACATCAAGTAAAAATAGCAGAGAAGATATCAAGGAGTTTAACTGACAAACATACGTAAATACAGATATTGACAACTGTAATTATGTACACATTTTAACAACATTTTGATGTCTTCTTTACAGTTTTATGATGACATTTGACAACATACATGTACATGTATTCATACCTCATATTTATTGTATATCAATATTTGATCAAAATACATATTTATACCTGCACGGAATAAACATGTATTGACAATACATACAATTGTCCTTATGATCAATTTGTCGTAAATCAGTGTTTCCTTCCATTCAAACTTGTCAAAAATCTGATAGATTTACATGTTAGAAAGAATATACATGCTATTTATTCGTGTGACAAAACAATGAACATTTGTAAAAGCAGTTTAAATGATAAAATAACAGAAAGTAATAATTTTAAAGATAGTAATCTTTATGACATTTAAAGGAAAATATGAAAACATTTTAACAAATGACTTGCAATAGCTTAGTACTACCGTTAGATTTTAAGATTAGAAACAGATAAGAAAATGCTCTTGTGTGTATTTTTGTGTCTTTTACAAATTATCTAAATTTTCTTTTGATAATTATTTTTATACATGTCATTCTTACTGAATCCATTGATTTTATAACACAATGCTAAGTTCGAGGAGAACTTCCAATCAACGGCAATAGTATTTGGTATACATAGTCACAGGGTGAATACATGTAGCGAACATCCATTCAACGGTAATAGTATTTCGTATTTATAGTCGCAGGGTGAATACATATAGTACATTACATCGAGAGTAATCTTAAATAATGGAAACTTCCTTTCAAATTATTTGTAGATCAATAGTTTCACTTTAATGTTAATAGAGAAATTAACTTCCCACCCGGCACGCAACGTCATTTCAACGTTGAAATGTGGTTGATATTTTGTCATGACGTTGCTTCAACGTTGTTTCAACGTTGTAACAGCAACGTCGAAGTTATGTTGCAGAAAGTATGTTGTTTCAACGTTGAATTTTAGTTGAATTTTTAATGTTGAAGTTAGGTTGAAATAAATATGTTGTTTTAACGTTTAATGTTGGTTGATATGTCGACGAGGGAAGTTCGTCGAGAAAAAAGATGTAAAAAAATATTCACCATCAGTTTTAAAGAGGAATCATCTTAGTTGTACATCGTTTGTTGTTGCATCAACAAAAGTTCACAAATAAGGATTTTGCTATGTAAATTGTTATCAATGTTGCCTTTTAATTTTTTTGTACAATATCTAGTAAAATCAGGAATTTTCCAAAGAAATATAATTAAAGCTCAAACCGACGTCTAACCGGGTCGTTTATTTAAATCATAAAAGTATACAAAAATATAAATTATCATTCGTCGAAATATGCTACTAATTAATTTGTTATTATCCGGAAATATTTTAATCACAGATAAGACACAACATGTGAAAGTGCGGCATATACACAACAGATACACGAGGATGGCACTCCCAATAATCTATTGATAATATTATCACGTGACATGATGCTGATTAATGTATGACCGCACGTGTGTGACCGCCTTTTTCAAACGCGACAGCGATCATGAAGTGTGTAATACAAACACAGTAGATTGTACAATTTTCCTGGACAATTTTAAGGACCACCGTTTTCAGGAAAGAATAATTCATAGATATGTAAGTGATTCCTTAATTATTATCCGTTGCTGTATTAATTGTCTTTCAATGCTTGTGTGATGTTAACAATGGGAGATTATAAATGCACAAATGCGTTATATTCTGAAAATCTCGCCATATTGAATGTTTTAGATATATCATATCTGATTTCAGTGTGTCCATTGTCTTTTTTGTTGTACGTTCCAAATTTATGACTGCATGTCTATATAAATATGTACTATAATCTGGAAACAGCATACTCAGCCTACATGAATCTACATACAGTTTATTTTAGTTCTTTACTGCTGATTTGTTAAAGACAAGGAACTTTTGCAAAGTAAGATTATCATATCTCCCCCTTTTTTATCTAAAATTTTAATCCGTCATCCATTATCACATTTTTTAATTATTGTTAACTATGCTCTGAAATTGTTAATGATTTCTTTTATTCTTCAATCGAATTTTACAAATTTAAAATATTGCTTGGCGATGATCGATGTTATTCTTATTTTTGCACAGATATTAGGGACAGAACAGTAACTTAAGAGTTTTAGGAAAAGGATTTATGGATAGAGGCAAGAATTTGTATAGTAATACTATAAAATCCTTGATAGAGGTAGTAGCTGTCAAGGTATGTATTTATTTTTTGATTCTTAACATTTTTTATTATCAATAATCAGTATGTATGTTAGATTGCATGTGTTGTTTGTGTGGATACTGTATGCACTTTGTGATTTGTATTGATTTATAAGCTCTATATGGGCCCTTTAATAAGGAATACTAGTAAAGACATTTTATTTGATTTGATTTGTATTTATATTTTTTTAATGCATATCAAATTTAAAACATAACCTTTGCAATCATTAAGACAGGTGTCATTGTAACAATAGATCCTGGTGCCGGAAATGGTTGGCATTGTTACAATAGATCCTGGTATTCGAGATGGGTGGCGTTGTTACAATAGATCCTGGTGCTGGAAATAGGTGGCATTTTAACAATAGATTCTGGTGCTCGAGATAGGTGGCATTTTAACAATAGATTCTGGTGCTCGAAATATTCGGCATTTGTACAATAGATCCTGGTGCTCGAGATATGTGGCATTTAACATATATCCTGGTGCTCGATATGGGTGGCATTATTACAATAGATCCTGGTGCTCGAGATGGGTGGCATTGTTACAATAGATTTTGGTGCTCGAGATTGGTGGCATTGTTACAATAGATCCTGGTGCTCGAGATAGGTGGCATTTGTACAATAGATCCTGGTGCTCGAGATAGGTGGCATTTGTACAATAGATCCTGGTGCTCGAGATAGGTGGCATTTGTACAATAGATCCTGGTGCTCGAGATAGGTGGCATTTTACAATAGATCCTGGTGCTCGAGATGGGTGGCATTGTTACAATAGATCCTGGTGCTCGAGATGGGTGGCATTGTTACAATAGATCCTGGTGCTCGAAATAGGTGGCATTTGTACAATAGATCCTGGTGCTCGAGATATGTGGCATTTTAACAATAGATCCTGGTGCTTCAGATGAGTGGCATTAATACAATAGATCCTGGTGCTCGAGATTGGTGGCATTGTTACAATAGATCCTGGTGCTCGAGATTGGTGGCATTGTTACAATAGATCCTGGTGCTCGAGATTGGTGGCATTGTTACAATAGATCCTGGTGCTCGAGATTGGTGGCATTGTTACAATAGATCCTGGTGCTCGAGATATGTGGCATTTTAACAATGGATCCTGGTGCTCGAGATAGGTGGCATTTTAACAATAGATACTGGTGCTCGAGATGGTTGTCATTATTAAAATAGATCCTGGTGCTCGAGATGGGTGGCATTGTAACAATAGATCCTGGTGCTCGAAATAGGTGGCATTTGAACAATAGATTGTGGTGCTGGAGATAGGTGGCATTGCTACATTGTACATGTACAGGAGCGAAAAATGGTAAAAAAAGATCGGCTATTATGAAAACCAGTAAATTATAAAAAAAACTGGCCGTTATAACATTTTATTTCCTGCCTTTGACGTTCTATGTAATTGTTAACTCATGTTTACAAAATATTATTTGTGTTTTTTCTTCAGGAAGAGTAATGGATGCCTACACAAAATAACAGAAGCTGAATTAAAGAAGGATTGTGCACCAGAAATGGTTGGAGGAGTTTAGAGACTACAATTCTTTTCACGAAAATATTAAAATGAATTAAGAGATTGTTTGTATTCATTTACCAGATCACCTTTGGCTATATGAGCTTTTGTCATAACTTGACATCTGTTGTACTGTTTTTTTCTTCAAATCTTGCTGTTGTCCTCTGTAGTGTCATGTGGCTTCAATATCTTTTGTTGTTACTAAATAATATAGATATAAGAAGATGTGGTATGATTGCCAATGAGACAAATATCCACCAGAGTCCAATTGACGTGGAGGTCACTAAACGGACTTCAACAATAAGCAAACACCACACCGTATACTAGTAATCCGCGATAGAAGAACTGGACATAATAATCCAACAATTCAAACGAGAAAAAACAACCGCCTTATTTTGTAACGACAAACACATATGACAGATGAACCAACAACAAGCAACGAAATGCTTATTTCAACATGAAACAATGTTGTTGCAATATTAGGGTGACGTTGTTTCAATGTTAAGTTTCAACCTATATTCAATCAAAAATCAACGTTGATGCAATGTTGAAAATATAACGTTGTTTCAACGTCAGATATTCAACGTTGTGTCAACTTTCAAAACCAACTGTTAATTCAACGTCTTTTCAACGTTACAAATCAACGTTGATTCAACGTTGTTTTAACGTTGAAATGCCGGCTGGGTTGTGTCGCCAATATAGACAAGTAATTCAGTCGAAGTGGCGCGTCATGGGGTGGGGAAGGGGTGGAGTTGTTGGTAAGCTTCGTCCTTCATGCAGGTTGCAGATCTATTTTGACGATAATCTATATAGAAATGTAAACATATTGCGGTGTACATCCCCTTTTTGACAACCTTGATAATCCACCATCAGTTAATTGTAAATTATATTCGCGGTCTTGTTGACATGTAAACACCATTAAGTCTTTATTTTTAATTTAAACAGTTTATTGATCAGTTTTGAATAATCTGTTTTATTGTGGAGAATAATAGAATTCTTTAAGTATTCATCATTTTACACTGATTCATCTGTGATTCAAAATGCCAATACATCGATTGAAGTGAAATATTCATATATGCTATAAAAGGGGGCGTCCTTGACATTAATTTAGAACATGTACAAATTACGACAGATATAAAGTGAGGAATTTGATGACCTATTTTATTTCTCAATACATTTACAAATCGTGTTCTAAAGATCCATACAATCACTGTTACAGATGACTGAAAACCTACAACATAACACGTGTAAATTTCCTTGTAAATCGAATTTCAGGTCACTTTCCAAATGTCTGCGAGGGTTTTGCGATTAGTTTAAAACAGATAACGTTACTGTTACATTGTTATGCACGTGAAGTAATGTGAAAGTTAAAACATAATTTATTGGTACGAATCAGTTTTATGCAATGTGTGCTCGTGTTGGGCATGTTGGGTGATAATCAGATTTTCTGACATTTAAAAGAAACCATCACTGTGACAGTGACTACATTGTTTATAATCTGGCACATAATATATTGTCAGTATATACTATTCAAAGTCAAATCATCACTCTAACCCACACTACATATATACATACGTAAAATGTAAGTAGTCCGGGAAGTGATGATATTTCATACGATCATGTATCATATGAGTATTTTCAATACTAATTTTACAATATGTTAGTTCATACATCAAGTACATGTAAGCCAATTTACTAATACAACCATATATGTGTACAAATGATGTTGGCATAGATTTAGAACATTTTACTTTTTTTCGTTTACATACATGATCGATCCATAGTTGTATTTCGTTTACTTTTATCATGTCATCAATAGCGATACACATGATAGTTAACATTAATAATAAATACATTTTATTAAATAATTCATAAGTTGTCGTTTGTTATGCTGAGCTAAATTATCATACTTAAAAACATAATCCATTTCCTTACCCTGTTTATCTGCGAGATCTAAATTCCCATTTGTAGTTGACATTTTTCCTATGATGTTGTTTAATGTGTATCGTATAATGATGAAATCTACAACTTCCTAGTCTCTTTGTCACGTGATATGACCTTAAGACGATTTCACGCATACATGGTTACTAAAACATTTATTTTGATACATAGCGGACAATAATAATATCTTCCGGATTAATTTCCATTTCAAAATTTCAAGGTGACGACTTCCTTCTGTGTAATTTTAATTCAATCCGTTTAAAAATAACTATAAGGAAGACTTTGCTACTGAATATATGTATAAATATCATATGTATCGATTGGAATGTTTTTTATTGGATTATCTTGACACATTGATTGTTCCTTTTATAATTACTGCTACTAACGTTATTCTTTTAATATCTTCCTATTGATTCTCATTTCTCCTTAATGTCTCGCTCTCCCTATAGAAAAAGTAAAATTATTAAATAGGTTCAGCTTTCCTCTGCTAACCTTTATTTTGTGACATATCTGTTATTTTTGTTAGGCTGCTGGTCCAGATTAAAAAGAGGAAGGATGAAAATAATAAATAGAAAACGGAATTTAAGGTCAACACATGGTCATGTGCCTATCTGAATCAGTTGTTGTCTTAAGATATATTATTATTATTATTCGGAGAAATTGGTGTTGATGGCAGCTCTTCGAAGGTACAAACGTATCTGTTTTATTCATTACATTTTTATTTTGATTTGGGGTCGATTTAGAGCTTGGCATATTGTTGAATAATGTATAATACATGACCTAAACATATCTTTGGTTATTGATGTCATTGTGTTGTTTTCATCAAAGTATACCCCCGCATCTTCTGTTAATCATAACATGGTATTTTCAATTTGAAAATAAGTCCATAAAATTAACAGATGCAAATAATGATAACTTAAAGCACACGCCGAAGAATGACCAGCTCCCCCGCCCCCCAAAAAAACACACACACAAACAAAATGCAAACAACAGTCGAATAACGTAATTAGGTGAACAGTTATGATCCGTCATACCTAGTCATTACTTGCGGATTGTAAATCTAATCTTAATCATGATCAAATTTATATATCCTATTATTTTAAAATTGCAATGTTCCGCTTTAGTACACATTCTTCGGCAAAGTGCGAATATGACAAAGGGACAACTATCTGAACCCCCAAATAGAAGGGAGATAGACAGTAATTGAGTAAATAACAAGTGAAATAAACAAACAGTCGTAAGATATTACACAGAAAAATACTGAGCAACACAACAAAAACAGGCTGGGAGATTTGGATAACGCCGATGGGGAACAAGTTTAACACGTGGAACCTTTTAGACACACTTGAAACCTGGTGAGTGGAAGGGCGAATTCTGGTCTTCGTATATGTATATTGTTGTCTTCGCAAATTCTCTTTAGCGGTTCGATATATCTATGCCATAAATTTCATTTATCTCTATCGAACCGAAATGTTTTCTAGTCACTGATAACTATTTTCGTCATTTATATAAAGATATAAAGTTTTAAGATACGCATTAAATTGTATGCACCACACTCTAAATATTTTCTCTTCCGTGGTGCTCAAAACAAAATGTTTTAATTTTCATTTGAAGTATCAAACTTTCATCAGCAATAATACCAAAATATCGTCAACAGCTGCATGTAAGGAACATTTACAGGTACATCGAGAAGGTAACTTTAGGTTCAATTAAATTCTTTACATCTTTGTCTATCGAAAAATATATTATCAACATCATTGCAATATCGATATTATACGAGAGGGTCTGGATGGGGGTTAACAGAATACAGACTAATGGGCATTAAATCAAGAATAGAGAAAAATGGACAAACAAACAAAAAGAATAGAGAATAACGGTGTGCTAAAGTATAAAGAATAGAGAAAAATGGACCAAAATATAAAGAATAGAGAAAAATGACCTAAAAAATTAAAGAATACAGAAATGAAGGACCCCATCCAGACCCTCATATAAAGGAACTGGATCCTTGACATGTAATACTCCTGATTACTTGGCGTCAAATTGTGGAAGCAATCTGGTGACAATAGTTCTAGATAATTACTCACATCGCACGAGTACGATCATTCTATGATACGTCTCAGTCCTAATAAGGAATTGTATATTTAATATACAATTCCTTGGTCCTAACATACGTTCGAAAAAATAGGTCATGGTTTATAGAAACTTTGTAGTTGACCTATATTATATCTTAGTTTATTACCCTGCTCTGTTGATCAACTAGGGAAAAGGATACAGCGAAATTTCATTTTCATTTAATTACGTGAAGAAAATGGAAATCAACATTGTATATAATTATATATATATATCTCGGAATAATTCTTATATGATTTGCATATTAGGAATACGTTGATATGATTGGTCGAGAGGACTTCCGGTAGTTGTTCTTGACGTTGTTTATTTTCGATAGACGACGTTGACCAAACTTCTTTTGTAACCAATGTAAACAAGATGGCGGCTATAATAACACAATCCGGCCCGACGTTAAAATATTTATTTTCACTTCGGGTTAACCGTTAAATTAAATAATAAACACAAAACATTCATTTGAATGATAATATGTGTTTTGTAGTTTATTTTTACCAGAAAGCAAATTTCATGGAGTACACATTCCTGCGTTAACCAACAAATATATTCATGTGCCAGGCCAATTCAATGACACAAATATACAATTTACTTGTGAAGTTACGAGTGTTGAAAAATAAATTCCTTATCTCCAATTTTAAAGATTATAAGGATTAAACGTTTTTAAAGGAATTTATTGGTGTATAAACTGGACAAGTCACTCACAAACATATCATAAAGTCCTCCGGACTTTTATTTGTTTGTGAGTGACTTGGTCGAGTTTATACACCAATAAATTCCTTTAAAAAGGCGTTTAATCCTATAATAATAAACGGTCATTTCAATTTTTTTTATAAATATAAAGATAAATTAATAAATGTGGTTCCTGAGGTTGTTTGTCTCTTTTGAATATTATCTTGGCATCTTCCACCTCATTGTTTAAAACATTTAAAAGAGGACCTTAGTCAAGCATTTATTTATATAGACTGAATGGAGCTAAAACAGGTGCATCATACGTTAATGTAAAATATTTAAAAAAATATGTACGAAAGAACCGTTCATGTTGAAATATAACTAAATCGTGTAAATATTGAAAAGTCATTGTACATTATGAGAAATGAGAAATGGTAGGATAAGGAAAACAAGAAGAAAACAGAAATTTAGAGGTCAATTTACTGTCAAACAACATATCGTCTGTATAAATGGTAGGAGATGAAAAGAAGAAAGAAATCGACACTCCAAGATCGTCTTAGACAACAAACTGTCTGAACAATTTGTCAAACCCCGAGTGATGAAAAATTTAAATCAGGGTTCACGCAATTAAACATTTCACAAACAGAACCTAATTTTAAAAATAATCGCGAAAAGATTTCATGGACAACCACTTACACAATCCTGACTGACGACAGTCGTCCTATGGTGTTTGATTGTTTCTGTTAAATTATCTGACTCAGCACGATTTATTTATTGTACAGAATATTGTTGAAGACTGTTTGTTGTCCTATAGATGTCTATTGGTTGTGTTTGTCGTTGGGTTGCTGTTTCAATAGAATATTGTTGAAGACTGTTTGTTGTCCTATAGATGTCTATTGGTTGTTTTTGTCGTTGGGTTGCTGTTTCAATAGAATATTGTTGAAGACTGTTGTCCTATAGATGTCTATTGGTTGTGTTTGTCGACTGCTTGGTGTCCTATAAATGTCTATTGGTTGTGTTTGTCGTTGGGTTGCTGTTTCAATAGAATATTGTTGAAGACTGTTTGTTATCCTATAGATGCGTATTGTTTGTTTTTGTCGTTGGGTTGCTGTTTCAATATAATATTGTTGAAGACTGTTTGTTGTCCTATAGATGTTTATTTGTTGTTTTTGTCCTTGGGTTGCTGTTTTATTGACGTATACCCAAATCAGAGCTCATTGATAACATATGATTGAATTAAACTTATATCTGTTGTAACGAGGTCATGTTTCATCCTGTGAGTGTATGTTACTATTTATATATTTTTTCACCTACATATATTTAGTTTCACTTCGATTGTAGAATGTTGTCTTTATTTCTATCTGCGTTGAACATACAGACATTTCTGATTGGAATAGTAGTTTTACTTACTGTTTATAAGCTTCGTCAAAGATGGAAATATAAATTACCACCAGGGCCATTCGCCTGGCCTCTGATCGGAAATTATGAAGGTATAGTTTAATTTTTTACATAAGGATTATTATACAATAACATGCATACGAAACTTAATCCAAATTTGATATTGGTAAGCTTTCCGAACCACTGTTAACTGGTTTAGTATTGGGATAATTTAAATGATATATATATATAGTATTAATTTACAGTTCATAAACTTAATATGTTATTTGGCTTAAACAAAGGCTGCTCAGAGTTGACCTCGGCATGGAACGGTTTTGATTGGCTGTTGAATTTTACATTATGGTTCGAATAGGTGCGTAGGTGATGGAGGCATGTAGTGTTCTCCAAAAATAACTTGATCCAGATGCATGATTTTTAAATCGATATAAATAATTAATACTTTGATTTGACGTGTTTATCAACAGAATTCTATGGGAACCAAGTTGAACTTTGCACCTCTTCTCAACGATTTGTTCCTTTATCCGTATGAGACAGACTACATAAAAGGGCTTCTTAAGATGATTAAAACCAAACTAAATTTAAAACATAATCCCTCAACGTTTGGCCAGTAGCTATAAACCTGATTTCTAGTGAAAGAACATCTGTAGTATCGTGTCATATCATAATTATGTTGTTTTTTATTTTATTTTATAGATGTACAACTTAATATTGCAATAAGTGGAAATTTGACTTAACCACTGAAGTGTTATAATGACTACTGCACAAGGAATACGTGTACTTGCATATTTATTATTTCCTTTCGGCTTGTGTCACACTTAGAGAAGTCTAATCGCCCGTTTTTCTCGACCCCAGTCAACGTTCTATGAAAACGCTCTGTTGATTTTAGTCGATCATTGAGATAAATCAAATTCCAACAAACTTTATGTGTTAGTTGCACTTTTCTGGATCATCCTTTACCCTTCAAACTTTCAGAGTTTAGAGTTCAAAAATATCATTTACTATTGGTAAACACAAATGGAGGTGTGGAACACAGGTCAATAAGAGAGCAACCCAACGGAATCCTTTGAAAGAAATTATCGACGAATATACTGATGTTGGTATGCCAAGTTGCATTTGCATGTCTCTGCATGGTTGACCCATGACTGGTGTTAAGATTTCACTTTTTCATCAGAAAATCGTTTCTCATCATATAAAAGTTCATCTAAAAAAGACATAATGTTTATGATCGATAAAGCATGCAATATTATACATGTCTTGTAAATTTTCTTTGAAATGTTTTGTTTACGTTTGAACTGAATTTAGTTTATTTTTATTCAGTTATGCAAGCTAAGTTTCTTCACGACATATGTGCAAAGTACACGAAGATATATGGACCTGTTTTCACAATAAAACTTGGTAAGTAAGAAGAAATTTTAGTTAAATCTAGCTAGAAAAAAAAGATAAGACAAACAGTCTCCAAACACTAAAAGAAATTATTTCATATCGGTTAAGAATTAACTTCTCTTATTGGATAACAAGGGGCCACATGACATTCTTTATTCTTTAGTTAAAAATTCCATCGGTCTTTAACAGAAAAAAACGGACCAGAAAACCGGTCGTTAACAGACTTTTACATGTTAATGACCAGTCGGGCGTGGTTTCTCTGTTTAGAGTGATGTCCCTTTAATAAAACGCAATCGCGATTCGTTAATTATAAAATTAAAGAAAACTTTATTTTGTATTCATATACTGAAAAATTGCACTTAAATGAATGGCAGTGACTTATAGTTATCACTATGACTGGTCTTCACTCTTTCCTATAGAAATCGTACAATAACTCGAGTTTGCTTTGAACAGTTTGAATTTATGAGAATTTTTAAAAACATGGTTCCTCAATGAAATAAACATAATAGTTATTGAAGAACTGGTCATTATCGTGATACATGGACTGCCCGTAGGACAGTGGTATTGACTGCAACAGCGATAATGACCTCGCCTATTGCTCAGTCTGCCATTATCACTTTCTTAGTCAATACCACTGTCCTGTGGGCAGTCCATGTATCACGATAATAACCAGTTTTTCATTAACTATTATGTAAATCAATTAAAGATTGATCAACAAGAACCCCACCTAAATAGAAGGTGAACTCAAGAGCTCTGGTACAGTCAGCTGTTCTTGATCAACTTCAAACAAAAACAAAACATCGTTTCAGGCATTTGCGACTAAAAGCACTGTAAAACAAATTCCATTTTATTGCCAAACTAAGTATGGGTATGGGTTTTGCTCATTGTTGAAGACCTTACGGTGACATATAGCTGTTAACTTCTATGTTATTTTGTCTCTGGTGGAGAGTTGTCTCATTGGCAATTATACCACAACTTCTTATTTTTATAAGCTATATATTCCCAATTCAGTTTTGAAGTTTTGAAGAATTTGATTTGTGTAGCCATGAGTTAGTATTTTTTTGCAGGACCTTTTCAGATGGTTATTTTAAATGATATCACCAGCGTCACAGAGGCTTTAGTTAGGAGGAAAGCTGACTTTGCAAACAGACCGTTTATGAAATCGGGTATGTATAATCTAATTGCGTTTTATAACCTTGAAATAAAATAAAATAGTTCAGACTTAATATGTATTAAAACCATCCGGCACTTTTAGCAACCCTAAATAAGAATTATTAAAAGTTTATTTTTCTTTTGTCAAATCAGCTACATGAATCAATATCCGTTGAATATGTAAGTACCAATCAACCCAAAATTGAACATTCCTTCTGCGAATTTTCCTATTTCAGAGTCTTTATAAAGAAGGGTAATTAATTAGCGCTAAGCTAAAGAAATGATAATTGATAATTCATAAATAAAATTAGGTCAAATAATCAATACCAATTTAAAGAAGGTGAAAACTGAAAATGCCAAATGAGAGAAGGAGGTAACTGTGCAATGCCAAGTAAAAAAAGGAGATAACTGTTCAATGCCAAGTAAAAAAGGAGATAACTGTTCAATGCCAAGTAAAAATAGGAGATAACTGTTCAATGCCAAGTTAGAGATAGAGGAAACTGATCAATGTCAAGTTAAAGAAAAAGGAAACTGATCAATCTCAAGTTAGAGAAGGAGGTAACTGATCAATGCCAAATTAAAGAAAAAGGAAACTGATCAATGTCAAGTTAGAGAAGGAGGTAACTGATCAATGTCAAGTTAGAGAAGGAGGTAACTGATCAATGTCAAGTTAGAGAAGGAGGTAACTGATCAATGTCAAGTTAGAGAAGGAGGTAACTGATCAATGCCAAGTTAGAGAAGGAGGTAACTGATCAATGCCAAGTAATACAAGGAGATAACTGAGCAATGCCAAGTTAGAGAAGGAGGTAACTGAGCAATACCAAATAACGGAAGGAGGTAACTGAGCAATGCCAATTAAAAAAGGGATAATTGATCAATGATAAATAAAAGAAGGAGGTGACTGATCAATGCCAAATAAGAGCTTTATACAGAATTGTATTATTCTATTACTTTGTATCAATTTTTACATGCAGTTGACGTGTTCACAGAGGGAGGAAGGGATATTGCTTTTGCTAATTATACACCAACATGGAAACTTCATAGGAAAATTGCTGGAAAGGCATTAAGGTATTACTTCTTCTTTACCTTACTGAACGAATGAAATGGAATGTAGTAAAAGTCAATTACGCCCTGAACATATTTTTTAAATATGCTTTCCGAACCACTGTTAACTGGTTTAGTATTGGATAATTTAAATGATATATATATATATATATAGTATTAATTTACAGTTCATAAACTTAATATGTTATTTGGCTTAAACAAAGGCTGCTCAGAGTTGACCTGCATGGAACGGTCTTGATCGGCTGTTGAATTTTACATTATTGTTTGTATAGGTGCGTAGGTGATGGAGGCATGTAGTGTTCTCCAAAAATAACTTGATCCAGATGCATGATTTTTAAATCGATATAAATAATTAATACTTTGATTTGACGTGTTTATCAACAGAATTCTATGGGAACCAAGTTGAACTTTGCACCTCTTCTCAACGATTTGTTCCTTTATCCGTATGAGACAGACTACATAAAAGGGCTTCTTAAGATGATTAAAACCAAACTAAATTTAAAACATAATCCCTCAACGTTTGGCCAGTAGCTATAAACCTGATTTCTAGTGAAAGAACATCTGTAGTATCGTGTCATATCATAATTATGTTGTTTTTTATTTTATTTTATAGATGTACAACTTAATATTGCAATAAGTGGAAATTTGACTTAACCACTAACGTGTTATAATGACTACTGCACAAGGAATACGTGTACTTGCATATTTATTATTTCCTTTCGGCTTGTGTCACACTTAGTCTAATCGCCCGTTTTCTCGGCCCCAGTCAACGTTCTATGAAAACGCTCTGTTGATTTTAGTCGATCATTGAGATAAATCAAATTCCAACAAACTTTATGTGTTAGTTGCACTTTTCTGGATCATCCTTTACCCTTCAAACTTTCAGAGTTTAGAGTTCAAAAATATCATTTACTATTGGTAAACACAAATGGAGGTGTGGAACACAGGTCAATAAGAGAGCAACCCAACGGAATCCTTTGAAAGAAATTATCGACGAATATACTGATGTTAGTATGCCAAGTAGCATTTGCATGTCTCTGCATGGTTGACCCATGACTTGTGTTAAGTTTTCACTTTTCATCAGAAAATCTTTTCTCATCATATAAAAGTTCATCTAAAAAGACATAATGTTTATTATCAATAAAGCATGCAATATTGTACATGTCTTGTAAATTTTCTGAAATGTTTTGTTTACGTTTGAACTGAATTTAGTTTATTTTTATTCAGTTATGCAAGCTAAGTTTCTTCACGACATATGTGCAAAGTACACGAAGATATATGGACCTGTTTTCACAATAAAACTTGGTAAGTAAGAAGAAATTTTAATTAAATCTAGGTAGAAAAAAAGATAAGACAAACAGTCTCCAAACACTAAAAGAAATTATTTCCTATCGGTTAAGAATTAGCTTCTCTTATTGGATAACAAGGGCCTCATGACATTCTTTATTCTTTAGTTAAAAATCCATCGGTCTTTAACAAAAAAAAAAAAAAAACGGACCAGAAAACCGGTCGTTAACGGACTTTGCATGTTAATGACCAGTGGGGCGTGGTTTCTCTGTTTAGAGTGATGTCCTTTAATAAAACGCAATCGCGATTCGTTAATTATAAAATTAAAGAAAACTTTATTTTGTATTCATATACTGAAAAATTGCACTCAAATGAATGGCAGTGACTTATAGTTATTACTATGACTGGTCTTCACTCTTTCCTATAGAAATCGTACAATAACTCGAGTTTGCTTTGAACAATTTGAATTTATGAGAATTTTAAAAATATGGTTCCTCAATGAAATAAACATAATAGTTATTGAAGTACTGATCATTATCGTGATACATGGACTGCCCGTAGGACAGTGGTATTGACTGCGACAGCGATGATGACCTCGCCTATGGCTCAGTCTGTCATTATCGCTTTCTTAGTCAATACCACTGTCCTGTGGGCAGTCCATGTATCACGATAATGACCAGTTTTCAATAACTATTATGTAAATCAAAGATTGATCAACAGGAACCCCACCTAAACAGAAGGGGAACTCAAGAGCTCTGGTACAGTCAGCTGTTCTTGATCAACTTCAAACAAAAACAAAACATCGTGTAGGGCATTTGCGACTAAAAGCACTGTAAAACAAATTCCAGTTTATTGCCAAACTAAGTATGGGTATGGGTTTTGCTCATTGTTGAAGACCTTACGGTGACATATAGCTGTTAACTTCTATATTATTTTGTCTCTGGTGGAGAGTTGTCTCATTGGCAATTATACCACAACTTCTTATTTTATAAGCTATATATTCCCAATTCAGTTATGAGTTTTGAAGAATTTGATTTGTGTAGCCGTGAGTTAGTATTTTTGCAGGACCTTTTCAAATGGTTATTTTAAATGATATCACCAGCGTCACAGAGACTTTAGTTAGGAGGAAAGCTGACTTTGCCAACAGACCGTTTATGAAATCGGGTATGTATAATCTAATTGCGTTTTATAACCTTGAAATAAAATAAAATAGTTCAGACTAAATATGTATTAAAACCATTCGGCACTTTTAGCAACCCTAAATAAGAATTATTAAAAGTTTATTTTTCTTTTGTCAAATCAGCTACATGAATCAATATCCGTTGAATATGTAGTACCAATCAACCCAAAATTGAACATTCCTTCTGCGAATTTTCCTATTTCAGAGTCTTTATAAAGAAGGGTAATTAATTAGCGCTAAGCTAAAGAAATGATAATTGATAATTCATAAATAAAGTAAGGTCAAATCATCAATACCAATTTAAAGAAGGTGGAAACTGAAAAATGCCAAATGAGAGAAGGAGGTAACTGTGCAATGCCAAGTAAAAAAAGGAGATAACTGTTCAATGCCAAGTAAAAAAGGAGATAACTGTTCAATGCCAAGTTAGAGATAGAGGAAACTGATCAATGTCAAGTTAAAGAAAAAGGAAACTGATCAATCTCAAGTTAGAGAAGGAGGTAACTGATCAATGCCAAATTAAAGAAAAAGGAAACTGATCAATGTCAAGTTAGAGAAGGAGGTAACTGATCAATGTCAAGTTAGAGAAGGTAACTGATCAATGCCAAGTTAGAGAAGGAGGTAACTGATCAATGCCAAGTAATACAAGGAGATAACTGAGCAATGCCAAGTTAGAGAAGGAGGTAACTGAGCAATACCAAATAACGGAAGGAGGTAACTGAGCAATGCCAATTAAAAAAGGGATAATTGATCAATGATAAATAAAAGAAGGAGGTGACTGATCAATGCCAAATAAGAGCTTTATACAGAATTGTATTATTCTATTACTTTGTATCAATTTTTACATGCAGTTGACGTGTTCACAGAGGGAGGAAGGGATATTGCTTTTGCTAATTATACACCAACATGGAAACTTCATAGGAAAATTGCTGGAAAGGCATTAAGGTATTACTTCTTCTTTACCTTACTGAACGAATGAAATGGAATGTAGTAAAAAGTCAATTACGCCCTGAACATATTTTTTTAAATATGAAAATCATTACTTATAAGCAAGATGACAATTGAACATTTAATTTAGTGGGAATTTTAAAAGCCCATTGTTATAACAAAAAATACAACGGACATAACGATTTTATGTATAATATTACACAAAATTTGAAAAAAAAACCCACAAAAAACACAAAAAAGAAAGAAAAATCGCCGTCGTAAGAAATCGCCGTTAAGACACTGTCAATATAGAAAAAAGGAAAATGTGGTTTGATTGCAATGAGATAATTATCAATAAAAATCAAAGGAAAGAGCATTGAAAATTTACAAGTCGCTGTACGTACGGCCTTCAACAATAAGCAAAACCCATATCGGGTTCTCAAAGTTCAAAATTTGAAACAATTTTTAGGAAAAATTCAACGGCCTGATTCATACTTCAACAATGAACAGAAAAAATAAAGCAGACAGCAACCAACGACAATCCCTGGAATATCAAGTTCCAGGTTTTCATAGAAAATGTGGCGTTGTTTGACATGGTAACGAGCGAACAACCTTCTCTGTAACATATCAAGTCTGATTTTGATTGGAACTGAAGGCTGCGGAAGAGAGAGACGTCTTAGGTCAGCTGAAAAAAATAGGTCATTTGTAGTATAGTCCCGAAACTCGAAATTTGTGTTTGGGGTTTTATAAAGACTAATTATCATACATAATCATTAACGGCAATACAATGGAACATTTTTGTAAGGCTTTAACACAACAAGACAACGTATCTCATGTTTGTATTCAGTGGATTTGTTTGTTGTCTCATTGTTGAGTACATAAAATCTCCCTTTACTCAAATTCAATATACAATGATGTCGAATCAAAATATCTTATATCTTAGCTTTTTATAGTTCGTAAGACAAAATATAGGAAACTTTTGGGTTGATATATTTTATAGGCAGTATTTAGGTAACTTTTGGGTTGATATATTTTATAGGCAATATTTAGGTAACTTTTGGGTTGATATATTTTATAGGCAATATTTAGGTAACTTTTGGGTTGATATATTTTATAGGCAATATTTAGGTAACTTTTTGGTTGATATATTATATAGGCAATATTTAGGTAACTTTGGGGTTGATATATTTTATAGGCAATATTTAGCAGGCAATCGATTAGAAGAAGTTGTTCACAGTTCAATGAAAAAATGCTTATCTCTTATGGCTAAAGAAAATGGACCATTTGATCCCGAGAATTACATTGATTTAATGGTGTTTAATATTCTTCATGCAGTTTGCTTTGGAAAAAGGTAGTTGTATCTAATAGAGCATTTTTGTGTACGAGTTAGAAAATATAATTAGTTGTTTAAACTGTTACATTTGAGGGTGAGGATTGGGATTTACAGAATAGAGGATGATGGACAAAAATAAATATAAAGAATAAAAAAAAAAAAAAGGAATAGAGATTAAAGAGGTGCGGATATATAAAGAATAGCAAAGGGAAAAATGACCTAGAAAATTAAAGAACACAAAAATAAAATAAACCACATCCATACCCTTATACCGCAATAATTATAACACGTTCTTTATAAATTTGTAAATTCCAAAAGATAAAAGAACGAATCAATGATTTTTGATATTCCCTCAATGAACAATAGTCAGTATATATATATGTTAAGTGGTGATTGGCTTGCTTGACTTGTTCTTTTAATCCTCGGTCATAGATTGGTCTTACTAATTCATCTACAGTGATCACTAGCCGTTAAACGGAGATTATTTGGAAGCAAGGTGCGTTCGACTCCGATGTCGTGGCAAGTTGCTTTCGTCGCTGATCTTAATTGACTAGGATTGCATGTTTTCCTGCCGAAGGTCGGTGGATATCCCCGAGTATTCATGCCTCCTCGGCTCTTTAATAAAAAAGTGGTCGTCAGGATATAGCAAAGTGTGTGCTGAAAGTGGCCTAAAATATCAAAATTCAATCAATCAGTCAATCGACTTGTTATTGTGATTTCAATATAATTTAAAACATAATTTTTAAATGTGAAAAGAGTTTTGTTAATAAGGTCGAACAACAAAAACATCATACCTTTTATGACGGGAGTTTTAAACATCACCTCTTTATGGTCTCTGAAAAAGCAGAAACCTCCGTAAACAATTAAATACCTTACCTTCACACTTTTTCAGTGCAGCATTAGATGACCCGGATTTTGTTAGATTTATGAAAATTGACAAGGATTTCACAGAAATTATAGGAAAGGGTTTCGTGGAAGATATGTTTCCGATTATGTACAAAATCTGTCCAACTAAGAAATACAGAATAGTCAAAGAAATTTTCGACGAAATGATAGCTATGATAGAAAGAAAATTCACAAAGCACGAAGAAACGTTTGATTGTGGTGAGTTTATTTAGAAGGTCTCATATACATATATAATATATCTGTATTATGTATTACTGAATTTTATTTACATTTCCCAATTTAATGTTGAAAAGTTTATAGATAGACAGATACAACGAGAGACCTAATTTTAAAGAAACACACTAGGGCTTCATAAAAATAAGACCCACTGAATTTGATAGATATGGGACCATCTTGGCCTTAATGAAAATGGACCCTTTAGGCTCTAAAAAATAAGAAGCTATAAAAGTTTACCGATTTTTGTAACTTGAAATGAATTTTTTATTTTAAAATCCCCAACCGGAGCGAGACGAGGTGTGACAACAGGATAAGCATCAATAACTCCTGCTATGCGGCTATATGGGCTGTTGGTCTGTTAATCTGGTCGGTTATACGTCTGTTAAGAGTAAAACGCACAATTTAATGTTAAACTCTGTTAGATGTACAGATTTTTGGCATATCATAAGAATCAAATCAAAAAAAAAAAAAAAAAAAGAAAAGTGTCTGCCAAAATGATATCTATCATACAACATTTTCCACCTGTAAAAACATTTCATAATCTGCGCAGTTTTCAGTAAAACTAAAAGGCGTCGCGCAAGTATGTGGTATTTATGCTTATACGCATAGCAATTTTTTGGATAAAAGGCGAAAAAAATTTTTTAGATATCATTTAAAGGACACAAAGCAGTACTTTGGTTGTAGAAAATAAATTGACATTAGTAAATATTTATTTATTGAAATATAACGTGAGTAATACCACATTTTAGTGAAAATTAGGGGAATAAAGTCTGTTGATGGGTTGGACAATT